>CM053788.1:310434431-311034431 GCA_028749045.1 Cupressus sempervirens
AAACATATAACAATGTACAAAATTTATATCTCTTATTGGTTTTATGTACAAAATTTGGCATTTAAATATGCACATGTTACATCTCTTATCTAATTTTTGTACAAAATATGGCATATAAATATGCACATTTTACATGTCTTCTATTTTTTATATACAAAATTTGGCATCTAAATATGCACATCATTACGAAGTTGCAACATTTTGCGTAACACATATACAATTTTTAAAAAATTATTCTACCATATGTAGAATGAGTTAGCTATATAGCACACAATCAATCAAGGGAACCTTCTGGATCATCTCTAACCTTTACTGTAACAAGTATTGCCTCATGATCAGATTCACGTACTTTCTACAGCTTCTTGTTAAGAGGCCTACCACGATACGATATCAATTGAATATTTTTTGCAACAATAAGGTTAGAGTAATGTAGAATATGTTTGTGTCTCAAAGTCCTCAAATAACCACATGCTAGAATTCTTGATAGAGTACCTAAATTATATTATAAAGATAAATATAGTCAAAATTGATATATTATACATGAAAATTTGACTTAAAGAGATCTTCATGGTAGGGAACAAAAATATATTACCTTTTAAGCCATGTTCCTTTCACAATGATGAATCCTATTAGGTACCCATTACCCTCACCATCAATGATTGTAGTTATCAGTTTCTTCTTGGCCTTAATACACCAAAATAGAAAGTTATGTTCCTTCATCATTGCAATAACTACATATACATGACTTGCATTATATAGAAGGATGATTTAATGCCAAAATTGAAAGTAATATTTTTTAACCAAGTATTAAACTAATAACTTAATACCTTGTTAAACTAGATCAGATACATGTTCAAAACCTATTGATGCTTCAACCTGGTTGAGTTGTAGTGTTGGAGGAAGCTGATATGAATCAATTGGATGTAAAGGTCTACAATACCATTGGTCAACCCACTCTTTTGATTCATATTTATCCCATAAATGGTGCATACAAGAAGAGAAAAAGCATGCAATCTTTCTAGTATGAATAACTAGTGACGTTGCATTTGAACTTTGAAATGAATGCATCTCAATTGATCATGTAAGTATACAACAATATTGAAAATTTTCAATGTTAGTTTCACGTATCAACCAAATATATCTAGAAACCATAGACTTACCTGTATTACCTAGTCCCACCATAGAATTGTACCATTGGACAATTGTTTTAGCATTTTCTAATATTGTGCCACCTTTGTACTTTTATTCCTCTCTACTAAGATCTCTTTTCACACATGTTCCAACACCACCATGCCCACCCTTTTCATATCCCACCTCAATGGTATTCCAAAAAATTGTACTCCACTTGTAACATGCATCCTACTCAACGAATAGAACATCCTTGTATTCTTGAATTGTGTGGTGCAATTGTATGGCCATGTAGTGTATTGATTGTATCTTGCATCTCTTTCCCTCACATTATCATAGAAAACTCTAAAACATTCTTGCACAAATTTTGATGAATGAGTTTGATAATTACTGATATAGAAGTGATACTCTCTTAATACCTTTATGTCCTCCTTGTACTATCATGTGGGTGAATAAATATTGTGTACAAAAATTGACACTTGTATAGAGTTGTAATACATTGGTGGCACTTCATTTTGAGGTTTTAGTATATAGTTTCTAGCAAAGTAAATAGCTAACACAATCATACCCAAGGGAAAAGTGTCCTTACACAACTTGGATTGCTCATCTAAACATCTTGCTCTATGTGTATGACCTATATACTCATAAACTATTTTCTCTTGAAATAATTTCATAAAATCAACTACAAATTCATCGGTTTTTACTAATTCACACCTCTTTAATTCTTTTCCATCTTTAGCACCATATGTAACTAACTTGTACTTTCCAAGAGAAACTAGTGTCTTACAAATTTCATGTGTGCTATCTAGATGTAGGCATCTATGCAACTTTTACAAACCACCATATTGAAGGAAAAAACCTTTCAAACACATGGTCTTATAATAAATGTAGTCATCATTTGATTTACATAGTACACTTGAAATAAACTCTCTTGATGACTTAGGAGGTACTTGTAGACCACATTCTTGCAATATATTGTTTGTATGAAAAGTATAACATATATAATGATAAGCATCATGATGTATAGAAAACTCAACATGAACCCTACAACAACATATAGTATGTGTATGTTTTATCTTGACATAGAATGGTTTGGTCATCTCAAAAAACCCTTGATTGATTTTAATTTGAGGAAATTTTTCAAGAAACATTTCATAAAATTATGTTTGATTCATATCAAAAAAATGTTTTTCATGTGGCTCACGGTTTGTTTTTCCAATTCATCTTTTGACAACATCTTTTTTGTTTGGTGAATCCCTTGTGATGTCACACCAAAAGTTTTCAATTAATGTTCTTAATGCATCAACAATAACTTTATCCTTACATAGGAGTCTACCTTGGAATGACAAAAAAGAAGTCTCATTAGAATTCTCAATTTTATCTCGCCTCATTAAGGCTTTAACTAATGTTGTTCTACTTATCCTTAATGATTTAATTATTTTTCTTATCATACAATATTTTGCCATTTCCTTTCCCATTATGGTTGATGTAATGACATGTCAACTTGTATTAGCATCTTTACTACATTATTTTGAACCAATGGATTGGTATGCATCAAAGATATTTCTAACAATGCTTCTTTCACTACTATTTTTAGATGTTCTTAACCCCAAAATTCTCATTGTCTCTATATATTTCACATTTTTAACCATTTCAACAACAAGCTGGTGTCTTCCACTCGGATTTAATTTTTCAAAATAGTTATTCCAAATCTTTTTAACAATTCTTCTACAATTTATTTTTGACATTTTATCATGCATTGGGTTCAAAATATTTTCACCAATTTGTCAATTAGAAACTTTGGTTTTCTACAAATTATTCTAGGAGATGTTGATGTACGTGCATGCTCTATATTTTCATTACTTACATTATGTGCATTCACCATTTCAACTTGATATGTTGCATTAGGGGCATTAGGTGATGTAAGTGTATTTGTCATAATCATTTCAATTGGGGTATGTTGAATATTTTTTGTTTGCTAAATTAGGTGCATTTGTGACATCAATATCAATAGGTAGATTTTCATCACTTATATTGGAGGCATTTGATGATGTACCTTCATGTAATCTCTTCATACACTCCCTTGTTTGTGCCTTTATTGCCTCTCTCATTTTTAGTTCCTATCTTGTTCTTTCCCATGATTATAGATGAAAATTTCCCTACAAACAAAAACATGAACAAAATACACAATAAAATATAAAATTAAATAAATTTGCATCATTATTTTATTCTCAATCACAAGATACAAACATAAACTAACATGTGGACACAAGAAAATAGAATAAATTCATCATTTTCAAGAAAATTAGCCTATAAACAATAACATGAACAAAATACATGACAAAATACAAAATTAAACAAATTTGCACAATTATTTTATGCTCAATCACAAGATACTAACATAAAATAAGATGTTGGTACAAGAAAATAGATCAAATTTAGCATTCCCAAGAAGAAGAAAAACTAAATACTTGCATACCTTATACAAAAATAAATGTGAAACAATAGTAGAATCTCATGGACCACACTGAAATAACATAATAATTGTTGACATGTTATTTTATTTACTATTTTCAGTGGGTTATCAATAACCTGGTTGACTTATTGAGTCCTGACTAAATCATCCATATGGACTAATAAACCAATCAGGTTTTACAAAGCCCAATTGGGTTATGTATAAGTATTAAAAAAATGTAGACTAAGAGAGAGGGGGGATATGGGTTAGGGGATTATGAGAGGATGGAAATTAGGGGTTAGGGTTAGTGAGAGAGTGATAGGGGTTAGAGGTTTGAGAGCGAGAGAAGGGTTAGGAGTTAGGTTATGGGTTTGAGAGGAAGGGGGAAGGAGGGAGAGCGAATAGGGATCAATGGGAGAGACGAGGGTTTAGGTATTATTGAGAGGGGGGTTAGGACTTAGAGATAAAAATAGAGATTAGGGGATTGAGAGGGAGGGATGGAGAAAGAGGCAAGGAGAGAGAGAGAGAGAGAGAGAGAGAGAGAGAGAGAGAGAGAGAGAGAGAGATTTGGACACAGAGAGATAGTGAGAGAGAGAGGATCTAATTTCTAATGATCTTAGATAGGAACTACAATTAATTTCAACTTCCTTATTTGATTAATTTTGTATTTTAAATGTAGTAGACAGATAGAAAGAGGTTAGGGGTTTGAAAGAGAGAGAGAGAGAGAGAGAGAGAGAGAGAGAGAGAGAGAGAGAGAGAGAGAGAAGAGGTTAGGGGTTTGAGAGAGAGAGAGAGAGAGAGAGAGAGAGAGAGAGTAGATTAAGGGCTTGAAAGGGGGGGAGAAAGTGGTTAGGGGTCAAATAGAGAAGAAAGTTTAGGGTTAGAGATGTAGGGTTAGGAGTTAAATAGAAACAGATGTAGGTTAGGGGTTTGAGGAGAAAGAGTGAGGGAGAGGTTATGAATATATGTGATTGTATATATAATAATAGATTAGAAATATTTAATTATATATGAATTTAGTTATATACTTATAAATATATATACTCTTTAATTATATATTTATAAATATATAATTGTAAAGATAATTTATTTATATATAATAAATTATTATTTTTTGATCAGTAAATGGTCAAGGCCATGGTAATATATTATTAATGAAATAATTATAGTAGCGTTCCTCTGTTCAAATGGGCACTGGTAGGAAAGAACGGGGAAAGAAAACCTCCAGTCTAGCCCAAGACTATAGTCCTTTATTATTACAACTTAAAAGGGGCATACCCTAGTCCAAATATCCAAAAACAATATAGACCAAATCAATTAATGATAAACATTTTGAAAATTACAGTCCTTAAAATTCTCTTTCACCTCTTGATGAGGTATTAGAGTTTCTCTTCAATCCAAAATCTTGAACATAATGTCCCTATCTAATCACTCCATTGAACCGTTAGTGAACCAACAACATATTAAAAACATTTAAGAACTAATTAAGGAAGATAGAATCCTTTATGATATGTAAAGAAGAATCCAAAAAAAGAATCATCCTATCCTTTAAACATAAGAACAATCCTGACCATAGAAGAAAAATAAAATATTAACTAATAATTCTTTTATAAAATGAAAGCTATGACAAAAATTCGATAAAACACCTTCCTACTACATTAAGGAGCTCAAAACATGTTTTCAATAAAGGCCTGGTCTTATGAATTAAAATGATCCTCATCAATAACATATTAACTAATCAAAGTGACTATTACCTCTGATGCTAACCTTCGACTGAAAAATGATTTTGCACTATTATCCCAACTGACACTGATCAAATTGGTAATAAAAACTAAATGGGGTGGACCAATTACTGCAAACTGGCATCAATATACTATGGGAAGAGCCCAAAATACAGAGCCAATGCCATTATATACTTCTTAACTCCATACCATTAAAGAAAATCATATCCTGATAGAGAGAGGGATACCCCTTCTAATAATAAACTATCTACTCCTATCATCCAACTCTAAAATATGTAAAAAATTCCAAGGAGCCACAAAATACTCCAATCTAGTTCTACCTTCAGCTCAATTCAGACCAAAACAAAGCAAAGTTAAAAATATCTAATCTGTATTTGCATAATCCAAGTAGTATGAAGCTAGTCGAGTTCCACTGAACTAGTTTAACAATTTATCATTGAAACCATATACCATATCAAGGAAGTGATCCATAAGCCAAAATTTATGCAAATTCACTAACCTTAATGAAGCGAGATATAAAACCAGTAAACATAGGAACAAATTTACACCAACAAAATATCATTATATTATTAAAAAGTTTTCTGTAGGCTGATACAAAATGAAGGAGTTGTAAAATCTCCTTAAACAGCAGAGACATAAACATATACCAAAAATGATGTATAACTTTACATCACAAATTATACTACTCCCAGTCCCGAGTACACTAAATACATAGCTTTAATTTCTAACCATGGCCTATTACTATTGAAAACATCCTACCCTTTTCTATCCACAATATGTATAAACCAACATGATTCCACTTATCTTCGATACATCATAATGACTTTAGTGACTTCATTGGGGTTTTCTGCCTAAAAATTTGGGGGGAATTCAAAGTCAAACTTTGCCCTGCTTGACTTCTTCATATTAGGCGTAATGAAGTTGAGGGCATCCAAATCCTCGAAGGTAACCCCTAGTCAAATATAAGCATTATAGGCATTGAGATAGTTTGTGAGCCATAATTTATTCTCATCTACCACAATTCCCATCCATCCAAGTAGGAAGTGGATGTTGGCCTCCATCCTAAGCCATTCTTCATAAAAGGCATAATTTTCCCTAACAGCTAGCGAGGGGCGATGAAACACAACCTCTAGCTCTAGAGAGCCAGGGGGAAGTTCCATGTATCTTTCAGGCAGTGGAATTCGTAATTTTCCATCAATGCTTATGACGGCCTACTCAAGCCCCTTCCTCCATGTAGGATTGAAAATGCTACTACAAAGTTGGATAATAATTTTGGGTTCAATTCTTGCTCTAGCCATGCATCCTATAAAGGAGCTGATGATGTCACTATTTGTCCTTCACATGTACCTATAGTCAAAGACACCTTCCCTAATGACCCTGCTCACTACTATCCTAGCCATGTCATCCAACAGGTTCAAAATTATATTCCACCACTTTGGCTTGAAATTCCTACAAAAAGCCATGGTACAAAACTTTTACATACGGAAGACATAAATATTTGAATCCATTTCTACAGAGGTAGGGCTACCCTAGGGAATTGACAATGACAATATAAAAAGCCTAGATCACAAGATATAATGATCCACTGCCTAAATTTTTTCTTAGTAGATTCCCATCCATTTCAATGATTATCAAAGGTGTCAGACAAAAACTAAGGGTCATCTAGGATTACTAAAGACTAACTAAGGGCTACTTCCGAGTTAGGAGGATCTCCATATTATAAACTTAGGGAAATAAGTCTATAATATAAGAAGAACCCATAGGGATGGAAAACTAATCCAAAGTTTGAAGGAACTCTAAAGAAAATATTCTATGAACCTTTTATAATTTGAAGATTTATACCATCTGCTCCTTTATTTGCTAAATCGTCTACCTTCTTATTCCCTTCTCAAAATATATGACATATCTTAGAATTAGCTAACTGATCAATAAGTAAAAGGACATCACTAAGTCTAGAATATAAAACTCAATTCGATGTTGCCTATTTCCTTATTGCATTGAAGATAAATTGAGAATCTCCCTCAATAATGACTTTTGACAGACCTAATTCGAGACAAAGTAGGAGGCCTTTTTCCAAGGCTTCTAACTTTGCTAGGTTGTTGGTTGTAGGCCAAATCAATAATGTCCTTTTAGCAATCCAATTGCCTATGTCATCATTTATAATGCAACTAATACCTTCCCTTCTAGGATTTTCTTTTGCAGCTTTGTCGAAATTGAGTTTATGCTAGCCATGCAGAGGGGAGACCATTTACAATCCTCCCTAGCCTTCATACTACTCTTGGAATATACTAGAGGTGGATTGATCAACTTACTCCAGTTATTCTTCATGAGCCCATCCCACACAGAAAAGGAACCCTCCTCTTTCTGGACCTTCCTAAGGTAAGAGTTAGTGACTTCCACTATGCTAGATTCTATCTTAAGCAATAAACCTTTGAGCTCCATTTTTGTATCTCAAAATATACGTATGTTTCTCTCCTTCTAGATATCCCATGACATAATCACCGAAAAAATATTCCATAGTTTTCTATAGATCCCCTTAATCATGTTAATGGGCCATCCTTTCAGGATCTTGGAGAAGGTTCTTGGTAAGGGGGATGACCAACCCAATTTTAGCCTAAGCCATTCCCATCATGATTGAGAAAATGGGTAGCTATATAATAAATGGTCTGCATCCTCTGAATTATGTTTATAGAGCACACACTTGGATGGGCCTAGAAAGCCAAATTTATGCAACCTATCTTCTATGAGGATCCTATTTTGGGAGGCCAACCATAGAAAGAAACCAAACTTGGGCAAACACGCTACATCCCAACATAGATTGAATGGGATTTCTATTTGATCCCATCTTTGTGAGTGAATCAAGGAATTATATCCACTCCTAACACTATATTTACCATCCTTTGATGTTTCCCAAATGAGTTCATATTTCCTCTTAGACTAATTAACTCTTTTTTCACTAAGAATCTTTTCATAAGACTATCTTTCTTTCAGATCAAATCCTACACCATCCAGAGATTTCCACACCCATTTGATCGAACCTTCAGAAGAGATTTTTAACTTGTAATCTTTAACTTTAACACCCCAAGAAGATACTAGTTTCTCTTTGAGGGTCAAGGGGAAGGGATTGGATACAATCAAGGGGAAACCATCCCAAGAATCCTCCCAAAATAAGGCCTCATCACCCAATCCCACATCCCAAGAAAGAAAATTTCTAATAATGTGTCTGCACTTTTTCATAAAATTCCAACTTTTAGATCCTTTAGGTAGATTTCTCATTCTAAAAATTGATAGGGGATCATCCGCATTAAGATATTTATTATATAATATCTTGGCTCATTTTTAATTTCTTTCTTTATATAAATGCCAAATCAGTTTAGCACCTAAGGCTTCATTTTGCCATTGTAAATTCTTTATCCCAAGACCACCCATCTCCTTAGGTTTGAAATGTTTTCCCACTTAACAAGTGCTAGTCTCTTATCTTTTTTGCAATCCTTCCATAAGAAGTTTCTAAGCTTTGACTCCAATTTACCCAAGGAACTCTTAGAGAGGGGCAGAAATGAAAGAGGAAAAGTAGGAATGGTTGATAGAATCAATCTAATTTTAGTACTATTCTTGGTGTTAGAGAGCCATTTATTTTTGTAGCTTCCAATCTTGGCATCAACTTTTTTAATGGTATTTTGCCAAATCTTGCTAGATTTGGCTCCTTTTTCCAACATTATGCCCAAATATTTACAAGGAAACTATCCTTTTCTAAAACCCATCACTTTGCAAATCTAATCTTCAACTTCTTTATTAGTGTTTAAGAAAAATATCTCTAATTTTTCCTTATTAACTTTTTGTCTAGAAGCTGTCATGCATGAATTAATTATTGAATGTAAATTCAAGGCTTCTTTGACAGAACTTTTACTCAGCACAATAGTATCATCAACATATTGTTGATGTGTGATATTAGGCATATTACTTGCCACCATAATACCAAAGATTACCTGATTATTATACGCATTTGTTACCGCTCTTCCAAATGCTTTTTCCATAATAATAAAGAGGGAGGGGGATAGTAGATCACCTTATCTGATACCCCTATTTTGAAAAATCCTTTAGGCATTCCATTAATGAGGACAAAAATTTTGGGGGTGGAGATAAATTTAAAAATGATGTTGATCCATTGATGTGAGAAGCCAAACATTTCAAGCAACTTACACATAAATCTCCAATCTACCATGTCATAAGCCTTTTGAATATTGAGTTTCATGAACATACTTGGCTCTCTACTATTGGAAGCAGAATGAATGGTTTCTTGAATAGTGAGAATACCATCCAAAATAGACCTACCAGGAACAAAACTTGTTTTTTCTTCTAAGATAATTTTCGAAAGCAATACCTTAAGTCTATTAGCTAAAATTTTGGAGAATATCTTATAAACAGTATTGCAGAGAGCAATGGGCCTATAGTCCCCAACTAATTTAGGATCATATTTTTTGGGATCAAGGTTAGGAAGGAGTAATTAATTTCTGATAATAATTTTCCACCATTCCTTGAGGCTTCTATGGCTCTCCATAAGTGTTCTTTTGTAATGTCCCAACATTTTTGATAGAAAAAGGCCTGAAAACCTTCTGAAGCTGGGGATTTGTCAAGTTTCATTTTAAAAATCACCTCTCTAACTTCTTCCAAAGTAATTGGTTTGTTGAGGAGTTTGTTATCCTCTACAGTAATTACTTTTGGAATGAATTTGAGTAATTATGCTTGTGCTTCCCTGTTGGATCCTTCAAAGTTATTTAGTATCTCCTAAAAAATGGTCAAAAAAGGTGCTTGCTATTTCACCTAGATTTTCAATAATAGATCATATCTTATTTCTAATTCTCATTATTTTGTTATTTGATTTGTTATATAGGGTAGAATTGTGGAAAAAAAACATATTCTAATCCTCTTCATCTAGCTAATCATCCCTAGTTTAATGTCTCCAGAATATTTCTTCTTTGGTTAATATATCCTCCTGCTTGGCAAGTAATTCTTTTTCTTAACATATACCGTTCATTATTCATGCCTTCCTTAATTACTACCATTTTAAGATCTTTTAATTTTCCTTCTATATCTATTTTTCTTTGAAAATATTATTGAAATGTTCTTTATTCCATTTAAGGATTCTATTCTTTAACATCTTCATTTTTGAAACAAAAATAGACATCTTAGATCCTTAACAATTATCTTGGGCCCACCATTCTTTAATATTATTAATGAATTTTGGGTCTAGAAACCACATTTTTTCTCACTTAAATGGGTTCCTTAGTGGTTTTGACAATTTTGCAAATTCCAGTCTAACTGGGTAGTGGTTTGATCTAGCAATTGGCATAATGGTAGAAGAAATATCGAGATTATTTCCATCCAAATAACCTTTCAAGAAGAACCTATCTAGCTTTTCTACTATATATGTAAAATATTTTCTCCTATTGTTCCAAGTATATTTCCATTGTTGGTTGGGATTTCAATTAGATTGTGTCCATCACACCATTCTTTGAAGAATAGAGAGGATTGTGAAAGCTGACGGATGCCACCTTCTTTCTCGGATAAGTCTAGAAAAGTATTGAAGTTGCCACCATGATTATCTAAAACCATACTAATTTCATCCCAGACTCTTTTCTTTCCTAGCATACTTATAGGACCATCCACGTTAATTAGCATAAAATGAAGGTTAGATTTTAGGCTCTATACCTTTACACTCATCCAATTATTACTACAATTTAGGAGATCTATAGACACTTTTCTAGGGTTCCACAATTTTCCTTGACCCCCAGAGGCTCCTATTTATTTACAAAATAAACCAAGCTTCTTTTTAAAATTCAATCCCTCTACCTCACTCAATTTTGTTTCTTGTAATAAAATAATATCTGAATCAAATAATTTAAGGTTTTTCTTTGGCAACCTTTTCTTACTAGGGGCATTTAATCCCCTAGCATTCCATGTGGTGATCTTCATGGTTCTCTAGGAAGGATCTTCCCCTTCCCATTATTAATTAATTGATCTATCTTTTTTAGTTCCTTGCTAAGTCCTTCTACTTTCCCAAGTTCTTTCAAGGACTTTCTGCCTCTCTTTCCTTTCACTCTCCCATATTTTGGTGAACTAAGTCCTTCCTAATTCATCTGTATCCCTAGATGTTCCAAGTGCATCTACATGCTAGAATTTTCCTCACAGGCCTTTCTTTCTGATACCTCATCTTCCAGTTCTTTGATTATTTGGTTTATAATACTCATTTGATCTTCTTCTCATGAGAATAATTCTTTTTGTTTAATCTTAGGATTACTTTTGCCTTTATGTTCTACATCCCTTATATCTTCTTTTGACTGGATCATTTCTTGCTTGTAATCCTCATCCTTAATCTTTTTTAGATCCCACTTTAGATCTTCATAGGTATAGTTGTTGCCTCCAATTTTAAGAACTCTCTGTAACAATTCCTCCTTCTGAGCCTCTGTATTGTAGTTTGTATTCTCAAGGAAAAAGAGTTGAACTAGTTCCTCAGTTAGCTACTCAAGAAACTCATCGTCAGCTCTTTGAATTGCCAACTCTAGGTCCAAGGCACTATCCTTGTTTAGGAAGCTCTGGAGCTCATTTTCCAAGGATCTAACTTCTGTCTTAGAGTTGTAATCCTTCTCATTTTTTTAGACCACAAGGGTAAAAGGAGAACCTCCAACTTCTGTTGGGGTCTACCAAAACTTAGATCTTTTGCATATTTCTTTGACTGGGGTAATGTTTCTTTCTTTTAGATCCATATACTGATATTGCTCCCCTTTGAGATCTATCTCCAAATCTTTGATAATCTCTCCATTATTTGGGTTTAGTTAAAATAATAAAGAGTTCTCAACCTCTTCTATATTCTTTTTAACACTCATTTCTTCTACTATAATATGTTGACTTGATGTTTCCATAGATGTTGAGATTCCCTTGCATGTATCCTTAGGTACATTGTCCAACGTTGACAAACTTAGATCTCTTGCATATTTCTTTGACTAGGGTAATGTTTCTTTCTTTTAGATCCATATACTGATATTTCTCCCCTTTGAGATCTATCTCCAAATCCTTGATAATCTCTCCATTATTTGGGTTTAGTTCAAATAATAAAGAGTTCTCAACCTCTTCTATATTCTTTTTAACACTCATTTCTTCTACTATAATATGTTGACTTGATGTTTCCATAGATGTTGAGATTCCCTTGCATGTATCCTTAGGTACATTGTCCAACGTTCACATGTTACTAGGCCTTTCTGCATCTTGATGCTTCAGTTTAGCCACATTTTCTTCCCTCTCACCCACTTAAGATAAATTTGAAGTTTTTAGCATATCATATCCTCCTAAACACTTATTCTCTTTTGGAGAACTATTCTGCCCTATATTGTTCTTTTTGTCCTTTCTGCTACTTTTTGACCTATGTTTCATTTTTGACTTATGCTTTTGGTTTCTATCCAAATTCTTATCTGATTCTCCCACTATAATTTACTTGAGTCATGATTTAGCCTCTGGAATCATCTCACAATTTTCCATGTAATTCCTTTCATTCTGTAGATGCTTATTTAAATTTTCCTCTTCTTGAAGGTGTTGTAGTGAAGTCTCTTGATCTGCCAAACTTAACCTCAGTTTCTTTTTCTTAATTCTGATCCATGGGAATATGCTGAGGAAATATGATGTAAGTGGCATTTTTCTATATCTAATTTTCCTAATATCATCAAATCTAAAGATTTTTGATATTTCTCCTTCATAAATTTGTAGATCTATATCATAGGATGATTTGTTTGTTATGATCTTCTTATGGGATTGAACTGGTTGGTTAAGCTTGGTTCTGATGAGCATCCTCACATTGTTATAGTATTGATATGATGAATCAATGCCTATCAGATCTCCTATAGCAGACCCTATAGACCTAAGGACCTTAATTTGGACCAGCTCTAGTGGTAAGGATTGAAAACTATACCAGCTGGGAGTCACAATATCTAACCCTTCTAAACTAAAATTAGGACTCCATTTAACAAAACTGACCACAAACCCATTGAAAAAACATTCAGAAATAGATATGAATTCAACTCTAATGGATTCATCCAAGCATTTCAAGTACAAGATTCTTTCAGAAAAGCTAGAGATACTTACCTATTCTTCACAGTGGTCTTCCAACCAATAAGCAAGTAGGGAAATGTCTTCCTTCGGGCTATTCCAAATTGCAAAAATTCCCATTTTTTTACAGTCATCCCATAATTCTTCAATTTTCCTGTTGGAAATGTGGATGGAAGATTCAACAATTATAGGGGTCTCTTGTGGACCTAGAGCATCATAAGGTTTTAATTTGGTGATTTTGTCCACAAACTACTGGTGGCGAGGAACATAAGATTTCCTACTTGATTTCGCATGAGATTGAAATGATTTGTCCCTACTGGAATGTCAAGGCACAAGATTTTTTGCCAGTTCTGGACCTGTCATCGGAGGAGGCATAAGCCTTTTAGATGGTTGAGCATATTTTTTAAGATAGAAGACCTTAAATTGGTTGTCCAATTTTTCCACCATGAAAATATTTTGTGCTTGCACACTGCCTAGATTTCTGGGCTGTGAATTGGCTTGGTCAATGCCTAAAGATTTTTGCCGAAAGCATTCTTTGAGCTCCTCTAACTTTCCTAAAATTGCAAATCTATTCTTAGTTTGGATCTCGTAGTCGGGGTTCTTCCATTGTTTGCCCACGTACCTTGCTCTTCTATGATTATTTGTTTCTTCCAAGGATTTCATTCTGTACCCTGCCATGATCTAGAGTTATAATTTTGTTTCCCAACAACCTGCTCTACTTTTTTTGCTTGGATGATCTAATTTGCCATTTTTTTAGTCCTTGATTCTTATTTAGTTTTATATATTTATAAATATTGAATTATAAATATTTATTTTATTTATGATAGACATAATTTGATCAGGTTATTGCTATCACACTAACCTAGAAGGTTGGTGTGAATGGAATGTATTTTGCATTCACTCATTAACAACCCGATCAGGTATTGTATCATAAAAACTTGATTGGTTTATTTCTAAAAAAAATTTGACCAGGTTCCCAATTATTACAGTGCATTTTGGCTCTAATAACTCGATTAAATTATTTGAAAGCATAAAACTTGATCGGGTTATGGCTTGGAATTAGCCTTGGGAGTTGACCAAAGGCTAGGAGCTCATTCTCCCTCAACTTTTAGTCTTTTATATATTTTAATATCTTTTAAGATGAATTCTCATTTTTTCCTTCATCAAGTTTCCAAACGATAAACTAGGTATCTCTAAAATCACCATCATAATCTCACCTGTCTTCTCACCTTTCTAAATATGTAATTATTTTATTTTATTGACAACTTTAAGATTGTAAATGTTAACTAGTTTTACCACTATCTTCACAGTCCTCACAAACATATGACTATCTTTTTTTTAATAACTTTTAATATTCTTTAAAAAATGAAAAATAAATTACATATTATTGCTCTACACTCTAATTTATACACTTTAAAAAAAAACTCATTTTTAATTATTTTGATGTAGGTTATTCTTTGCACACAAACAAGTACTATAATTTCAATATGCAATTACTTTATTAATTCTTTAAAAAAAAATACTCATTAGGCAATTACACAAAAATACAAAACTTTGAGATATTACTCTTAACTATCATCTTACCAAAGGGATTTGCAAAATACTAAATCTAAATAGGTGTTTTGTATTGCAAATGAAAACAACTATGTTATGTTTTCTATATAAATTAGGGACTATTTTTCATGTGCATAGGGTTTGACCTACCTAATACTATCCATTTTGTACAAACTTTAGTAGTTTATAAAGTAGATTCAAAGTACTGTTATTTATACTTTTAACACATATTGTCATTTTGAGTGGATGACCCTCAAACATTTTGTTCAAGACTACATTTACTTGATTTTAGGAAAAAGGTGTCCACTTATACCCCTTTTTGTACACAATCTTGGTGCACTTACCCAAAGCACAGTTGTAGCTTCATTAGTAACTCAGTTATTTGGAACTAAGGACTCAACAACAATAAGTGTGTTTATCAACACAACATTATCCCCAAGAATAGAAACTTCAATACTATTGAAGGGAAACTTGATACATTGATGATAGGTAGATGGGACAACTTGTATGTAATGTATCTAAGGTCTTCCTAACAAGATGTTATATGCAAGTGGGATGTCAGGAACTTGGAAAACCACATCTTTCTCTATAGAACCCACTCGAATGGGTAGCACAATTAGACCTTTGGAAGAACTCTAAACTTCATCTTAAGCATTGATAGTGATCTTTCTTCTAGGCTAAATAGAAAACTCAGAGAGACCCAATTATCGTACAACATTGAAGGAAATGATATTTAACCCCACACCATTGTCTATCAACATAGGCTTGAATTGGGTACGATAGATTTGAACTATTGGCATTAAGTTAGTATTGCCATTAGTGACAACACTTATCCATATTAGTATAGCTACCAAGCTCAGCACTTAATTCTCTACTCTCACCGAGCATTCCAGTATTAACCAAGCTTTGAAGAGTTCATCAATTTACATCGAGCAGACAATGGCTACTTAATGAATATAGGAAATATGAAGATTAGCAATGTCCACCAAGCTTCACAATGTCTACCGAGTAGTAAGCTTGTGTCATGTAGATTCTGTGTAAACCGAGCATTAGGAGAATTAGTGTTTACCGAGTGAAGCAAGGTAAACTCAGTATCTGCCGAGTGACACTACATCTACCGAGTCACCAGTGGTCACTGAGTTTAGAACTACATCGAGTGATTAGTATGGACCGAGCCTTCACTTCTATTGAGTGCATGATGATGTTGAGTAATGCAATGAACATCGTGTATCAGAAGGTCACCGAGTCAGTTTAGTGAACCTGAGTTATTTACTATTGGGTGTATTGTAAGATATCATATGTATGAAGAGATAGCTAAGTAATGAGAAATATATGCAAAAGATTATCAGCAGTAGTTCAAGGAACATAACAAGGTCAATATAGAGGCAGAAAAGTTATATCTATCACATGAAGTGATTAGTGCAAAAAGGATCTTATCAACAATTAGTTGTAGGCAGATCCACTACTTCATCTTAATAGGTGAATTAGTTTTCTAAATCCTCTAACAAGGTAGACTTAACAGTCTTTGTACAAATATCAAGTGGTCAATGTAAGCCTTAACAAGCCAACTTATGCTATAGTATTGAAGTTTTGTGGGTATCATCCCCACCCCAGTTTTACTTTCTATTTGGAAGGTTTTTGGGTCACCAAAATATTGTGTTCTTTTCTGTGATGAATGTTTTAACTTTTAGTATTAATGCATACAGTAACATAGATTGGTTTGTGACTAATTCAAAAGAAGAATTGAAGGTTATTGATTCACCCCTCCCCTCTCAGTAACTTATCATATATTGAATATTTCCAACAATTGGTATCAGAGTTTTGTGGTTCTCAGGATAAAATCTTGACAACTTGAGCAAAGATCTAAGGACAAATGGAGATATTTAGACTTGATAAGGAAATTGAAAATAAAAAAACTAAATCTAGAGATGGCCATAGCTCAACTCAAAGAAGCAAAGGAGTACCTTTCCCAATCCTTGAAAAGAAGGAAGGAACTTGCAAGACAAATGGATGACCATCAGTATGTTGAAGAGAAGATTGAAGATGTGTTCCCATCAAGCAGCTCAAATGAAGATAATGAGGCAATCAAAGAACTCCTAGCAAAGAATGGCTCTCTACAAGAAGAAGTAAGAAAACTTAAAAGAGAACAAGAAATCCAATCAATCAGGCTATGTGATATTTTGGAACAAAGAGATAAGGCAAATGAAGACTTGGAGGCAAGAAAGAATGAAGAACAGAATCAATCCAATCAGCATGAAGACCTCATTGATCAAATCATTGGAGCAAATGAAGAAATCAGGATTCTCAAAACATAGAATGAAAGAATAAGAAGTGACCTAAATTATGAAAGGGAAATTAATAAAAGAATAATGAAAGAACTGAGATGTGAAAAGAAAATTATTGAAAAATTGAAGAATGAACTAAATACTAAAAAACAAATCAATGAGAGAATGTTGAAATCACAAGAAGACATGAATCAATTGAATCATCAAAGTGAGCAGAATTTTCATAGGCAAAAGGGTAAAGCATGACTAGGATATAATGAAGAACAAGGTGAATCTTCCAAGCAAGGTGTAAAAAGGAATCTGAAACCCTCATGCAATCATTTTGGGAAAATTGTTCATACATCAAACAAATATTGGAGCAATGGAAAAGGAAAATTTAATGGAAAGTGCTATAACTGCAATTAGCATGGTCACAAAGCCAATGAATGCGAGGAGAAACCAAAATTTGAAGATAAATGTCACAAATGCAAAAAGCATGGTCACAAGGCATCTCAATGCATATCCAAATCATTCAATCTAGCCGAAAAATTAGTAAAGGCAATATTTGGATGGGACTACAATACTTGGTGCAGATGTCATTATTGTGGAGAATATGGACACACTAGCATAAATTGTGCAAGGCACCACCTAAGAAAGAAAGATACTACTATAAGGTGTTACACATGCACTGAACTCGATCATATAGCTAAAAATTGCATGAATATAGGCAAATTTGAAGATGAAAAGAAAGCAAGGGTGGACAATATAAGGAAACAAATGAGGTAGCAATGGATTTCTAAATCTATTGAGGATACAAGCTTGAATCATGGTAGTGAAGTCACTCAAGAAGTGGGTGACCCCATCCCCTCAAACTAAATTCCTAAGAATGAGTTGGAGCTGTACTCAGCAAGAAAATCATAAGCAGTTCGAAAAAATATGAGGAATACAAATGATCTAGTCAGTATTCCAGATACACTAGGAATCATAGAAAGGTTATCCTTTATCGAGCTTCATCAGACTTCACCAAGGTAAGTTGGTTGTAGACCTTATCGAGTGAGTTTAGGAAGGAAGGAAATTTGGTTTGTTCACCAAGTTGATACTCTTGTGGATGACAGTCTGTCACGCACTATGTCATAATGGCACCGAGCATTTATGAAAATTTCTCAACAAAAGGGGCAATTTTGACTTAATTTTTCATCGCATCCACGACATTCGAAGAGCAGAGCAATTTGAAAGATCATTATAGTATTTTTGAGTTATTCAATAGCAAGATCTTCATGAATTTCATCATCTACCAAACAATGATGGTGTCTACCAGTGGAAGCAACACCAAACCAAAGAAGGGTTCTGAAATGTTGGTTAAAGGTGTCGAATGGAAAGCACCAAACTTCAAAATCATTTCAGTCGTTGCTGAGTCACTTGATCCATATGGAGCTCAGTCACAAATCCCTCCCAACGTACACCTAATTAATGACATGCAAACTCACTTTAAATGTTTTGTTCAAGAATTAGGGACACTAGAAATGGATACTGCCCTAGCTGAAATGTGTGTTGACAGAGTTTTGAAACGTGAGCATAAACATTTGGAAGTCAAAGGATTAACTCATATCCCTCACACGCCTCAAAATTTCCAAGTGAAGTGGATAAGATACATATTAAGTCGATTTCACAATGGTCAATTATGGTTGGAACAACCCATTCTGATTACAAAGAAGATTATACACAAGGTTATGGGTCTGCCAATACTAAGCAAGGCCAAATCAACCAAAACCCTAGGTCGAGAGGAACTGCAGAAGAAAAAACTAGCTGAATGGGATGGTTGAGGTTTGAAACTAAACAATGTCACTAACATAGAGCTTAGTTTGGCATCCATATCATTGCACATAAAATCTACAGCTCAAGTTAGTCAAACAATGTTCCTTGTGAGGCAGTTGACCTAGCATACAAGGTCATAAAGAAGAACCTTGAATTTGATTTGTCGGATGTACTTCTAAAGCAATTAACCAAAAACATTGTAAGTGTGAAGACTTCCAAGAACAATTCCTTCAAGTTCAATTCATTTCTTACCTATTTATTCTTTTATGTTCAAAAATTCTTTCCATCTAAGGGCACAGTTGTATGGAGAAAAGACACCCCTATTCTTTATCAGATAAATGAATTTATTGAAGAAATGGGTAAAAAATTTGAAAGGGTGTTGGATAATTACTTTGAGACATTCAAAGAGAAAATGAATAACAAATTCCAAATCCCACCCAAGCTTGTGGAAGACTACAATGATGACACATGCTTCATGGTGGACTATGATAGAGTGTACATTCAAGTAGTCATACCAAGAGTGGCATGGGTAAAACCATTGCCTTATGAAATTAACATTGATGAAGCTAGAGACATCATTGAGGCTTTAATAAATGAGCTAGCCAATCCAAATCTTCCCGCATTTGACACTTATGAGGAAGCCAAGAAGAGGATAGAACTCAGTATCAAGATTCCTCAAGCTATCAATAGAGGCAAGAAAAGGGTTGCAAAATTGAAGAAAGTTGAAGGTCCTCTAATGCTTACCAAGGGCAAGGGTGAGGATGAAGAAGAGGAATATGGTGAAGGTGAAGAAGGAGAATTAGAGAAAGAAGAACCAGCAAGGAAGAAAGATAGAGTGATTATCACTAAACCTCAAAAGAAACCTACTGCAATATTCTCTAGGAGAGGTAGGAAAGGTAAAAGTGAACTAGTATTCATTTTCTCTCCACCTACATTTGAGGAAAGGATGAAACAGCTAAGAGTTGGAGCAGGAATATGTAACTTCAAAGTTCTCAAGTATGAGACTTGGTCTCCTGCTGAGCAAAAAGAGATTGAGGACTTAGTCATGGAGAAGATGGGTATTTGGAAATACTCCCCTGCTCAGATGCAACCTCAAATCCATGCAGATCTTTTTGCCAAAATTCAAGTCAGATGGGAGAACACAGTGCAAACTATTAAAGACATCTTTGAACAATAGCTGAAATAGTTAGTACCTGATCTGACTAATGCTGAAGTAAAGAAGGCAATAAAACAACATGAAGACAGAGTGATTCTAAAGCTTAACTCATGCTTTATATTAATGAATAACATAGAATCAGTAGTTAAGCATGCCTCAAATGTCTGGAGAGATGTATATCATCTCAACAAGCCATCAGAAGAAACTATTATAATTAGAGATGATGATAGTAATGATGATGATAATGATGATGATGACAACACTCCTTCCATCATAGTTATTGAAGGTGAATTGCATGCTCTAATGGAGGAAAAGGAAGAAGAAAAGGAAGAGGAGGAGGAGGAAATAGAAGAAATGGATGAAGACAAGGAGGAAAAGGATGAAGATGATCTAGTCAAAATTGTAGCAGAAGCTATTGCATCTCTTCCTCACACTCCACCACACACTGTCACATCTATGGAGATGGCTTCTACTAGTGAAATTGTGAGCACAATAGCAACATCAATTGCTCAATCTTCACCAGTCACCTCCCAGCTCCAAGTGTTTGTAATAGAAGTATCAAGCACTTCATCTACATAGCCAACTGATTACCTCTTCAGCTACCGAGTTAGCTCCCTCTATATCTCCATCTTCAATTTGTGCATCAATAAGTTCTATAATTTTGTCTTCATCAATTCCAGTAAGCTCTACAGTTTTTTTTTCATCTACATTGTCCACATCTACTTTGATTCCAATTAGTTTAGACACTTATATGAGTATTCTACTGAGTGTGGCACCATTTTTGGGAAGTGTTTTAGTTTTTGGTCCAATTAGTACTTCTATTGGCATTCAATCCTTAAGCCCTATTCCATTTTTCACTGCTAGCCCTTCTATCTCTACTATTGTGTCTATTCCAAAGGTTAAACTAGTCATCACTAAAGTAAAACCAAGGCAACCATTGAAACTTTTGATCATTGGAAAGGAAATTAAAGAAGACATTGACTTAGACATAGAGATAATAATACCTAAGATTGACTATGAGACTACTACTATTGAAAAAATGAGATTAGCCAGTCAACTCATAGATAAGAAAGCTATGCAGAAGCAGTTAAGGTTTGAAAGGGATAAGGAGTACAAAATAATTGAAAATGCCAAGAATATAATTACAAATGCTTAGGTATTGAAGTGGATTCCACTCAACACATTTTGATTTAGTTAGAAGAGGCTGTATAGAAATATAATACTCCTCTGGAAAAGAGAAGCTAATTGAAAAGGCTAAAAGGAAGTTTGATACCAAAGTGCTAGAGCATATTGCTCAGCAGATTGCAATCAAACAAGTGGAGTTGTCCACATTTTTGGGAAATTTTGAAAATTCCTTTAATAATGCTACATCACTTTTTGCAAAACTTTGTGATATGTCCTATTTTACCAATAAAATAAAGGAGAAGCTAAATAAGATTGATGCTAACATGAAATCTAGTGTATCAAAGTTGCAAGCTGACCCCTTTTCCAGCTCCTCTCATTACACTAAGGTGAAATATTTAGCAGAAGTGCAAGCAAAACTTCTAAGAGAAGAAGCAAGAATAAGAGAAACCTTGATTGATATTCAAAACATGATCTTGCTAATAATGGATACAATGTAGAAACATATTGCTCATTGCAAGACATTGGTTTAGGATCAGAACTTCTCAGTGGTTGATCACATGATCAAATTATCAGCAGAAGTGCAGATTGCTCTCTCTACCTACAAAATTTTGAAAAAGAATTGGGATACTTCATTCACCCTCATTCTTAAGGTACATCAAAAATTTCTCTCTCATTTTGGTTTAACTATATAGATAGTACATGTAGCCCTTTGGCATTACTGTAAAAAAGGGGGAGAGATTATCAACTTTAGCAAAAAGGGAAATTCTGTATATAAGGAGAGATATCAGTATAAGTGAAAGGGGGAGACAACACTCAATAGATTCGGCATGTATATGTGTATAGCTATGTACATAAGTATCTTTGTATATACATTATATGTCATCAAGAAGATATATGTAGAAATGTATATGTAGCAGCTTTACAAAGATCAATTTTGAAAAACCAAAACTTAGTGAGTCAGTTTATGTACATATGTTTTGGCTTATAAGCGTTTTGTCACTAATGCCAAAGGGGGAGATTGTTGGCATTAAGTTGGTATTGCCATTAGATCCATATCAGTATAGCTACCGAGCTTAGCACTTAATTCTCTACTCTCACTGAGCATTCCAGTATTAACCAAGCTTTGAAGAGTTCAACAATTTACACTGAGCATATAGTGGCTACCGAGTGAATACAGGAAATATGAAGATCAGCAGTGTCTACCAAGCTTCACAATGTCTACCAAGTAGTAAGCTTGTGTCATGCAGATTCTACGTAAATCGAGCATTGGGAGAATTAGTGTTTACTGAGTGAAGCAAGGTAAACTCAATATCTACCGAGTGACACTACATCTACTGAGTCACCAGTGGTCA
This sequence comes from Cupressus sempervirens, assembly GCA_028749045.1. Taxonomy (NCBI): domain Eukaryota; kingdom Viridiplantae; phylum Streptophyta; class Pinopsida; order Cupressales; family Cupressaceae; genus Cupressus; species Cupressus sempervirens. The sequence goes on from CM053788.1 coordinate 310,457,120, forward strand.
CCGAGTTCAAAACTACATCGAGTAATTAGTATGGATTGAGCCTTCACTTCTACCAAGTGCATGATGATGCCGAGTAATGCAGTGAACATTGTGTATCAGAAGGTCACTGAGTTAGTTCAGTGAACCCGAGTTATTTACTATTGGGCTGACTTTGTAATGTATTTGTTCACTTATGTTTTGGCCAACCTTGCAGATTTTTAAATTTGAAAGGTATATATGTAAGGTGTATTGTAAGATATCATATGTATGAAGAGATAGCGAAGTAATGAGAAGTATATGTGAAAGATTATCAGCAGCAGTTCAAGGAACACAACAAGGTCAATACAAAGGTAGAAAAATTATATCTATCACATGAGGTGATCAATGCAAAAAGGATCTTATCAAAAATTAGTTGTAAGTAGATACATTGCTTCATCTTAATAGGTGAATTAGTTTTTTAAATCCTCTAACAAAGTAGACTTAACAATCTTTGTACAAATCTCTTAACTGAGTGCATACTTCATTGTATGTTTGCAAATCCTCTAACAAGGTGGACCTAGCAGTCCTTTGTGCTCCTAACAGGGCATATCACCAGAAGTGGTCAATGTAAGCCTTAATAGGCCAACTTTATGCTGCAGTATTGAATTTTTGTGGGTATCATCCCCACCCTGGTTTTACTTTCTGTTTGGAAGGTTTCTGGGTCACCAAAATATTGTGTTCTTTTCTATGATGAATGTTTTAACTTTCAGTATTAATGCATACAGTAGCATAGATTGGTTTGTGACTAATTCAAGAGATGAATTTAAGGTTACTGATTCACCCCTCCCCTCTCGGTAACCTATCATATATTGAATATTTCCAACATGAACTTCAATATGAACTGCAAGGTTGTATAGATGACTAAGTGCTTTGTCATCTTCTTCAAAAAATGTTAGATAACGCAGAGTGGATATGTGATTGACCATAGATTGGAACCTATTTGTATCAATTTCAATAGGGACACTAGTTGTTTTTGACATTTTTTCTGATATCTCCTTGTGCAAATGGGATAACTCTAGTAGTTCAAAGATATAAATCTATATGGGGGTGCATTGCAATCGGTTCACAAACTCATCAGTTGACTTAGCAATGGTAGCCATTTTCTTAGAGGAGGAAGAACCCACTTGTTTAGCATGAGTTTGTTTGGAAGTGTCTGCAACTTTAAGGACAACCTTTGGCTAGCTCCTAGTAACCATATTTAGTCTTTCACTACAAGAAGAAGAGGTCAGACCAAGGGCTCCTAAGATAACCCTAGTCTTTTATCATTTGTGTCATAATTAGGCTCCTTATCATACTTGGGGTCCATCATGTAAATGTTATCATCAGTTGGTTCAAGCATGCGTATAACATTTCCAGCATTGGTTTATGTATAATTGATCTTAGTGTCATGATTTTTCTTGTCTGTATTTGATGTCTCCCCTTGATCATACTTAGGGAGAGATTCCCTAAAATCCTTATCATCAAAGTTATTAATTAGCCGATCAATACCAACCTTTCCCTCAATAATAAGATATTGTATAACATCCTTAAGCTCAAAACAATGATCAGTGTTGTGACCTTGGTATAGATACTCAAAAATGGTCCGTGTCTGCAGTTTCATCACTTTTTTCACACTAACTCGTCTCAATTTTTTGTATAGAAAATTCTAATTTTTTGGCCAACTTGATTATCATTCAAACATATTTCAACAATATTCTTTATCATTTATATCCCCTTTCAAATCAATTGCAGATCACTTCGAAACCAATTTCCATTTCATCCAAGCTTTCTGGAATCAACTCAGAATCATCCAAATCAACCCAGAATCACCCCAAATCAACTCAAAATCATCCTTAATCAACCCAAAATCATTCCAGATCAACCATAATCGATCTAAATAATGTCAAATATCCCAAATCAATCATCATTTGTCCAACCCTAGGCATTGTTGTGTCTCTCAATGCCTTGGAAACCTATCTAATCTTATCAAAACCCATCAAATCTAACCTTAGTATTGGCATGGCTATTAGTCCTAGGTCAAATTGTCATTATTATCATCCAATCATCAAAATTTTTGAGTCCCTTAGTGTTAGATCATGGCATTATCAAACCATTTTTAAAACATTGACAACATCTGTCGATGTTATTATCATCAATCTTATCAATCAATTTCCATCCTGTAGCATTTACAATGTTTGTTAAATATTACATATTCTTAATCCATGTGATGTTTCCTTGGCATGTTATCAATCTAAATTAGTCATTTAATATCACAATGGCTTTGGTCTACCAGTCATCATCCTAGTTCATCTGCATAATCGTCACATTTCATCAAAGGATATTGTCACACTTATCTAATCAATTTGGCCAATCATTTACTAATTTATCCTATAGGGTTAGAAAACCCATAATCTAATCCTATGTCATTTCAATAATTTTTTATCTCACATGACTAATCATTCTTCCTAATTAACAATCTCAATTAATTGATATTCATTAACTAATTGATTTGTCTTCACAAACTATGGGAATTCACAATTTCCTAAGTTCTATTTTCTACCCCTAATTTCCATTTTACTAATTTCCATTTGTATGGATATATGAATTTTTAATTCAAATATTCCACATAATCATGACACATGGACATCTTACTATGATCACCCAAAATGGTCATCTAGACTATCAGCCCCTTTCTAGCATTTTTGCATAATCTATCTAATGATTATTTTTTATCAAATCTCCAAAATCTATTTATTTGATTATAACCTATGGTGTGACCATTTTATCTAAAGTCTCTTATTTAATTAAAAGAACATGCTCCATTTTAATTAAATAAAAATCCCCACTTCCCACTTATCCTAAGTGTGCACACATAAAGCATCATTCCTATTTTAGAAATAAAAGAAAAAGCATTTGTGTCTACACATGAGTGCACAATTTTCTATGTGAGATGAATCTTCTATTTTTTAAATAAATTTAATTCTCCTCCTCACATTTCAAACTCTCTCAAAAGTCAACCATTAATTGTGATTGGTTGAGATGCTTGTGCACATCAATCACTCAAGATGCATTCTCTTCCCTTGATTATGTCTCTTTTGCCTCTTAATCTCCATTGTCTATTTTTCTTTAAAAGGGAGGGCTTCCTCCTGATTGAAAAATCTTAGTCTCTCATGCTATTGTTATGCTATAGGTTTTCTTGGTTATTTTAGAGACTTGGAGCATTGTTACATTTTTGTATTTTAGCTTAGCTCTCATTCTATTTATATTATAGCATATATTTTAGCTTAGTTTCCTTTATACTTTAGCTTAGTTCTCTTTGTTAGCTAGTATTTCATTTAGAATAGCTTGCGTTTGCATTGCGTTTAATTCTAGATTCTTGGATGCTAGCTGTGATCTTTGAATCTCTCATTATATGGTGCACCTTACAAGGGTTGCATAACTTGGTTCATTTGAAAGCCACCATACTATTATGTTGCACCTTTGTATGTCATAGATAAAGAGCTATAAGCTACCTCTTGAGATTGCCTCTTTCATGGGTATTCTCAAGAATAATGATTTATAGAAGTGTGACACCTTTTGAGTGTACATTTTTTGTGCCCACCGTGAGGCAACAACCAAGTTTCTAGCTCCATTTTCTTGCTTTAATTTTGGTTACATTATCATTTTTTATTTTTTACACCAACTTCTTGGATCTAATCAAGTGGTTTTGTAGGTTTCTCACTTTGGTTTAAGGCCAAAACCATAGTTTTTGAATAATTTGAGAATATCTTCCAAACCCCTTTGAGTTCAGATTTGAAATTGTTTTTGCAAGTTTTGGATGCATCTGAAATGTCTCGGCCCAATTTGCATATTGTTTTGAGTTGATTTGCATCTATTATGAATTTTTCTTTGTTTTTCATAAAAAATCATTTATGGTTGCAAATCAGATTTTTTTTTAGAAAACTCTACATTTTTAGAAAGGTATTTAAATTCTATAGTGGGTTATTATTTATATTTTGAATTTAGAGGTCATATTAGGGCTCAAAAACTTGATTTGATAAATTTGGTCAATTTTGACAAAATGGGTCGCTAGGGCACAAATGAAGAGATATTCCTTTATTTGTTGCATTTTTGGAAATCTCTCGGATTTTTAGTAGGGGTCTCTTCTTTTCATTTCTATTTTTGGATCCAAAATAATAGCAAATAAGTCAAATCTTATTGACTAGCTCAAAAGCAAAGAGTAAAAATTAGAGCATTTGTGATTAGCTTGCACTTTCTTTGCATACACTTGGTTGGAAGATAAATTGGATTTTTGAGGAAAATAATCACTTTGTGTTGCAGGTATTACTTGATTATTATGCCCTAATCTTGGTTTTCTTGTAGGAAGTTTCTCATTTCATTGCTAAAAAGAATGCATGTCAAAGCTTCAAATGCACAAAGGCTACTAACACTTGTTCATTGGGCTGCCTAAAGCATAAAAACCAAATATTTTCTTGTATTTCGTTCATTTTAATGGAATATTACTATTTATTTCCATTTTCTAGGTGCATAAAACTTGTAATTGGGATCCCTTCGTGATAGGAAAGTATGCTCTTCACCCTTGTGGTGAATCAAAAGTCTTGACTCACCTTTAGATTTTGAGAACAAGAGGATTAATTGAGACTTCTTGGCATGTTTGGAGGAAACAATTAAGATAGGAGAGTATGTTCTTCACCCATATGGTGAATCATAAATCTTAACAATTGAAAGTGGATCCAATCTGTTTAGTTAGCATCCTTTAGAGGGCCTGCTCTTGGGCAACCAAAGGGAATGACCCAAGTGGGGACAAGCAAACCTGGTTATTCCAACCCACTATAATCTCAAGGCTATCAAGGACACAAAACCTTAGTAGATGTATTATTTATCTTTTCTTAGTGTGAGTACTTGTGGGATTGGGACCATGAGGAAAATGCTAAGCAAGAATGCTTAAGGTGCTCTTGTGGCCACAAGGTCTATTATCCACTACAAGGTGCGATGTCCTATAATTGGGTGCAAGAGTAACATTATGAACATAATCCCTTTCTAAACACTCTAAGTTAGTAGCTTCCCTTTTTTCTACTGAGCTTCTTGGTGCAAGGATTGATCCTAGTGGACTACCCGAATCACCCCAAGATTTTACACTCACCATCTGTGTTCCCTTAGTTGTGCTTATGGCACTTCCATGAAAAAGTTAATATCTCTTGTGAGAAATCACTTGGTGTGAGGCGAAGGAGCACTTAGTGTGGGCCAAGTTGTTGAGTAATAAACCATATCCTTTAGGTAGATATTGCTTGATTTTGTTGGAATGTTCAAATGGGAAGAGTACTTCTGGGCGCAGGGGGGTGAATCAAAAGTATCCAATTTTTATCCTTTCAAACCCTTATTAACACATATCTAAAAAATAATTTGTATGCATCTAAACATATAAACAAACATGAAATGAAAGCATGCATCAACACATAACACAAATATTTGGTAACCCAAAAACCCTCCAGGAATAAGAAGGTAAAACTAGGGTGGGGATAACACCCACAAAAATCACTGCAGTAATCAATGTTCAACCACTTTTGATGGTCTACCATGTGAAAGGCATGCCCTATTAAAAGCTTTACACTGTGTCAATAGTGACATGGTTAGAGGATTTACAAACACTTACATGAAGTGTCACCCTGTTAAAGGATTTATAATAGGTTGTTAAACCCACCTAATACATAGGATTTTCAATCACCTTCTCCAAAGGTTCTCCTACCTAGCTATTGAGTTGACCTATCAACATAGGATTTCAACCTCTAATACAATTGTGAGAGAGTATTAGAACATTTGACCTGATTGAATGCAATCTCAAATTGTTGGATTCAAGTACTAGATCTACTCTTCTCATTCTAATCCTTGCTTGATTTGATCTCTGTATGTGCTCCTTGTCCCTTGTGCTATTCTGATCAACTTGATATGAAAATACTACTCTGTTCCTCTAAGTCTTTTCTCTTCACATTGAATTTTTTCTATAATCTCCCCTTATTCTATTTTCTTCCCCACATGTAACAGTGCATTTGTTCTCCTTATAAAGAATGTGAAGAGTTAGGGTTAGGTATGGATCTACGATCCATATTGAATCTCAAATTCCCACACATACTTTGCATTTTTCTTATTGGTTGCATGCCTTCACCATTTTTATGATTGGTTATAGGGAATGTAAATGATTTGTCCTTATCCTTTTTCTCCTTCAAAATTTCTCTAAGTCAGCTCCAAAAATGGTTCACATCTTAGTTTGTGCAAATACAAACTCTTATGTTGATCCTAAGTTACTCGACACTCATTAGATTACTGATGCTCAAAATGAACTGATTCCTGGATTACTCTACATCTATTACTTTCCCAGTTTTCTCGGCACCTATTAAACACTGTATTGCTCGGCACCTGTATATTTTGTATTTCTTAGCATCTAAACATTTCTAGATTACTCGGCACACGAACATTTCCTGGATCACTCGACACATACTACATTCTGACTTGCTCAGCACCAACTGTGACTCGACACCTATTGGAATTCTGGCTCGACATCTATTGTGTACTCAGCATGTATGATGGAAATGGTTAAGTGTGTTGACACTCAATTGTCAAGACTATTCTTTTTACCAACAATCTCCCCCTTTGACATGAGTGTCAAAAAAACTTAACTAAGCATTTATGAACTTAACCTTATTGAGTGCATCCTTTATTCACTTGATATTCATGCAAAATTCCAAAAATATTATAAGTAACAATATACCTTATGACTCCCTCTGGGTTAATTATGCCTTGAGACTAAAATTCTGTGCTAATGTGCCTGATCCTCTCTTGTCCTTTGCCCTGTTTCAGCATTCTGAGCTTGTGTGCTATATCTGATTTGTATGAAGTTCAAAAATTTTGCATCTCCCCCTTTCTTCTTTATTACATAACTTCCCCTATTTTCCCATCTGCAAACTTTCCACTATTATTCTAAAAAATGAATGAAAGAATGTAAATAAAAAATGGCTCAAAATTTGGTATCTCCCATAGTATCTGCATATATCTCCCCCTTAATTTATTATCTCCCCCTTTTTGACACTGATGTCAAAGGGTTCCATGGAGTAATACCATGCTTAGCCAAAAAAGTGTTGTTTACCTCCAAAAGTATCTTCAGAGCTCCATCCCAATTTGCTAGTGCAATGTCCAATGACTTATGATGGATGAAAACTTCTACTACTATATTTACAAGTCCATCAGAGGTAGAAAGAGTTGAATCTTTCTTGAGGACTATCTCTGCATACATCTACTCCTTATGGAGTACCTCTAGGTGAGGGGTTATAGAGGACTGGATTTGCATCAACTTTGCTTTTGTATTTGCCTCCTCTGCTATTAATATAGCTAATTCTCTTTGTATGTGAAGTGTTTGAGTAAAATGCTTCTCACTCTAAGCTGGATTGGTTGGGAGTTGCATACTAGAAATCTTTAGATTTCTCTCCAAGTTCATTATTCTCTAACTAGTCTCTTGTGTGAAGTTGGAAAAATCACACAACTTGTTGTACAGGGAGAATATATTTCCAAGTATAATTTTGACTTTATCTATTTTCTTAGCCAGTTCAACTTATGATAGTGCTATGTCACCAGATATTTTCTCATTTACCTTTCCTTGGAATTTCCTTTCTAACCACTCCATTAATTTTGCATTTGCATCATGGTCCTCATTTGTCACCTGATCAGCTATGTCAGATAGTTGTTCTACTATTGGCCTTGACTCATCAGGTGTTTGCAAGCTGAAGGAATCCATAAAGATGTCCTTGATCTCATTCAATGCTTGCCTATATTTGTGTTCTTTTCTCAATACCTCTTGTCTTCTTCTTCTATCTAGTGCATTCTAAATTTCACTCATCTTCTCCTCAGTAAGAGTGTTGGATTCATAGTAAGGTATTGTGATCTCCTCATCAAGGTCAGGAATTCCATAATGAAGTTTCCTAGGTACTTTTGTTGAGCTCGAGTCTGGTGTCCTAATTTGTAATGCTAACATTTCAATGCTCAGCTTCTGAAGAGTTTGAGTGGGAGTACCTATTTTGGGTAGTTAAACCAATGTTTGTATTGTAGATTGCTTCTCGTCTCTTTTCTCTTCCTTTTCTTTAGCTTGTTTCTCCTTTTCATTATCATTGGTTGGGGGTGCACTTGCTAGCTATTTAGTTCTCTCTTTGTCTTCCCTTGTTGTTGCACTTAGCACTTGAAGTGCATATGCAACTTCTTTTGGTGGAGATGGTGGAGGAAGGAATAGGATTCCATTAGTTTGTATGATCGAAGGTGGTTCTTGTGATTGCACCTTGACTTCCTTTGATTTCACTACTACCTTTTGCAACTCATCAACACTGACTAGTATTGGACTTAAACATAGTCTAGCTGCTTGTGTTGATTGGTCAAGGATCTTTGCTAGATCCTCTGCACTTAATGGATTAATGTTTTGACTAGAAGTGTCAATAACATATTTGATCTTGATAAGCTCTGTAGGTGTGATTGTGGCATGAGGAGGGCTAGGAGGTGATAGTTGTGTGTCTTGCACACTTTGTTCTTGCTGCTCTTCTGCACCCTTTTCTTCCTCTGTCTCCTCTTTATTCTCCTCTTCATCTTTCTTCTCTTCCTCATTCTTCTTCTCTTCTACCTTCTTTTCCTCCTCCTTCTTCCTTGTTTCTTTCATTTCCTTTTTCTTGGAACTTGCTTTTACCTTATATTCTTCATCAAACACATGATCAATTTTCTTGTATATTATTTTCCACAATCTTGTAAATTTGCTGGCTACATTTTCAATTTTATTTTGCAAAATACTGAATGCCCTATATTTTGGAGTAAATCTATTACTGTGCCTCTTTACTGCATTAGTTATTTGACCCTTAGTCAAATCAAGCAACAATCTTGCTAAAGTAGATTCTCTTATTTCCTTCTCTATTTATAGGCAAAAATACCATTTGTCTTCTACTATTTTGTACAATTCCTTGGGCATTAAGCCATCTAGCTCTAGAGGTGTGTGCTTGTATTCAACCATCATAGCATACACAAATTCCTCTAATTTATTTTTCTCTTCTGTTATGAGCTTATTAAAATCTAAATTCTTTAAATCTTTCAAGTCATCATTTCTAATCTTTGTACATAATTTATCAATTGAAGACTTTGGTGGATGACTTACCAATTTAAATTGACTGTTATCATCTATTTCAGTCTTTTCTTCATTAGATTCAGGTTGAGCCACATATTTTCTTCTCTTTCTTGACTCTTGATCAGTCTTCTTGGTGGCTTTCTTCTTCTTATTTGTCTCTTCTCTTGCCTTTTGTGTTGTGGCCCAGGTGGTAGCTCTGGTAGTGGGCTTCATTGGTGTAGGTTTTGCCACTTTCTTAGCTTTGGGTTGAGGAGAAGGTGGAGCTTTTGCCTTCCTCTTGGTGATTTTAGTTTTGATAGGTGCTTCCTTGGCTTCTTCTTCCTCGGCACCTTCCTCTTTATCCTCACCTAAGCCTTGTGTCAATTGTAGAGGCTCTTGTTCAGGCTCATCTCCTTCATTTTCATTGTCTTCCTCTTCTTCATCTACTTCCTCTTCCTCTGTTGTGCCTGCTTCTTCAACACCAAATTTATTTTTGATCTTCTTGACCAATTTATCCTTCTTCTTCACTATTGTGGCTATTTTGAGATCTGTTACCACCCTTGATTTAACAATGTCATAGGTTCCAAAATGTTTTGCAATTTTATCAATTTCCTTTGCAAGTAGAGTTATTATTGCAACTAAGGCTTGATCAATATCAAGTTCATAACCTAGTGGCATAAGCCATCTTACTCTAGGTAAAACTGCCTGTATGTAAGTGTAATCAATGTCCACAAGAAAAAAAAATGTCCTTTTCATGCTTCTCAACTAGTAAGACTGGTATCCTCATTCTTTTTTTGATGGACTTGTTGAAGTCCTCAAAATAGCTAGTCATTGGAGCATCAAAATTCTCACCCATTTGATCAATGAATCCATTTATTTGGTCAACAACGGTCTTATTTGGATCCCATCTCACCTTGCCTACTAAAGGGAATTCTTTCATAATGTAGAAAAATATGCAAACCAAAACTGAGCCAAATTTGTATTGAGCTCCCTTAAACTTCCTTATAGCTCCCAAATTTCCATTGATCTACTGTAACATGAGCTCTACAAGATCATATGTATGATCTTTCTTCACCAATTTATAAGCAACATCCACTGCTATGCATGGTACATTGTTTAGTCTGCTTGACAGGTAGAATTTGTGTGATATGACTCTCATAGCAAAATCTAGTAGGGTTTTTGTGATGGTGTCTATTGTCATTCCCTTGTATTCTTCTCTATGGCTTCCTTTTTGTCACTTCTTAGGGTCTTTGGCTGATCTAGGTTTGGAATACCAGTAATCCTATGTATAGTTTTCTTTGTAAACTTTACTGGGCCTATTTCTAACCAAAAAGCTCCATCATGGATTCTACTCAACACAATGTGTATCCATTCTATTTTGAACATAATAGGGAAAACTAGGGCTTTGGTCAAACCCTTCTTCTCAACTATGGAGAATTCATCTTTAAGTTTCCCATTTTCGCAGAGTTTATCAAATGCATTAAAAATATCCTATGGCTCCAACTTTACAATTATAACATTTTCGAACATCTTAGATCATAACAACTTTATCAGGAATTAAGGATAGGGCACCAACGGGATCATTTTTATAAGCAACTTCGGGGATGGGTCTAAACTCTCGTTGTCTGACTTCATTACTGACTAGTTGTATTTCATGAATTTCCTCCCCTTTGGTAGGTTTTGACACAGGTGCCATCTTTTCCAAACTAGGGTTTAAAATTAAATAGACTTTTAAATTCTACATAGCTCGGCACTTGGATGAAATACTTGGGAATCAATGGACTGGAGTTGAATCATGGTTGGAATCACTGCAAATCATTGTTTGATCACTGTAGAATCACCTCTTCATTCTACTTGACTTCACTTCGTGTTCGAATGATTCAAAAATGAACAATTTTTACCTTTATTAGGCTCAAAAACCTAGCATTTATTACACTTGTGATTATAGTTGTACACTCAACTTCCAAAGATTTTATCAACTCAGCTTCCACTAAAGTTCATTTACTTGGCATCTACTATCTTGTTTCACTAGTCATCAACTGAACCCTTTTTTAATCACTCGATAGCCACTAACATCTCTTTACTTGGCATCCACTACGCTGTCCAACTCATTATATACTAGACTTTTACTCGGTAACCAAAGGTAGCTCGACATCATCTTCTAACTTTTAACTAGGCATCCTTTCTCATGCATATTTCTTCTTTTTAGTACTTCTATGTTTTCTTGGGCTGATGTATGATACATCTCTGTATGTATTAGCCCCATGTATCTATCTTGTGCTTAATTAGATGAGGCATGATCACTTGAGCTTTTGGGTGAAGTGATCTCTCCATTTGATGTGTTGCATTCACCTTTCTTCTTCCAAGTCTTGTTCATTTCTCCTCTTATTTGTTCAACATCAATCTTCTCTTTTCCTTTGTTGACTTCATTCTTTGATACTTTTGACTTTGTAGGACAGTTTCTGCTGATATGGCCAGTCTTCAAACAACTAAAACATGTAGTTTGGCTTAGCCATCTGCTATAACTTCCCTCAAAATGTGTCCTTATGCAATTTTTAGGAATGTAACCATACTCTTGACAATAGTGACAGCTATACCTGGTATTGTAGTGATGTGCATGATTGATTCCTCTTGCAGGATGATTAGGTGTTCACATAGGCTTTGATTTGCATTCAAATGCTTTATGTCCATATTTTTTATAGTTGTAGCAATGACCCTCAAATCTTGGTGTCCTCATGGTCTTAGTTCTGTAGTCCTGTGTTAAATGTCCTTGCTTTTTGCACTTGTGATAGAAATTTGCATTTGTAGGCTTATCATGCTGATGACTGTTCTTGCTTCTGCACACATTAAAGGTATGTCCCTTTTTACCATATAAATGACAAGTAGGTTTAGTGTTCTTACCTTTTTTGCTTCTTTCTTCTGCAGCCTTGAATGATTCTCCTTGTTTAGTGCTGATGTAGCCAAGTCCTGTAGTGTAATTACTAGCCCTTAGTGATTTCAACAATTGCTCAAAGTACTTGATGGCCTCATTAGGTTTGTTGTAACTTTCTGCTATTTCCTTTTCTCTCTTTAATTCATTCTACAATTGTTCATTATGTATCTTCAAAGTTGAGATCTCAATATCCTTCATGTTTAGCTCATGATGAGCATTCATCATTTGGCTTAAGGTGTCTAACTGCATGTTTGAAATCTTTTCAAATTCAATTGTCTTTTGTTCTAGCCTATTGATGAGATTTCTCTTGTCATCTTCTACCATGGCCTTGTCTTCAATATCTCTTTTCTTTTGTTCAGTCACTTCACAAAGCATTATGGCTTGTGATTCTTGTTTAGGCTTGAGTAATCTAATTTCTTCAGCTTGTGCTCTATTTTTCTCCATTAATTATTCTATTGCTGCATCAAATTCCTTGGAATCTCCATTAGAAAAAATTTGTGAGGTGTCAATCTCCATGTATTGTATGTCATTCTTAGCTATGGCTATCTCCTTTCTTCTTTTCAAAGATTTTCTCAGTTCCTCCCTGGCTTCCTCTACTTTGTATAGAGCTAGTTGCACATCAATCACCTGATTGTCAATGATCTTCCCAAGTTTGAAGACTTCCATCTTCTGACCTTTTTCTCCAAGCTGCTAGGCTTCCCCTTGTGAGAACTAGGCTCTGATACCAATTGTTGGAATGTTCAAATGGGAAGAGTACTTTTGAGAGGGGGGGTGAATCAAAAGTAACCAATTTTTATCCTTTCAAAACCTTATTAACACATATCTGAAAAATAATTTGTATGCATGTAAACATATAAAAAAACATGACACAAAGATTTGGTAACCCAAAAACCCTCCAGGAATAAGAAGGTAAAACTAGGGTGGGGATGACACCCACTAAAATCACTGCAGCAATCAATGTTCAACCACTTCTGATGGTCTGCCCTGTGAAAGGCCTACCATGTTAAAGGCTTTACACTGTGTCAATAGAGACCTGGTTAGAGGATTTAAAAACACTTACATGAAGTGCCACCTTGTTAAAGGATTTACAATAGGTTGTCAAGCCCACCTAATACATAGGATTTTCAATCACCTTCTCAAAAGGTTCTCCTACCTAGTTGTTAAGCTAACCTATCAACATAGGATTTCAACCTTTAATACAATTGTGAGAGAGTATTAGAACATTTGACCTAATTGAATGCAATCTCAAATTGTTAGATTTGGGTACTAGATCTACTCTTCTCATTCTGATCCTTGCTTGATCTAATCTCTGTATGTGCTCCTTGTCCTTTGTGTTGTTCTGATCAACTTGATATGAAATTGTTGCTCTGTTCCTCTAAGTCTTTTCTCTTCACACTAAAATTTCTCTATAATCTCCCCTTATTTTGTTTTCTTCCCCACATGAAATGGTGCATTCATTCTCCTTATAAAGAATGTGAATACTTAGGGTTAGGTATGGATCTACGATTCATATTAAATCTCAAATTCTCGCTCATTCTTTGCATTTTTCTTATTGGTTGCATACATTCACCATTTTTCTAATTGGTTGCATGAAGATTACATAGGGAATGTAAATGATTCGTCGTTATCCTTTTTCTCCTTCAAAATTTCTCTAAGTCAGCTCCAAAAATGGTTCACATCTTAGTTTGTGCAAATACAAACTCTTATGTTGATCCTGAATTACTCGACACTCATTACATTACTGATGCTCGGCATGAACTAATTCTTGGATTTCTTGGCATCTATTACTTTCCTGGTTTGCTCGGCACTTGTTAAGCATTGTATTGCTCGACACCTATATATTTTGTATTGCTTGGCATCTAAACATTTTTGAATTATTCGACACATGAACATTTCCTAGATCACTTGACACATACTACATTTTGACTTGATCGACACCAATTGTGACTCGACACCTATTGGAATTCTGGCTCAACATCTATTGTGTACTCAACATGTATGATGAAAATGGTTAAGTGTGTTGACACTCAATTGTCAAGACTTTTTTTTCGACCAACAAATATGTCTTTGAATGTGTTGGACTTGTGAAAATCTTTTGAACATATACATGACAATAGTTCAAGGGATTTCTTTTGAGACCTTACATATACTTGTATCATGCAAGGTTGCTTTGTCCCTTGCTTGATTTTTTGAAGTCTACTCCATGTGTCACTATCTTTCTTGGAAAAAAGTTGTTTTTGAACATGAACTTTCTATGCTATCAACTATTGTCAAAATTTGTCAACCAAGTCAAAACATCAAGTGCAAACATTTTCTTTTGTTTCTTGCTAAGGGGAGTCTCATCATTTGACTTTTCTTTTCTATGTCTCTAGTGCTTGAACATTCTTAAAGTGACTCTTTGTTCTTAGTGCCTTGGTCTTTCTATCTTCATGGTCTATGTCTACTTGCTAGTTATCTTTTTTCTAAAATGGTTGCCTTTATTTCTTTACTACACTCTTGGGTTGGGAAATTTGTTCACTTGTTACCTCACTTTCTCTATCTACTTGGCTATTTGGCTTCTTGTCTAGCTTTTGAATTGAATCACTAGTGTGTTAATTTTCTTGGACACTTTCTTGACAAGTCACTTTACTCTATCTTTACTATTTTGGCAAGTGAACACTCTACCTCTCTAGCTTGGACATCAAGTTATCTTGTGTCACCTTCCTAGCTTCTTCTAGTCTCCTTCATGCTTGATTATCTATCTAACACTATGGCATTCAAACCTTGTGCTACCAAAACTCAACCAAGTCTAGATGATCATGATATCCTCCATGTCACTAAAGAATTTCAAGATCTTTACACTCAATATACAAAAATAGAAGAGACAAATGATCTTTCTTACCTTCATCTCTCTAAGCACATGATAGAAATGAAGTCTAAACTTGAGAAAAGGTTAGAGGAGAAGATTGAATTCTTAAATAAATCTCCCTTAAGACATTTACATACACATGGATCATTTTTCAAGGTCTACATATTCTACTCCAAGACATAAAATGCCTTCATCTTCTAGATCTAATGACCTTTGAGAACAATCAAGTGATACCTCCTTTGAGTCTATGCAAAAATTTCATGATAAACCTATCTTTGATCAAGGTAATGATGAACATATGGATGCATGCTATGCACTTGAGAAACAACTAAAAGATCCTAAGTATAATTTTGAGAGGAATTGTACTCCCTTGGAATATTCTTATGATGACATTTTGCAAACACTTCTTAGCACTAAGCTTATCACATTGCCTAAGTCTAGCTCATATGGAAACCCATTCTCGGATATCTATTATTTTTATCATTGACATGATGAGCATAGTACTTCAGATTGAATTGATCTAAAACATAAAATCCAAGATCTTATTGATGATGGAATTTTTGATACCTCTAATGATTCATGTGATGAGGATACTTCTCTTGGGCAAGATCATGTTTATAAATATATGTCTAGTAGTGGTCTCCTTGACACCTACACTTCTTCTAACAATCATGCATCTCATAACACTTCAAAGATTTCCAACATCACTCCATAAAAAAAGCAACCTAGTGGTTTCTATATGGACTATGTGTACCCTTAAGGGCTACCTCTAAAAGATACTTAATCTAACCTTCACTTGGTTGTAAAACTCTCCTTTGAGTCTATGCAAAAATTTCATGATAAACCTATCTTTGATCAAGGCAATGATGAACACATGGATACATGCTATGCACTTGAGAAACAACTAAAAGATCCTAGGTATACTTTTGAGAGGAATTTTACTCCCTTGGAATATTCTTATGATGACATTTTGCAAACACTTCTTAGCACTAAGATTATCACATTGCCTAAGTCTAGCTCATATAGAAACCCATTCTTGGATATCTATTGTTCTTATCATTGACATGATGAGCATAGTACTTCAAATTGAATTGATCTAAAACATAAAATCCAAGATCTTATTAATGATGGGATTTTCGATACCTCTAATGACTCATGTGATGAGGATACTTCTCTTGAGCAAGATCATGTTTATAAATATATGTCTAGTAGTGGTCTCCTTGACACCTACACTTCTTCTAACAATCATGCATCTCATAACACTTCAAAGATTTCCAACATCACTCCATAAAAAAAGGAACCTAGTGGTTTCTATATGGACTATGTGTACCCTCAAGGGCTACCTCTAAAAGAAACTTAATCTAACCTTCACTTGGTTGTAAAACTTTTCAATGCTACTAATCCTAAAGATCCTCAACTTTCATGCGATGGTATACTTACTATGACCACTTTAGCTAATCCCACATTACGTCTTCAAGAGCCTATCATACAAACCTCATATTTTCCCATGTCCTTAGAAGTGACTCCATGTCAAGAGAGGACTCTCAAAAAGATAACACTATAAATGTCAAAAAAAGATCAAGATCAAGAACCATTTCATCTCCTTAAAGAGGCCATTTTTCCATATCCTATGTCTTATCCACCTCCTAAGTATGATAAAGACATCACTTCCATTATTTCCATTGAGCTTACTAAAATTTATGAGAAAATTTCTCTTCCTATGCTATCCAAATCTACTTTTCAAGATCAATGCATCCTCAAAACTATCAAAACTATGCTCAAGGTTCAAATGCTCCTATCAAAGGTGTTTCTCCTATCAAAGCTACTCATGAGTCTATTGATGCCCATGGTCATATTGCTCACTCTAAAGATGTTGATAGCCCTACTCACTATCCATTTACATCTCCAAAATCTATCCTTGGTCCTTATCCATCAAAGCTAGAACCTTCAAACCTTACTTCCATATTGGGACCTTATGTTCCTTCATCTCCTACACTTTCCAATTCTAGATATTCTATTGTACCTCAAGATCAATAAAGACATTCATCCTCAAAAAATATCCATCCAGTCAACCACCTAAACCATTCATATCAGCCTTATTCATCCACAAATCCTAAGTCTTTTGGAAGCTAGAATAAATAAAAGAATCCATTGAAAAATGAAGATCACTATGTCAAATCTAATTGACATGTGAATGCTAATAAAGATAAAACATTCAAGAGGCCACAAAGATCTACTACCCAAAGAGATAACTCAAAGAAAATATGGGTTCCTAAACCCATAGTTGAAGAAATGCGCTCTCAAGCATCCAAAGAAAAAGAAAAATCTAAAGCTATATGGATTCCCAAGTCTCTCTTGAATGACTTAAATATTGAAAATAAATCAAATTTTACATTCATCCTTCCAATGTCTTCCACTCCATCTTCTTCTAAACATATTCCTCAAAAGCTTTCGAAGGCTTCCACTCCATCTTCTAAAATTACTCTACCACTTCATACATCTAAACCTCAAGATATTTCCTCTATGATTCCTCCATCGTTCCAACACCCTTCAATGTGTGTGTCAATGTTGATTGTGCCCAATATTTCAGCTACCTTCATGAAATCCTCTAAATATTACACTTACTTGCTATACATGAACTCTTATCCTCCATATACTCTTCCTACTATTATCTCCCTTTCATCATCCTATCAACATCTTTGAGCATACTTTTCTATGGTCTTGGTTTATCATGATGTATCTTTCCTATAGGAGCACTATCCAAATTTAAAAAGCTTTAACTCTTTCTAAATTCAAAAATTCAAAAATTAAAGAAAAATTAGAAAAATAGAAAAAAAGGAAAAACAAAGTGCCTTGGTGAAAACCACTTCTTGTGGCACCCTGGTAGTGAAAGTAAAGAGAAATAAATTTGTCCTATGGTGAAAACCATTTCTTGTGGCACCTTGGATAAGTACCATGATGAAAGCCTAGCAAGCATGCATTACGCATAATTCTTCCATAATCCATCCATCTATCATCTTTTCTCCCTCTTTGATCTTCATAAAGTTGAGCTATCCTTGCATATTGACTATCTTGTTCATTAGCTTCCCTGTTGTGCTTTATCATTCATTCATAGCCTTCATATCCACCTCACTCTTATTGCTCTATCCCATTGCTATCCTATCTAGTTGACCCCTTGGTCTTGGTCACTACACTCTCTTGGCATGTTCATTCTTTGGATTGCTTGCTTTCATGACATCTTGTCATTATGCTCTTGCTATTGGCTTCTATGCCTCTACATTATCTCACTTATCAGCTTATTCTTCCACTATTGCTCACTCCTTGCTTTAAATACTTATCTAAATTTTTATTCATATGGCTATCTTTCTCTTACTTGGGTACTCTTAAGGAGTTTTTCCTTGAGGATTGCTTTCACTTGCTTCATATTCCTCACCTATCCATCTTTTCTCATCCACCAACTTTTTGCTCCATCATATCCTACACCTCACTAGACACTGGGATGAATTTATGTAATCTTGCTTGAGAACTAGTAATCTCTAAATCATTCTAGCAAATCCTAAAAAAATCATTTATGATGCTAAAAAAAATCCTAAAAATTAGAAAACATCCTAAAAAAATGATCATCTCAATGAAAACCTAGCAAAAGGTGCTTTGATGTATCACCAAAAAAATAGAAAATGCAAAAAAAAAGAAAAAAGTCCTAAAAAAATTGCCAAGTTGTGAAAACCTAGAAACAGGTGCTACTTGAGACCCTTGCACCTATGTCTATCAATCTCAATCAACCGCTCTGCAACTCATTTCCTAGTTTGGAATTGTTACTTGTCCTCATCTCGGGGGAACAACTACTTAGCCTTTCAGGGTCTCCTTATGCATTAGGGTTTCTTTGGTAAATCACAAAGTAGTGTTTCTCAACACTCCCTCCCTTGACATCAAGTGTTTCTCAACACTTTTTGAATAGTCTACCTTCAGTCTTGGATATCACGATATTTGTAGTGCCCACCCATAGTTTAATTTTCCATTATTTTTACCAAATTATGTTTATGCCTATTTCATGCATGTGTTAGTTTCAAGGGTATTGAATTTTTAATTATGAAAATATTTCATGACTTGGATTACATGTCTATCAGTAAATAATTACTTGGTTGATTATATTTTACATGTTGATTGGTGATTATGATTACCGGTGCATTAATGATGCTTTAATGTGTTGTAGTTAATAAATGTGATTTCTTTCATAGTAATGTCAGATGATGCTTTAATGATGATTACTTCATATTTGTAGCAATGCATTATTTTATCAAAGCATTTGATGTTAGACTTATAATTATTATGGTATATACCCCATACTTGCATGTGTATGGTGTGTGTGTGTGTGTGTGTGTGTGTGTGTGTGTGTGTGTGTGTGTGTGTGTGTGTGTTTTATTTTTTTGTTTGTCATGTTTGATGTCGTTAAGGGAGGGAGTTGTAGTCACCTACTAGTCGAGATCTACACAATGTACCACTCCCTGCCATTGCTTATTTAGTTTAGATATATTTATATACATGTACATGCTTATCTTTTATGTAAAATGTAGTTACGGAGCATCGACTTTCCTAAATTTCTAGGATGAGCATGCCCTATCACAATAACTCAATGGTAAGAATGGGAAGAATGGGAAGATAATGTTCAGGTCCAATCCCAGCCATAGCCTAGATACTTGTCTTGCAAGGAGGACTCATAGCTGACTTTCCACCCTTTTTAAAACTCATGAGTTTATCTTTGTCTATCTTATTTGATTTTGAGTTTCAATCTATTTTAGTAATGTTGCTTTTATGTGGATTTCGCTATGTGATTTATTTGGTAAACGATTTAATTATAATATTTGGGTTAATCATATAATTAAATATTATTTGATTAAAAAGAAAATATTAAAGCATGAGAATATTTAATTAATTAAAAAACTAATTAAATATGTGCTTTAATTTAAAAGTCTAAATTTAGAAAATTGGTTGAATAGAAATTAGAATATGATGATATTTAATTAATTATAAATTAATTAAATATGTACTTTAGTTTAAAAGATTTATTTTAAAAGTTTAATTTAATAAGTTGGACAAAAAGAGAATTAAAATATAAAAATATTAAAGATTTTTTTTTTATTGATAAACGGCTGAAGCCTTGTACTATATTAATGGAACGACAAAATTTTACAAGATTCTTCGTTCTGACGGGCACTAGTAGGAAAGAACAGAGAAGAAAACCTCTAGTCTAGCCTGGGACTAAAGTCCTTTATTATACAAAAATAAAAGGGGCATACCCTAGTAATAAACTAATCAAAATATTTAGACGTTCTGCATACATTATTACTTTGGTTATGAGGGGATGGAAAACCCACAGAGCGTTGAGTAATGCAACCTTGGTTTTAGAATAAGAGCCCTGAAAACAAAAAAAGCACCACAAACTAACCACAGAACCTTGTTAAATGTTAGTCCATGATGAGAGATAAACATAGACCATACTAGTATAATCCAAGGAGGAAAAGCAACTTTAGAGCCAGTCAGAAAATCCGATAAAAAAGAGTGATTGGTGCAAAATTATAATGCCAAGAATTAGTCTCAAAAGTATATCATATTAGGCTAAATACTAGAATATATCTATGTTGATTGATATGTTGAACTATACTGATATAAGGGTGAAATTTTATTTTACTTTTTTAAAAAGATTAAATGAGTACTCTTGCTAGTAATATTCATGTCAATTGATGCTTTCATTAAAGTGTTATCTGTATTACATTATAATACTATGACCTCTAAAAATGATTAACAGATCTAGTCTATTCATGCCAATTTTTAATCTAGTAAATGTTTTAGAGAATGCGTGTTAAGTAAATCCAGACATGAAAAAACATGAAAAAAATCATACTAACATAGGGCCACCAGCCGAGAGCCCAAACCACCTTGATACAGAGCTAAGATAAAACTAAATAAGGATTTTATATTAATATCATCAAATTTTTACAAACCAACCTGACCAATCCTATAAGCTCAAAAACTACTATCCTGGTTGTCTTTTGGGAAGAACATCGATACAAAATCTATACATTTTAAGCATGGAATATGCTGCCAAGGAAAATGTAGCCAAGAGTAATCTAGGACTATATACATGTAAAATGCTATCAAATGAAAAGTAGACCCCCAAGAATAAACCAGAAAACTATAGTGACTGCTTAGGAGGATATAGCCATACATCATTCATATATAAGTCATACACAGCTTAAGGAAAATGCAACCTAGATAAAATTTAAACAAACTTAACCTAATTATGGGGGAGCTATACAAAGGACCAAAAGATTGTTCCCATTTCCAGGCATTGTTCCTTAGTACTGCTTTTTGTAAACCATTATAATTTCTTAGGCTTCATGGAGGTTTTTGGCTTTTGAACCCAGCAAAAATTCATAAACGAACCTTCCTCTACTAGATTTCTCATAATTAGGAAGGCAAAACTCCACATCTTCCAGGTTCATAAGATCTACCTCTGGATTGATGTATGCATCAAAGGCTCAAAGATAATTCAATAGTCATTCTCTGCTAGGGTCTTCTATGATTCCTCTCCATCTCAGCATGAATTGAATACTTGCTTCCATCCTCAGCCATTCTCTATAAAAGAGAATATTATCTCTGATAACTAGACACAGGTGCCTAGGGCATCTCTCAAGTTCAGGGCTGCCAATTTCATGTTCCATATAGGCTTCCAGTAGAGGAATTTTGAGCTTGGCATCTATGTTGGCCACTACAATCTCTAGACCTAGCAACCAACTTGAATCAAGCAAATCATGGCTCAATCTAATAATATCCTCCTTCTCTACACCTGCCTTGGAAAGACATCCTACCCAAAGACCCAAGATGTCATTGTTTGTGCACCATGAATATTCATAATTAAAAACCCCTTCCCCTAGTGCCCTACTAATTGCAACACAACTTATGTCATCTATCTACCTTCAAATCCTATTCCATCTCTCTAGTTTGACAGGGCTACAAAATACCATAGTATGGTTTTCATGGGTGTGATACAAACATATATTAGTGTCCATGGAGAGAAGTTTTACCAAAGACAAAGCGGAAGGAAGGGTAGGAAATTTGAGAGCTAGACCCACATTTTTATATATTTTGGGAGGAAGAATCTAGAACCACATATGATGATGCCATCTCCCTCAATTCCCAAGATTACCTTACTCGCTTTCATGATTAATGGGATACTTGGAACTGGGGAAGGATTGACAACATGCTCTGATGAGAGAGCCTAAATATATAGTTGATATGAAAATCATGACTCCATAAGGAAAAATTAATGGGAAACATTTAAAGAGATCTAAGAATGATTTCTTGATCTTGGCTATGATTAAAATAAAATTCCCTCCAACTGTAGCTTAGGTTGCTAGGCTATATATTGTCGAAAGTCCTACATTAAAAATATTTAATATTTAACTAATTTAAATAGTACTAAATTATTTAAATATTACCTTAATTAATGATAAATAAGAATCATGGTCAAGAATAAAGTGAGTGCCTAAAAGCTAAATCTACTAACCCCCAAAAAATTAGTTTATACGCCTAATTGAAATAAATAAGATACCAATGATTCCCAGTGCTAGGATATGAAATAAGAAAAAAGAAAAAAGAGAGTAAAATGAAATCTTGGGAAAATAAAAAATATTATTATTAAGGGTGGTAATATTATACTAATTAGAAATATAGATTTGGGAGAGAGTAAAGGACTTACAATCCAAAGCACCTTTGAGAATGACCTTTGTTAGGCATAAATCTAGACAACTAATCAAAACCATAGATAAGACCAAAACCTTAGAACCCTCAACCCCCAAAAATTATACTATCATGGGTTAACATGGGGAGAACAAAGGGGGAGGGGGGTAACAGTATAAGAAAAGGAAGGAAGAAAAAGAAAATAATTGGAACCCTTGTAGGAAAGTTTAGATATTATTACCTATCTCTAATTTCCAAGAAAGTTTTACCATCAGCCCCCACGTTTGCCAATGGATCAGCCTTCTTGTTTCCTTCTCAAAAGATATGATAAATTTTAGTATCTTCAAACTTGTCTAGAATATTAAGAACCTCTTCTAATTTTGACCTCAAAACCCAATTGGGTGTTGCTCACCTTCTTATAGCATTTAAAACTATTTGGGAATCTCCTTCAATGATGATTTTGGATAGGTTTAGATCTCGACAAAATTTGAGCCCTTCTTGAAGAGCTTCTAGCTCTAATAAATTATTGGTAGTGGGATTAATAGATTTGGCCCTTTTAGCTATCCAATTACATGAATCATTAGTGATAATGCAGTTGATGCCTGTTGGGCCAAGTTTGTCTCTTGAGGCACCATCAAAATTTAACTTGGACCATCTGTTAAGAGGGGGAGACCATCTATAGTTTTCCCTAGCCTATGTATTCTTCTTTTTGTAACTAACCCATGGATTGATGAGATTAGACCAATTTTTCTTAATGAAATCATCCCAGGTAGAGAAAGATCCTTCTTCTTTCTGGGATTTTCTGAGGTGGGAGTTTAGTGTCTTGACTATGCTTACTTCTATCTTTTTA
Source organism: Cupressus sempervirens (assembly GCA_028749045.1). Taxonomy (NCBI): domain Eukaryota; kingdom Viridiplantae; phylum Streptophyta; class Pinopsida; order Cupressales; family Cupressaceae; genus Cupressus; species Cupressus sempervirens. Next base: position 310,480,614 of record CM053788.1, read on the forward strand.
ACTATATCTTCTGGTTGCATTGCCTGGTCCCTAAACAATCTTTTATTTCTTTCTTTGCATACCTCCAATATGAGGATAGATGGGAAAATATTCTAGATCTTATTATAAACACCTTTGTAGATATAAGTAGGCCAACCTTTAAGAAGGTCCACTAGAGAGTTTTGGAAAAGGGCATGCCAGCCCATCTTGAATCTGAGCCACTCCCAACAATGTTGGGTGTAAGGGAAACTAAGTGATATGTGGTTTATATCTCCACTGTTTAGTATACATAGCACACACCTAGAGGGACCTTCATACCCAAGTTTGTGGAATCTATCAGCCCTGAGGATCTTGTTTTGGTAAGCCAACCATAAAAAGAACCAAGCCTTTGGTAGACATGATGAGTCCCAACACAGATTGAGTGGGAGGTCCACTTCATCCTAGTTTTGGGAGATAATAATTGATTTGTATCCACTTTTCACACTATACTTTCCATCTTTAGAAGTTGCCCAAACTAGTTTGCCATTCCTCTCTACTTCTTTGATTTTCCAACTTTTGATGATCTTACCATATATCTCTTTTGCCGAAGGTTCCAAATCTAAATTATCCATAAATTTCCACACCCAATTGTTAGTTCCAAGATATTAAAGATTTAATATTGCTTTATTATAACTATTCAATAATAATTAAATTAGAGTTGCATTTAAACAATGAGCTTTGATAGCAATGGCAAGTGGGAGCAAATAGGGAAGAGGATGAGGAAGTGTGCCTTTTCAAAATTTGAAACTTGTCCTGGGCAAGATTCTTTAGGGAGGAGGGAATCGAAAGCTTGGAATGTAGGAGGGGTTTGTGGAGTGTCAGGGGACAATAGAAATTATAGATGTGACAAAGAATGAAGATGGGGACCCACATGACAAGTGCAGAGGTTTAGACAAACCTTTTCTACCACCCAAGGTGGATTAGTCTGGGGTACTCTCAACAAAATGGTCTTCTCTTTTTGAGTTAAACCTACTAGTAAGTCTTCCTTTCCTCTGGTTAAAATACTATCTAGCTTGGAAAAGGGTTCTTGTGCGATTGTTATTCTAAATGAGTTAATAGATCATAACATTGCTTCAATGGCTTCAACCCTAGTGGGAAAGTTTATTGGGCCAAGGCCAAACATAGATATTGTAAGATCTTTCACTCAGAAGAAATGAAACCTTAAAGGATAGGTCAATGTAACAGTGATGGCAAAAGGCTTGTTGTCTTTTGATTTCTCTTGCATTGAGGACTTGTCAAACATCTTGTGTGAAGGGCCTTGGAGCATAAACCACTCAACCCTAGTGCACCAGAAGTGGTCTTCAAAGCTGGATTTGAATTACTCATTTTTTGTGCAAGCATCTATTTGGGTAAGACTTCCAGAGTTGCCTCTAGAGTTGTGGAATGAGGATGTCTTCATGGGGGTGGCAAATCCCTTTGGTGAGCTTTTGTCTATAGACCTGATAATAGCTTCCAAAAGGAGACTAACATATGCTAGGGTATTTATTAGAGTGAGGGAAGGGGTTAATATGCTAGAAGTTGTGTGCTTTCACTCAAAACTTGGTGCACATATTCAAAAATTAGATTATGAAAGTGTTCCTTTTACTTGTTTTCACTGCCTGAAATCGAGGCATAAGGAAAACCAATGTCTTAAGGCTAAAGTTGAAAAGAAAAGGATTCCAATTTCCTCTAAACCTGGAAAGGAGAAAAAGATATGGAAAAGAAAGGGAAAAAAGGAAGACTAGAAGATCTAGGAGATTTCAGAGGAGGTCCTAGTGGCTCCTATCATAGGAGAGAACAAATCAGTCCAAAATGAACCAAAGGTAGATAAGATAATGGAAAAGGTCTTGTCTGGACCAAAGATTATTGAGGTTGAAGATCCAGTCAAAATTGTGGAAGACCCTATCATAGGAGTAAACAAGATAGAGGATATGGTTTTCTCTAGATCTAAGTTAAGTGAGGTGGAAGATCTAGTCAAGAACCTTGGTTTCCCAAAAGTCAAGGAGTCCCCAGCTAATGTGGCTATTTTGGCTTCATCTCAAGTGGAGATGAAGGAGAATATGACAAAGAATGACAGTCTATCAAAGAGAAAGGGGTAGCAAGTGTTGAGTAATGAAGGAGAATTAGAAAGAGATAATCGAGAGGAAGTATTGGAAGTTCCTTCTACTTCTAGGAAGGACCATTTTGTTTCTTGTAATCTGGAGGAGAGATTTGAGATGGACAATTCCTTATCTCCAGTTAAGATGGGAAGGGTTGATGATTGTTTTAAGGAAAATAAAGGAAGGCCAAAAAATAAAAACAATTGGGAGCCCTCCTTGGGTTCTCCAGAATAGACTTGAAGTCATAGAAGACTGGATGTGGGAGGGAGTTCAAGGTCAAAAGGAAGGAGGCCTGTTAGTCAAGTCATTCAAGATGAGGCCAGAAGGAGTTTGGCAAATGGGAGCCAAAGAACTATTTTGGAATGTACTTCTAATTTGAAATGAAGATAATTTCTTGGAATATAAGAGGCCTTAATGGGGTCCATAAGTAGGAAATTCTTAGGAATATGATTAGAGAGTAGAGACCTAATATTTTGATGATTTAAGAGACAAAAATGAAGAAATATATTTTGGGTAAGATGTACTTTAGCAATAATATGGTTGGTTAGGTAGTGGACTCTAAAGGTGTATCAAGAGGTTTGCTTACTCTCTTTAATAATAAATAATTTAGATTTACTTCATTGTATAATGATGGTAATATTCTCGTTTGTAAAGAGTTTTATTTGCATTCTAATGAAAAATGGTTCCTTTTGAATGTCTATGCCCCTAATTCCAAAAGGGAAAGGAAGAATTATTGGACTAAGATTTGTGACATGGTTTAGACCAGTAATTTGAATAAAGGTATTAGTATGGGGGACTTCAATACTACTCTAACGAATGAGGAGAAATTGGGAGGTTTGGCCCTGGATTGGGGAAGCAAGATGGATCCCTCCAATTTTATTAATAGTTTGGCTTTGTTGGATGTGGATCTTTTGGGTGGAACTTATACTTGGTCCAAGAAAAGAATTGGAAGTTATTGTATTCAGGTACGGTTGGATAGAGCTCTTATTTCTCTGGACTGGCTGAATTCTTTCTCTTGTAAGTTGTCTCTGATCCCAAGAGTTGGTTCAGATCACTCCCCTATATCCCTCTTGGTTGTTTCTCTTGAACCTAGGAGGAACTTCCCTTTTCGGTTTGAAAAGATGTGGACTTCCCATCCTAATTTATTGAATAGGATATGCTATTGGTGGGGTATGGAAGTGGAAGGGACAACTATGTTTAGAGTTGTTAAGAAGTTGAGTAATGTGAAAAGGATGATTAAAGTCTAGAATAAGACTAATTTTGGCCATATCTTTCAGAACAAAGAGGAGTTATCTGTCACTTCTATTCAGGACACTATTCAACAGGATGGGTATAATGATTTGAATAGGAATGTGGAGATGTCTATTTTGACTGACTTGCACAATATTATAAGCAAAGAAGATAAGTTTTGGAAGCAAAGATCAAGAATCAATTGGCTTAAAGAGGGAGATCATAACACCAAGTTTTTTCATTTAACTACTCTTAAGCACAAAGAAAATAATAGAATATTAGGTTTAAAAAAAGGGCTAGATCTTTTGACAAGAGAGAATGATATTTCTACTGAGGTTGTTTCTTACTTCTTTTCTCTTCTATCTCTTGTTATTGAAGCTAGACCAGAATGAAATTGTTTCTTGTTTTCCACAAATTATTCAACCCCATCATAACAAAATGTTGAGGGCAATCCCAAAAGCATAGGAAGTTAAAGAAGCTTTGTTTTCTTTGACTATTGACAAATCCCCTAGACTCGATGGTTTTCCAACTTTCTTTTTCCAAACTTATTGGGAGGTGGTTATGGAAGATGTGGTGAAGGTTGTTCAGGAATTTTTTGGAGCAAGAAATATTCTAAAGGAGATCAATTCTACTTTCTTTGTACTCATCCCTAAAGTCCCTAGGGCTGATTCTTTGGATAAATTTAGAGCTATTATTCTTTGTAACTCTTTCTACAAGATTATCTCAAAGGTGTTAAACTTCTAGAATTCTTAAAATTCTCCTTTTAATTATATCACAACAACAATTGGGTTTTGTCGTTGTAAGATAGATATTGGATTCTATCATGATGGTTCATCAAGTGATTCATTCCATGGAAGTAGGCAAAAAGAGAAGGTATGCTTCTTAAGCTTGATCTTTCTAAAGCTTATGATAGGGTGGACTGGACTTTGCTTGGTTTGGTGCTTCAGGTTTTTGGCTTTGATCAGAAAGTTTGCAAGCTTATATCTCAGCTTATTTCTACTTCTTCTCTTGCAATCTTGGTAAATGGGGCTCCCTCAAATTTTTTCAAACCTTTGAGAGGGTTAAGACAAGGGGATCCTGTCTCTCCTATTTTGTTCATTATCATTGATAAATGTATTGGAAGGTTGATTGAGAGTAAAAAACAAGAAGGGAGACTTAAAGGGATCAAACCATCTTTGAGGAGTGCTTCTTTTTCTCATCAATAATTTTTGGATGATACTATTATGGGAGGGGAGGCTTCAGTTTAGGAGGCAAAAGTGGTGAAGGATATTCTGGATATGTATATCACAGCATTAGGATAGCTTATTAATTGGGAGAAAAGTTCTACTTTCTTCATTAATACCCCAGAGGATAGACAAAGGAAAATAGCGAGGATTCTTGGGTGTGGAGTGGGAAAGCTCCATTCTACTTATCTTAGTCTTCCTGTGGGTACTAAGCCTCTTGATTCTTTATAGAATGAGATTCTTGACAAGTTTAGCAAGAATCTGGTGGGGTGGAAAGGGGCTTCTCTAAGACAAGCAGGAAATGTCTTTTGGTTAAATCTACTCTTCAGAATCTCCCGATGTATGCCCTGAGTCTATTTGGGATACCAGTTAAGTTTGCTGATAAAATGGAAAAGATTCAGAGAGAGATTTTCTTTGGTCTAGCCTTGAGGGTTGAGAGAGATACCCCCTTGTGGCTTGGGATAATTGTAAGGAAACTTGGCAACAAAGAATATAACCGTTTCCACATAACCCATAATACATAAATCTGAAATAAACACAGAATTAAAATCCACATGCAAGAGAATAGACAACATACCCACAAAATTGTGACGCAAGATATACCCTGGGAAACCCTCATTGAGGGAAAAAACCCAGCCTCCAAAAGCATCCATCACCATGTATTATTCAGCAAAAATACCATTGCCATACAACCATGGAAGCCTTCATGGCCATAGCCACAACCGAGAAAACTATGTGAACAAGCATGAATCCACACATCCCATGCCATGTTTTCAACCTTCACAAATGCTCCCTTGGCTAACCTGTCAAGCCTTGTCCCGCTCGACTCTTGCCTTTTGTCTTCTCCTTGTCTCTCTTTCTATCTCTCTCTCTCTACAACAACTACCCTTGTGGCTGCTTATATAGTAGCAAGTCCCACAAAACCACTAAGTGGTATTACATAAACCATGTGCTAAAACCATGTGCTACCTAACCCACTGACCCCACATTTAATATTGGGCATTTAATTCTTTTCCCCCAATATTAAATAATTACATAAAATATTATCACAATGTTACAATACAACTTATCAAGAATATTCCATGGGAATCTTTACATGTTGCACGTCCATCTAGGCACAACATTACATAATAAAATAAAATAATAAAATAACAATATTATGCAATGTGTGCAACACCCATTATCTCAACAATCTCCCACTTGTTGTATACATTGCATAGGGTCAATCTGTAGCCACATAAATGAACAAGGGAACAATCCCTCCTAGCACATCCACCATCATGGATCAAAATACACCAAGTGCTCCATCCTGGTACCCGCAACAAAATCAAAGTATCCAGCATCTCAAACATGAATGATCTCGCCTCCTATTATGCCACTCCCACTGGACATACATAGAATCCATCCAAAGAGAAAGCCACCCAACCTGTCACATTAGAAGATCATAAAATCCTGTACCAACTAAAATTCCAAGCACAAATAACCTGATCCAATGGTAATCACATGTATCCGTAGTTGTAAAAATATCCATAGCTGAAATAACACCCACAACAAAGTGCCAAATCCATCCAACTATCCATACCTCAAAGGTATAACAAGTGAATCTCATATCGCTGACATATCCAATCTATAACCTGCAATCACAAGCCTCAAGAGCAATACCTGCCACATATATACCAAGAAGCTCCCACTGCAAAAGATAATGTCAAATCTATAACCAATCCACTCAACACATCTCAAAGAAGTGAATCCATGTAGTATCAAGGACATCCACAATACATAAACTGATATCTTGCAAGTAAAACTCTCATAACAAGTCTCCAATGCTCTCCCAAGTTCACCACAACCAACAAAGGAAAGAGAAAAAAGAAATAACCATGTCATCTCTCACATGACAAACATGTTCACAAACCAGTGATCACAATCTCCAACCAATCTCAAATCCAATGTAGGCGAAATTGAACATCCAGGAAGATAACCAAGACCATCATAACCTGTATCATGTCCTTCTACACACACCTCTAGATGTAAACTGTGCAAGTATGATCTCCTCCATAAAACCCCAACAAGAAGCCTCAACAACACCCAAACCATACCATATAACTAATCATGGATGTAAGCCTCTCACAAGAAGATCAAACTCAATAAAACCATTCCTAAACCAAGAAATAACCATTCCTAATCCAAGGAATATGCCCAATAAAACCATCTCCCAAACTCAACCAGTATAACAACATATGCAAATGGAGATAACCAATGCTAAACCATCTCTCAAATGAACCCTCCAGAACTAACTCATGTACCATAGCTCAAGATCCATATCCATGAAAGATAAGCATAAATATAATGCAACTGAGAGAAACAATGGGCTATACCTCTCAAGTAGCAAATCGTCGAGTAGACCAAGAGTGGGGAATGAGAATGCTCATCAAGATACCCAAGTCTCCAACCAAGACTCATCTAAGAACAATCTCCTCTCAAGTCCATATCAGGTGACTGCCCCTCAGACTTCCTGATGAAACTATCAACCGTCCCAACAAATACTTCTCTAATCCAAGAGAAATCAGCATCACCACCATCTCTAAGTATCCATGAGCACCTGTAACCAATCAATCCATGCCAACTCCAAATGCAACATAGCAATATCATGAAGTATCCAGCTTATGATCAGTGTACTCAATACCAAGAAACTAAACCAAGATCAATGTCAAAGTTCCAACCATGGCCTCAGGAACATAAACATGACAACATGATCTAACCATCTCAACCAAAGAGATAACATGCTCCATATGAACACACCATAACATGTCACAACTCTAAATGTGTATCAAGAGTATACCATGACATAATAATGAAACCATCCTCACACCAAGGATAACATGCCAAATAAAAGCATAAACCACACCTTTGCCAAGAACCCCATAAGTCCTCAAGATGCAACCATCTCCACACACCATGAAGAAAACCATCTCCACATACCAGGAAGAACCATCTCATCATGAGACCAATCTAAAATATGAACTGAGTATACAATGACATCAAATCTTAAATTTCCAATGCCATAAACTCACAATGTTACCATAGTCAAAATATACCTATAAACTATTTAGATCAATATATCACCAAATAAATCATGCCAAACATGCACCAAATCTGAACCAATGTGTAGAGCTCTCCAAGAGCTTTCCGTTGACTACTTGAAGTCCAAAATCCGACTCCGTATGCCCAAGTTATGCCCCAATTCATGCTCAAAATAAATAACATCTGACTTTAGGGCTCTTAAAACTTAACAAAATCTCAAAATCATAGAACCAAACTTACACCATCTTGTAGTGCTCTGAATCAGCTTTCCAACACCTATAAGAACTCTGAAATCTGATATTCTGAGAGAAAGTTATGGCCATTTTACTAAGACAGTCTTTTTACCATTTTCAGTACGATTTTTCATTTTTTATTTTTTCAGTGACGAAAATTCCGACGGGATTAAATTTGATAGCCATCATGGGCTGAAACCAAAAAACTCTTTCATTTCCTCTGAACATGGCCAAACTAGGGCATATTATATATCAAAATTTATGAAAATGTCGACCTGGATCCAATGGTGAGGTCTTTTTTTACCTAGGAGGTCATTTCTGCATGCTACCCCCTAAAAACCCTCATTTAAATAAAACATCCGAAAAACTCTTTTTTTTTTGTCCAACAATTTCACATGCCCAAATTTTTTTTAACATCCCATCATAACAGCAAACCCAAAAGCCTCAGATCTGCAATAAATCATTCATCTATCTTGCCCCTTTCTTTTATCCTCTCATGCATTCCCATGGATTCAATCTAGGGTTACAATAATAAAACCATAGCTCTGATACCAATTGTGGGGCCCATTTACCGTTGCACCAAAAGCCATGACTGTTAGTGAACATGGAACACCACATAATTAACCACCTATAGGCAGGGGAGCGCGTCACATCACCCAACAATAATGATTATCTTCCAAAACACTATGGGGGCCTGGGAATTAGGAAATTAAAGCTTCTTAATAAGGTTATTCTAGCTAAACAAATTTGGCGCATCTTTAATAGTACAGGGGAATGGAGAGCCATTTTTGTTAATAAGTATGTTAGAAGACCTACTATTTAGTTCTTGCTCAATAATAAAGACATCCCGAATGGGTCTGTCTTTTGGAATGGAATCCTTAAAGCAAGGGACTTGGCCAAAGCTAATGTTAAGTGGAAAGTGGATAATGGTGAGGATATTCTATTCTAGCATGATAATTGGTTGATTCAAGGCCCCCTTATAAATAATCCTATCTTTGAAACCTAGTCAAATATTTGTATTAGGCAATTTGGTTTGAAAGTTAGTGATTATAGAACTAACCAGGGTTAGAGAGACCTGTCTCTCGTTTTAGATGACCTCAAGCTAGTTATGATAATGCTGAAATCTATGATTAATAATAACAAGAGGGATGATTTAATATGGGGAGACAACCCAAATTATTGTTACTCGATGGCATCAGGATATAACTCTCTTCGGAGCTTGAATGAGAAACCCCCTTGGGCTAAAGCTTGGGTACCTAGTCTAACCCCAAAGATTAATATTTTTTTTGGCTAGCTTTACAAGACAAAATTCTTACGCAGGATAATTTAATCAAAAGAGAACATTATATGCCTAATAGATGCACTCTATGTAAAAATCAAATGGAAAGGGCTAATCATATTTTTATTTATTGTCTTTACTCAAGGGAGGTTTGGGATAGCTTAACTAAGAATCTTGGGGTAAGTTGGTGCAAATCAGGTAATGTACTAGATTTCTTTTATCAATGGAATAGCATGTTTAAAGGTACAAATTTTTAGGATTTAAGTACCTAGTATTTGCCTCATTTCTATTGGGGAGTCTGGAAGGAAAGAAATAATAGAATCTTCAGAGATAGAGAGGAACTTGCTTTTGTTATGGCAGAAAAGATTTATAGAAGCATGAAGGAAATTTACCAAGTTAGAAAGGGGGGAGATATTGAAAATGGTGGCAATAAGAAGCAAAAAGATAAGGATAGGAGGACTAAAAGATAGGAGGTGAAATAGTTGTTCCCTCCTAAGGGATGGCATAAAGCAAATTTTGATGGTGCGATGAAAGGAAACCCTAGACCTTTGGGTTGTGGAGGTATCATTAGAAATAGCTATGGTCGAGGGGTGGTGGCTTTTTTTGATCCTTCGGGTTATCAAACAATCCATTATGTTGAAGCTAGTGTTGCATGGCACATGGTGAAATTATCTTTGGATATGGGAGTTAAAAAATTATGGCTAGAGGGGGGTTCAAATAACATTATTAGGTGTATTAAAGGGGTCACCCAACCATCATGGTCCATAGCTAATATTATTGAAGAGACCCACTTCTTTCTTGGTAAATTTAAAAGTGTCCACATCACCCATGAATTCAGGGAGGAAAATTCTGTGGCAGTCTGGTTTGCCAACGAAGTAGTTAGGCAAGATAGGGAGATGATTTGGAATTCTGGCAAAAACATCCTAGAAGAAGCGATAAGTCTTATTGAGCTAGACAAAATCTAGGGAGGTACAGTGGATATCTAATTGTTATAATGGTATTTAATGAGAGTTGGGGTTCAAGTAATAATAATTATGGCATTTACAAAAAATACAGTCAAATAAGGTTATCAGTGTCAAATTGACACGTTTCTTGGGTCGATTGTTTTCTCTTTCTTTACCATTTTTGGAGAAAGGAAAGTCATTTTGGAAATTATCAGAGAGGCGGCCATTAGGGTTTTTAGAGGTTGGAGAAGGGATATCAGAGGTCAGAGTTTATGAGAATAATTACCATGGAAGATTTAGAAATGGTGGAGGAAAGAAATAGAAAGTAACCTGTTGGTGAAGCAAAAAAATGGAAGCAAAGGACTAAAGTCTGGGATAAGCTAGAGAAGTGTGGTGTAGCCAACTATATAACTAAACTTCATGGCTTTGACTCTATGATCACTAATAGTATGGTTGATTCATGGAAGGATGGGAGGGTAAAAGTAGATGGGGTTTCGTTTCAGGTCACTAGGGAAGTCATTGCTCTTGTAACTAAAATTTTGGCAAAGGGGTTGAAATTTTACAGAGATAAGAAGGTGTTAGCTAATGCTGTGAAGGAATTTGCAAAGAATACAGAGGAGAGAAATGAGCTAGTAAAGTGCAAAACTTACTACGAGATGAATTCTATCAAGAAGTTATGGAGGTATGTTTTACAAGCCATTATAGAGTATATTTCCTTGGACACTAGATTTGATAGAGTAAGAACACACCATTTTTTTTAACTCAATCACTTTCGCTATGGTGTCAAGATTTCATTCCCTTTTTATTTATATACTTCTATGTGTAAGAGTATTCTAGGCATAAGAAGAAACCCTCTGCAAATCTGGCCCTACATGAGGGATTATTGCTTCTAATTTATGAGCATTTCAAGGCTCAAACCATAAGCAAAACCCCCTAGTAGGGCGAAGTTGCTTCTGTGGACATGGGAAGCTCTAGCTTCTCATCTGATTCAAAGGATGTCCAAAGTATTAGTTCAGAAGGTGAAGAAAATATTACACCTGGAAAGAAGGCCAAGCAGTTAGAAAAGAAATTGCCCTTGTCAATTAGAACCCTAAGCAGGAAGAGCCCTAGAGGATACGGGTCTAAATCTTCTAGCCAGGGAGATGAAGAGTATAATGAGGAAGGGGAAGATATGAAAACTAATGAAGAGGTTGAAGAGGAGGTAGAAACTAAGACAAAAGTGCTGGTGGCTAAAAGATAGAGGAGGTCTAAAGAGAAGGAAGCAGAGGGGACTCTAGATTTTGGGTTGGAGCTCTCTACCATTCCTCTTTCCCTTATTCATCCTCAGGAATAGGACAACGAGAAGAAAGATAGTGAAGCAAAAGAAGTGGTAATAAAGGATAGGTGCATGGCCTAAAGAAACTTTAATGTTAGAACTTCCAAAATGGGTATAGTAAGAGAGGCTATGAACCCTCAAATTTTAGAAGAAAAATAGGGTTAGCTCTAGTTGGAGGATCTCATTGATCCAACAATGGTGGCCATAACAAATAATGCAAGGGAGACTGGTATGAATTTGCTTAATAATTCTAGAAATAGCATGATTAATAATTATAGGTCAATCAAATGGCTTTACCATGAGTTGGAGGAGTTCAGAGAAACAATAGGTCAGTTGGAAAACAAAAGGAAGATGTCAAATTGTGGTAATTTGAATGAATAGGGGGATTGGCTTAGTTTGGCTAAGAAGAGAATCTAGAATTTGGAGAACTACAATCATAATCTAGTTAACCAGATGATACCCATTCTTACTTCTATCAATGATAATATCTCATCCCTTACTGGTATGTTGAAAGCCAGAGGTCTTATGGATGAGAACGAGGAAAAGGATAGAGAAAGAGCCAAAATGCAAGAGGATGTGATGATAGACATTACCTTCAATGGCATGGAGCGGGATGGTTAGAAGAAGTAGGAACAGATGGCTAAGGAGATTAGAAAAGCCTATGAAGCAGTTGAAATGATGTAGGAGCTTGAGAGAAAGATAGAGGAATAACTTTGGTTTTTCTTTTCCTATCTTTGGACTGATAGTTTGCTCTAGTTTTTTGGCTTGTTGGTTTGTCAGTCTATTGTATTGGCCTTCATTTTCTAGCTAGGCTTAACTGCTTATTATTAGCCTTTGGTTTTTTGTCTATCTTTTGAACTGGCCCTTCAATTGGCCTTCTTTTTCTAGTTGGGCTTGAAATGCTTATTATCAACCTTATTATATGTTTTAACTCTTGGGTTTCAGGATCCCTATAAAACTTGTTTTTCTTATCAAAAATAATGAGCTTTGATTATTATTATTAATTTAAATAATAAACTATGCTTTAATTAGTGCTTACACTAATTAATAAACTGGAGGAAAATAAAATATAGAAGAATGAAATTTAAAGATAAAGTTATAGTTCTAATTGTGGCATAGTTGTATTTATTTAATTTAATGATAATTATTTAAGAGTTTTATTTTAATAATAAACTCAAAATAATATTATTAATTAAATTAATAAATATATTATTAAAAATGCTTCGAAAATAAATTAAATAGAGAAAGCTAATTATTTAAATTAATATATTTTGTAATTAAATATCTAAAAGAGTTGTGCATGAAAAGGTAAAAGGTAATAAAGTAATAAATAGTAATTGATCAGTGAGTTCCCTTTCGTGATTACACAATCAAAGCCTCAATTTAGGGAGAACTCTTTATTGGAGATCTAGAGTTCATTTTGTAATTACACTGGTTTTGGGAGCGAAAATTCAGAATTAGATCAAAAGAATTGTTGAAAGTTTCACAGGGTTTGGATTTGCATGCATTCATAGATTGTCTTAGATTTTAGCTGTGGTTTTGAGGTAGGGTTCAAAAACCCATTGTAAAATTTTATTGAAAAATTTGTCTACTTTGTGTCTTCTTGGGTGTTTGCATATTGATTATTAATTTAATGTTTTGATTGTTGAATAAAGAATTATGTTGTAGATTTTGAAAAAGGAAAACTTATTAATTAAGAAAAGTTGACTGAGGAAAATTATAGAAAAACTGTAGAAAATTAGTGTGACTGTATTCTTATAAACCCCTTTCTAATATAATGAAAATTTGATTATTGAAAATTGGAAGAAAACAATAAATTGAACAATTAGGGTTTCACCTTCTAAAGAATCCACTTTTTGGCTTTGTAACCTTCCCTTTCCGATAACATCTCTCAGCTCTAATAACTAATTCTTGGCAACTAAAAATCTACATTTATCCTCTATCCTTTAGGTATCTTCACACCATTATTCTTACTATTTTGGAAGAACTTTTTATGGGGAAGGATAATGAATTTTTTAAGTATAGATGAATATTCTTCTTACATCTAAAATAATTCAATTGCAATATTTATTTAGAAAGCAAAAGATTAATTGAGAGGAAAGTACGTTGTAACTAAAAATATACATGCATGTGAAAACAAATATGCTTAAAATAGAAAATTAAGTATAGTGTGGTTACATGCATATGAAAATAAATAAGCTAAAAATATAAAACTAAGTATAGTATGGTTACATGCATGTGAAAACAAATATGCTAAAAATAAAAAGCTTAGTATGGTTACATGGATGTGAAAAAAGATATGCTAAAAATAGAAAACTGAGTATAGTATGCTTGCATGATTTGAGAAATCAAAGACATGCAAAAATACTAATTGCATGTTTATTTTTATTTTATAAAAAATATAATTTAATTTTTAGATCCATTTATTTAAAAATAATAATAATAATTTATTAATTTCTAAAATTAAATAAATATTATCTATTTAGTTATAAAGTGAATGTTAGTATTAGTGATTATTTAAGTTTAATTAAACTCTTAGTTGCATATAAATGATTTTATAATTATTAATGCAAGAGGGAAGTTAATAAATAAATATTTAGAATTTTATTATATTTTAAGAGAAGTTGTGGTAGAGTTCACTTTATAATCATTTAGTTAATAACTATTTGACTTTATGAGAGAAATTTTAAATAATTAAATTATAATTATAATTATATTTCTAGTTACATTATGAATTAAAGGAAAAGTAAATATTAGTATTACACTTAAATAGAAGTCATATTAATATTTTAGAAATTGAAATTGATATCAATATTTAAATCTAATAATATACATTTATGTTATTAATTAAACCATTTATGATTTAAGATTATTTAAATCAATAACATGATAATATTGCATGATATTTTATATGAACAAAAAGATTGGATATTTAAATACTTATTGTTTTAAATAAGTATATTAGCATAAAAAATTATATTAACATGTATATTCTTACTTTATTTCTAAACACATCCTTATGACCCAAACTAAACAAGAGAAATTGATGAAATTAAATCACGTAGCTAAAAACTATATATTTTCTAATATTCTATTTATAGTCTTGTGATGTTTATTTTCATGATAGTTTTTCTTTGTGGGTTGTTTAGTTGGCCAAGTTAGGATGTGTACTAGAGGCATTTTTTAGATTTCTTTTATGGTTATTTGACTATATGTCATGATGAACTTTATGATTTGAATTGATATTTATGTTTTATGAGCTTTATACTATTAAGCATTTATGAAAACTTGGGCTTCGAGAACCAATGCTATCTTTTGGGTTGCCTGTTAAGGAACCAAATTTGATCAATATTATTCTTGTGGTATGGTACACTATTGTGGTTTGTGATTTTTGGGAAGATAGTCTAGGTGCATGTCTATGGGAGTGGCTTGCAATGGAGGGTGGGGCCCAAAGTGGCTGCTAGAGTAACTCATTGTAAGTTGTGTAACAAGTGATAACATAATAATTAAAATATCTTGCCTAGCCCTTTTCTTTGAGATACATTACAAAGATAAGTAAGAAATTTTTCCTCATCCATACCTTGGGTGCTTGTATAGACTAAAGATGAGATGGAGATGATACTTTGAGAGGTATCACTAGTTTCCTTTTCTTCACAAGAGGGTATTCTAGTTCCGCATAGAGTCACTAGGGGGCTGAGGTCTTGAGAGACTACCAGGGTAACCTTAGAGTTGGCTCATGTGATGACACTCCATAGTATGTAGCCTGGGTATCCTTTATGAATTTTTTTTATATTTGTCTCTAGTGTTGTACTTGTTAGATATTACTTTTGATGGTGTATTTATTGTGAGTTGTTACTTATTAATTCAATGTCATTTATTGTTGATGATTGACTTTTATTAATGAATGATCAATTATTCATTAGTAGTTTTTTAATTGTTGGAGTTAGTGATTGATAGTTTACTTTTATTAATGATAGTTGTTATTTTTTGGCTATTGTGCTTGTGGCACTTGACATTGATTTTGAGGTGGTTGTATATTTTTGGTCTTGGTATTTGTATGTTGACTTGGTATGAGATTTCAGTATTGGAATGAGTGTCCTTTCATTTTATCTTTTCTTCTTTAGTAATTTGTGTACCCTTGAGGTAGATTTGGGTATCAGGGTTCCTTGCCTAGGATGTTTTATTATTTGATTATTTGTGTGTGGATCATACAGTATCTCTCCTACATGGTGGGATTGAGAACCTAATTAGGTGACCATGTGTTTGGGAGGTACTGTATTCTTACCATTTGGGTCCCCCTCAGATTGACAGATGTTGGATGCTCCTTGATATAGTAGTACCATTATCATTCTTCCTCTTATCTTGAAGACTTCTATTCATTTGATGTATCTATGTATCATGTGTTTTGAGATCCTACAGGATATTGTATTGTATATTGATTACTTATATCTATTTTCACATACCCTGTGACATGTGTAGTGGATGTTATTCATTAAATGTGCTTTCATATTATTAGTCGTACTTATGCATTTTCTTATATGATTATGCATGTATTTATTCATTTTATAATTATGGACATTGGAATTTAGATTTAAACTTATTAATAGAACTTTCTTAAATGTGACTCAACGTGAAGGAATCCTTGAGGAATTGAAATTGTATTTGTAATTGATTACGTGTTCTTGATGTGTATGTATATATTATTTTTGCATTATTATTACTTTGATGTTGTTTAAATTTTTTTTTTTTAAATAGTTTAGTAAACTTTGTAACATGTTAGGCATTTTTCTTTTGGGTTCCCAAGTGGGGCGTTACAATAATTCTCACTATCAAAATCAAGTCTTGAAGAAATGGCCAAGTGACTTACACACACGAACTTAAACTATTGAGCTATGTTGAATTTTACCTTTGTGTGTTGTTTATGACAATTTTTTTGCTAAGTGTTCCCTCCCTAATAGTCTTTCAAGGATGTTACAGACTAGAAGACTGGGGGCATGGGGCATGTTTTACTTGCATTTTGGCTTGTGGGTATACTTTGTTATTCTAAGGTGTTTAGAGCATTCATGCTTGTCCTACTTGACACTTTAGGCCTACAACGTATCATCCTTGTATATTTTCACAAGACCACACTTGGGGGTTATCTTGGAACTTATGCCTTGATACAGGTGTAATCTTGCTATACTAAACTTATGGAATCTAACTACATAGTCATCTTGACCTATATGCCTTTGATGCTTAGGTTGGATTCCCACATTTCTATCTGCATAGATCATATTCATATTCTCATGTTGTACTAGTGATGATTGTATGATATTCAGATGTCCCTAATAAGGCTTAATGATAAAAATTAGCACCTACTTATGTAACCCTTGTTATTGCACCTTTCAGACTAGCTTTCATTATAGGGTTCATTCTAGCTTAGCTTTTCATTTTGCATGTTGAGAGAGATCTCTTCTTTATCTTTCATGGACTTCTTAGCTAATTGTGTTCATCATTCTCTTGAATCTTCTTGATCTTATCTTATCTCTTATTGTTCATCTATATCTTCTTGAGTTTTGATATCATCTATATCCTAGTGTTTAGTACTATCATTATTAGACTATACATTCAAAACTTGTTATCTCTTTTTGCATTTCATTCTTCAGAATCATATCTCTCTACCTATCATTGCCTACTTGGATTATGTATTCTTTGAGATCACGTGTTCCCATCTTGATCACACATTAGTCAAAGAGGGGGAAATGTAATCACCCAAAAATGGTCATCTAGACTATGAGCCCCTTTCTAGCACTTTTGCATAATTTATCTAATGTTTATCCTTGATCAAATCTCCAAAAAATCTATTTATTCTATCCAAAGTCTCTTATTTAATTAAAAGAACATGCTCCATTTTAATTAAATAAAAATCCCCCTTCCCACTTATCCTAAGTGTGCACACATAAAGCATTATTCCTATTTTAGAAATAAAATAAAAGACATTTTTGTCTACGCATGAATGCACAATTTGTTATGTGAGAGTAATCTTCTATTTTTTAAATAACTTTAATTTTCCTCCACACATTTCAAACTATCTCAAAAGTCAACCATTAATTGCAATTGGTTGAGATGCTTGTGCACATGGATCACACAAGATGTGTTCTCCTCCCTTATTATGTCTCTTTTGCCTCTTAATCTCCATTGTCCATTTTTCTTTAAAAGGAAGGGCTCTTTCCTCATTCAAAAATCGTAGTCACTCATGCTATTATTATGTTGTAGGTTTTCTTGGTGATTTTAGAGACTTGGATAATTCTTGCATTTTTACATTTTAGCTTAACTCTCATTCTACTTACATTATAGCATATTTTTTAGCTTAATTTTTTGTATGCTTTAGCTTACTTATCTTTGTTAGCTGGCATTTATTTAGAATAGCTTGCATTTGCAATGTATTTGATTCTAGATTCTTGGATGCTAGAAATCTTGCTCCCATCTTTGAATCTCTCATTTTATGGTGCACCTTTTAAGGGTTGCATAACTTGGTTCATTTGTGAGCCACCATACTATTATTTCTCACCTTTTTACATCATAGATAGAGAGCTATAAGTTGCCTCATGAGATGTCCTCTTTCATGGGTATTCTCAAGAATAATGGGATATATAAGTGTGACATCTTTTGAGAGTACACTTACATCATAGATTTTATCCTTACACTTGGCTAAGACTTGTCATAATCCATATATTATTATTCCTTATGCATATCTAAATTTAGCCTTCATTGTCATATATTATTGGCTATAAGTGGCTTTGAGGTGTCACATGACACATCATAGAGTCTCCTCCATTTATAGACATGTTGACTTTTGGGTGTCATAGAATCTTACATTTGGCATCTTGTATCATATGCATCATGGATATCCTAACGAATATAGTGCCAAGTTGTGCATTTCCATTGACAAGTGTCCATCCTCTCATTCAATCCTCTCCTCTTGCACATTGGCTATAAATTGAGCCTTCTTGCTCCCATTTCTAAACCTTTGCCCTCAATCCCTTGGTTTTTAATCCAAACTCCTTGGTTCTTGGTCTTTAATCTCTTAGCATTCCATAGGCTTCAAATCACTCTTCTAGTATTCTTGTAGCATTATCATATCATAGGCTTTTCCGTTTTAATTGTGTGCATTATAGGCAATTGGAGCTACATCATATGGAGAAGAAAGAAGGACATGGGAACTATAACTAAAGAGGGAGTTTTACTTTGTGTTTCTTGCTTTTTTTTAATTGGCTTTCATGGTAGACTAGATGGTGTTTAGTGTATATTTATTGAGTTTGGTGATTGCTCATAGTATGCTAGATGTTTAACCCATTTTCTAGTCCTACACTTTGTTCCTATGATAATTGCAAAATTATTGAATGTTTTATTCCAAGTGCTTTGTATTATTGTTTTGTTTTAATCCAAGTGCTTAGTATTTTATTCCAAATGCCTAGTTTTAATCAACATGTAATAGATAGTTTTTACCTTAGTAAGATAATACAAAGCACTTGGAATAAAACATAGAAAATCAAGATGTTCACTTGTCAAAAGAGCTAGCAATGAGAATGACTTGTCAAAAGTGTCCAAGCAGCTTTACAACACTAGTGACTCGAGTGAGGAGGTAGGTAAGAAGCCAAATATAAAAGTAGGTAAAATGAGTAAAAATGACAAGTGAACAATCCTCCAAGTCAAGTATGTAGTTGGTCAACTTAATACCTTAGTAACAAAGGATTGGACATCCTTTCAAACTAATTCTATGGTTAGACAACATCATGTGTTTTACCTAAAATAGTATACTGGCTTCATTTAATTTTCCAACCTAGGAGCGTAAACTTGAGAGAATTTCTACAAACTATATGCTCTAATTCTTCTTTACATCATTGAAAATAAAGAAAAGGAAATATTGAGGGAAACATATGCTAGAAATTGAAACATCAACTTAACTCAAAGCTTAAAGTAATGATGCAAATAGTAAACCTATCTATGCACCTATGCTATAGGAACAGTTCACTCACCAAGTGGCCCCCCTTGGATGAGTGAACATAAAAGACACTCAAGATAAAAGATATAAACTTGAAGTATGCATTATATTCTTTCATGGTGAAAGATTACACTTGATTAAAAATAGCAACACGCTCTGCTGCTATGAAAATCAACTTATTCTATTCTTCTTCCAAAATTGAGCTCAAAGCTACAACAACTGTTATTTAAAGGAAGCAACAACCACTTCCTAACTCTATGATCACTTCATTAATGAGGATCAATTATAGGCTTATTAAGTTTGAAATGGAAAAAACATTAATCACAAATAAATCTTCCAAGAATATAGCAAGTTGTGGAAGCTACATTTATGCACTGCAACAACAGAAAGCATATAATGACTTGCGACAGTTTAGCAATCTAGTTGGCTTTGACTTTAGTGCTAAGGTGTTGATCTTTGAATATCAACAACAAGTACCTATAACACATTCAATGTGCATGCAACTTTCGCATATGTATATTTATTTCATCATCAATATTAGAGAAAAGGTGTAAAGTTCAAATTACCACTCTTGCAAATCCTATGGCTACAGGAGGAAAACTACCCAAGACATAGCATAGATGGGAAAACATTTATCATCATGTAACATTACTTCATTATACCATTTATGTCCATAGATTCAAGAAAATGTGGCATATTTGAACTACCCATACTTCTACTTCATGTCTTAACATATATATAACATATACATAAAAACATAAGTTCATCTGCTTAAAACCATAAAGTCATGACTATTTTTGCAAGATAACTACTTGAAAACAAGATAGAAAGATCCTAAAACAATGGCCTTTTGGAGGCCCATCATTCCCCCCAACTGAGCTATTGCTAGTCCCTAGTAACCATGAAGTTTTTGATTTTGGCCCAAAATAGAAAGATCTTATAACAATGGCCTTTTGGAGGCCCATCATTCCCCCCAACTGAGCTATTGCTAGTCCCCAGTAACCATGAAGTTTTTGATTTTGGCTTGAAATCTCCAATCACCCATTGTCCTCTCCCCTAGCTCATTCTTAACATATTCAAATTATCCATAATTTACCTTGAGCCTTCTCCATCACTGAACTTATGTTTTCATATCACGATCTTTTGTGTTATCATTCACTACTAGTGGTGGCTGCAAGAGAATGGGAGGTTGAAACCTTAATGGGAACCAATATTTACACTCACTCCTTCCCAAATCAATATACCATGGAATTATGATAGTAGCAAGAGTTAAATTTTGAGGAGAGTGCGGTTCTGTTATCTTCAAGTCATTTGGCATTCGTGTCCACCTTTGTCTTGAAGCAAAAAAATTTGTCTCAACATCTCGAGATGAGTGTTGTTCCCAATCTACAAAAGCTTATTCTCTGACTGAGCATGTTTTACTAGCTCTAGCAAGGTTTCCTAGGATAGAAATCCAATCCATAAATTTCCATCTAGTGTTTTGAACTTATGGTCTCATGAGCAAAGGAATTATCATTTCATTGTCCCTATAAGGCCCAACTCGATGTTCCCTACTTATCTCATTCTACATCCAAGACATCACTACTCTCAACTACACATCACCTACATAAAGGAGTGAGAACCACTCTGTGTCATTAGGCACTGCCAAATTATGAAGATATAATTCACAGAGTAAATTCTTCAAAGGCATTGGGATAGATTAGAATGTGTCATCAAACTCATGCAAATTTGAAATGGAGGAATTGAACTCTTCCACAATTCTAGTCAATTTGAAATTTACAAGTTGTTCTTTGAGAAATAATGCATACACCAGTGATGGTGATCTACATTCCATCAATTTAGGAATAAACCCTATAATTTGTTCAGTCCTCATCTTTAAAATTTCATTTTGGTTTGAACTTTGCTTCAACTAATATCTTTGTTCATTAATGATTTTTTTGATTTTCCCTTTTCTAGCTTCCATTGAGCTCTTTCCCATAACAATTGTTGGAACAAATTAATCCCTACAAATAAGGGTGTAGATAGATTGGGTGGTAGTGGATCTTGGTTTAAAATGTCTACCCAATCAGATGATGGATGAGGAATCTTGTTGGCACTTTGTGGTGTGCAGTATTATCCTTTCCTTATAACAAGCATTGTCACCACATTCTCTTCCTTACTGGATTCAGTTGTTGTTGTAGCTAGCATATCCAGTCCATCCTAATTGAGCTTTTCCATTACTTCCTTAACAATTTCTTGCCTGAATTCGGGATAGTCCTCAAAAGGAAGGTCTTCTGAATTCTCACCAGTATCCTACATAACAGGACTCTCTTCAAACTATTCAAATGCTTCAAGCTTGTCAGACTCCTTATCACTATCAAAAAGTACATAGTTAACACTAAGGTCAACTTCAGGTTGTAGACTCTAGTTATTGCACTCATCATCATTGGCTATGTTTTGTTACAATTTCCCCCCAAAAAGGGATCCTTCACGAACTCAACAAACTCTAGGTTGACCATTGGAATAGGGGTTTTAGTAACCTTATTTCCTTCAGAAAGCCTCATACTTTGCCTCGTAGGTGGTGTAGATAGGCATAGAGGATTCTTTTGTTTCCTCTTGTTTGCAAACATTTCTACCATAGGTGCTTCAAGAGGTTTTTCTGAAGCTTCCTCCTCTTGTGAGTGCAAGGTTTCATTAATATTATTTTCATCATCAGGTTGTTATTCTACTTTTCCTCTTTTGGTTCCACAATTGTACTAGGTTTTTGTTCTACTTTTCCTCTTTTAGTTCCACAACTGTACCTTTTCATTCCCAAATAGTAGACCTAATCTTAATAGACGATGGGGTCTTAGAGGCACTAGTAACTTCTCTATTTTTGCTTTTATTTTTGCTAGAAATTGAGGCATCAGCTTTATAAATCCTCTTCTTAGTTGGTCTAGAACTAGATGGAGAGGCTTCAGGAACATTTTAAGTCCTAGGAATAACCTTACAAAAAATAGCGGATGTCATTTCCCTTTGTCCAACACCCTGGCCCCTAGCACTGACCAATCTAGTCTCTACCTCATTTAAATGCAAAAAATCTTCCCATGTCCCAATTGAATGTTTGTCTAATTCCCTTTCCACTACTAATTTTATCAAACAATGATGGGAGATAGACTGATCTTTTCCTAATTTTACTAAAGAATCTTTCTTCTTAACAATGTTAAACAAGAAATTGGAAGATTTACCTATTTATAATCATGTTGCAGATGAGCTAGAATCTTGAAATGTAGGTCATGTAGGTATTTGTAACAACCTTCACAAGTGAAGCATTAAATGATAAATGTTGTTGGCTAGATAAATTCCAAGGGCAAAGATAATATGGAGGTGCCCTACTTCTTGTCAATATCTAGCAGAGGGTCAAGATGCACACTACACTGTGCCCTAGTCATACGTAGGTTAAAATGCTTTAACCATTTTTCTCCTTCTTGGGTGACCCAGTGACTTTAACCACCACATCTTTTGTAAATTCAATTCTTAGGCCCTTAACCATTGCAAAGCCATCCTTCAAGGTGCTCAAAAATTGAAGAGAAAACTCTTCATCAAATCCCTTAAGATTGAGGCAATAATCTATCCATCCTCTTCTCCTAAACATCTCACAACTAGTTATATCACCCAACAAAATCCTATGATCAACTAGCTGGTATCTCTGAAGACCTCCACCCATTGTTATGCTCAGTAGAATTTTGGAAAAATCATGGTGTTCTTAGAGCTTAGCAATGTCAAAGATAAAATTTGTAGTGTTTCGGCACAAATTATTACAAACAAAGAAAATGATTTAACATTACTATGTGCTTATTAAAGATTTTAGATGCATGAAATCTCATGATATCCTTCCTTACATCAAGTCACATAATTTTTTTCTTGTTTACAGGTCTGCCATCCTGAACATGTTGTTGATTATCATTGAAAGTTAAGCTCGACTTATAATGTCCTTAATTTCCTTAATGATGCAATCATAGAAGGACAAGTCATCAACATGTGACGATAATCATCTCATAAGACAATAACTTTTAAAGTTTACATGTGATATTTGAAAGTTTCAAAAAATGAATATTTCCACTCCCCCCTCGACTAAGTAAAGGCATGGGTCCCACCAGACCAAGATATGCAAGAGTAATAAATTCAAACAACATGAATTTCTAACAAAGAATGAATAAAATAAAATATATGCAAGGTTATGTAGCACATACTTAGAAAGTGTTGCAGGAAAAATGTTCTAGAAAAGATCATCTGAAATGATGGGGAAGAGAGAGGGTGAGGTGAAGTGTATGGAAAAAGTGTTTATTATGAAAATCTTGAATGGAATCAAGATCTAGTAGAAGTTAGGGTAGAGGACCTAGATTGCTTGGCTACAGAAATGAGTATGTCTTCGTTGTGTTGAAATTGCTGCAAGAACTCTTCATGACTAATTGGTTTGTTGTAGAGCTTAAGGCAATGCCCATTGACAAGTAACTTGAATCAAACAGGATCAATAGTAGACAATTGAACCAGTCCATTTGGAAATATAACAACAATTTCATACAAGCCTAACCAATGAACTTGAAATTTTCCTAGATTGTGTTGATATTTGGAATCATACATAAGTGTCCAATCTCTCACAAAAAACATTTTATCTTTGGTAAACTTATCATGCCACTATTTCTATTGATGTTGGATGAGTTATGTGTTATTCAATGGAGATTTGGGCCATTCATCAAGACCATTTAAACTTAGAATTTGGTCTTGTTTTATAATAATAAGTTCCATACCAAGCTCCAAAGAAGTCCTCAATGTTTTATAGTCAAACTCCATAGGTATTACAACTAACCTACCATAGACAAAACTCAAAAGGAGTGAAACCTATTGTAGATTTTTAGGTGGTTCTATAAGCCCAAAGAGCTTGAGGAAGGCATGTGGACCAATTCTTCCTTTGAAGTGCTACTATTTTGGTAAGAATGGCTTCCAGCTCCTTGTTGGTAACTTTTACTTGGTCATTATCATGCAAATGATAAGGTGATGATTTACCATGTTGAATAGTATATTCCTCCATGAGAACAACTATCAGATTCAATGTAAACTGATCTTGTTGATCAGATGTCAACTCCCTAAGGACTCAAAACCATGTAAAGATGGATTCATACAAGAACTTTGCAATGTTGTTATCCCTTGGGTGTTTCATGGGTTTGGCTTCTACCCACTTAGTTACATAATCAGTGCAAACTAGAATATAGGATTTACCTTATGAAGAGGGTTCAATAGGACCTACAAATTCAATCCCCCATTTATCAAAGGGTGCAGTAACTACTTGAGGTTGCAAGGGCATTTCATTTGATTTAGTGGGTCTTGCCATACAATGACACTTATCACATTTCTTTGTGTATCGAGCTACATCCTTGTGTAACCTTGGCCAATAGTACCCAGTTATCAATATTTTAAAGGTTGTCTATTTGGCTACAAAATGACCTCCATGGGACTCATCATGGCATGCCCTTAAGATATCATGTGTTTCATCTTCCCTCATGCACCAATGCATTACTTGATTAGGTCTGATATAAAACATAAATCCAACAATCTAAGAATAGTTAAAGATCTTTTTAGCTATTAACTTTCTTTCTTTAGCAGAGAATTGAACTAGCATCTTTCCTCTAGTTAGGTAATATGCAATATCTGCATACCATGGATTTTGTGCTGACAAAAAAAAAAATGTTCATCTAGAAAACTATCATCTATGGCTATAGGATCATCAGGGACATGCAATTGAGGGAGAACATTAGCTAGCATATTGGCCTTGTTAGGTTTATCTATTATGGTGATATCAAATTCTTGCATAAGTAACAACTAGCGAGTCAATATTCCTGATATTGCATGCTTATACATCAGATACCTTATAGCAGAGTGATCAGTATGAACAAATATTTCATATCCAATAATATAGTGCCTGAGTTTATTCAGTGCATAAATAACTGCAAGTAGCTCTTTTTTAGTGACTGTGTAATTAAACCATGTATCTTTCAATTTTTTTACTAATGAAATAAATAGCATGTTCAACTGAGTCTACCTTTTGGCCTAACACGACACCTATAACATAGTCTGAGGCATCTATATGAATGTGGAAAGGCAATCCTCAATTGGGTCCTCTCAGAATGGGTGCTATGGCAAGAACTTCTTTAAGCTACGGAAAGATGTAGCACACTTAGAGTTCCAAGAAAATTCATAATCCTTTTTTAAAAATTTATAAAAGGGTGTTGTAAGTTGACAAAAATTCTTGATGAATCTTCTATAATATCCAACATGTCCTAGGAACTTCGTACATCCTTCTGATTCTCTGGTGTAGGCAAGGTGCTAATGACTTCAATCTTTGTTGGATCTACTTGGATGCCTTTTGATGAAATGAAATGACCTAGTACTACTCCTTCTTCCATCATCATAAAACATTTTTCACTATTTAAGGAAAGGTTATAGTCTTGGCATCTCTTGAGTACCGTCTCTAATTCTAATTTTGCCTCCTCAAAAGTAGTCCCATAAATAGTAAAATCATACATGTAGATCTCCATATAGTTAGCAGATATATTCAAAAAGATACTTATGACAGCTCATTGGAATGTGGTTGGGGCATTACACAAGCCAAAAGGTAAAACTGAGTAGGCAAACATTCCCCATGGGCATGTGAAAGTTTTTTTTTTTTTTGTTGTCCTCTGGAGCTATTTGTATCTTATTATAACCACTAAAACCATCTAGAAAAGAAAAATATTTCTTGCCAGCTAGGTTGTCAAGAACTTGATCTATAAATGGTAAGGGAAAGTGGTCTTTCTTAGTGGTTGAATTGAGTTCCCTATAATCTACACAAACTCTCCATTTTCCTTCCTTCTTTAGTATTATAACTAGGGGTAAGAGCCATTGGCTATCATAGATGGGGTAGATAAAACCAACACTTAATAGTTTCTGGAGCTCATTCTTAACTATATCCCTCAAAATAGAGTTGACTCTCCTCTAAGGCTATCGAACAGGTTTGAAATTAGGACTTATGTAGATCTTGTGAGTGAAAACCATAGGATCTAATCCTTTCATGTCCATGTAGTCCCAAGCAAATGCTTTTTAATTTTCCTACAGTAACTGTAATATAATTTTCTTATGGGAAGGTGATAAGGCATTGTTTACATTCAAGTCTCTTTTTGGACCAACTTCCATCTTAATAACCTTATCTGTCATGAATAATTGAGCAACTGGAGAATAATCCATCTCATGAGGTAATAAGAAGTGAAGGAATTGGGAAGGTTCCGAATGTTGGGGTGTGTTCAAAGGTGGTAAGATGGTTTTTAAGATGCAGTCATCTTGAGGACACACTTGAGAATCTACTCCATATTAATTCATGATAATGGATGAAATTATCTCATCTTCTTCCTAAGAGGCCACAAATGACTCTCGAACTATCATCATTATCTAATGGATGGAATTGACCTTTGGATCATCATCACCCAAGTTGGGCCAAATTACTTGGTCATCTAGCAATAGTGGCTAAGCAGGGGAGTATAAAGTCAGATTCTCAATATGGGTACCATTGGATATTGTCATCTTCCCAGACTGGCAAGCTATATAAGCATCTGTAATGGCTAAGTATGGTCACCCTAAAATTAAAGAATATCCACCCATGTTATCCTTTGGAGAGAGGATGATAAAATCTATTGGATACTCCTAAGAGTTTAAGGTAACTATGACATCTTCTATCATCCCATCTGGCTTGATAGTAGAACTATTAGCAAGCTGAAGTATGGTTGGTGTTTCTCTAAGACTAATGATATGCAATTGAGATAATACCTCCTTTTTCATGACATTTATGGATTCTCCTAAGTCAACTAAACCATTTTGAACTTGCATCCCATGAATGGTGACAGTAACCATAGGACTCCCAAGGTTAGAATATTTGGGTAAAATTAATTTCTCCAACATTAAATCAGACAATTGTCCTAAGATATGAATAGTTTTTGGATCCTTCTTCTTTCTTCCTAGTTATTCTATACATGCTTCCTTGATAGCTTTACTATAGGTAGGGACTTCCTTGATAGCATCAAGTAATGGTATTTTTACTATCATTTTCTTTAGTTGATTAAGAAAATCAATTATTGTGTGGTTTTCTATAGGTTGGCCCTATTCCATCAACCTATGAGGGAACAGAGGTTCTTTGGCTATAGGAGAGGTTTGTTGATTTGACACATTTGTTGGTTCAGTTGGAGAATCCTCAACTTTAGTTATGATAGATTTTTGGGGTGAAGGAAGAATAGTGCCAGACCCTAAGTGGATATCATTCAAGGAGATAACATAGCTTTGTTGTTGTGTTGGTTGTTTGGTACTATTAAGATTAGGATAAGGTTGAAATGGTAGTTGAGTCTATTTGGGAGGAGCATTAGTGGCTATAGAGAAGGCATTAGAGCATTTTTTTAAGGTGGTGGCATTAAGACTTGCTAACTAGGTTGGGTATTCCAATTTTGGTTGTGCTACCAACCCTGTTGAGGTTGCTACCAATTATTATTTCTACTAAAACCAATATTTTGAGAATTTTTCCATTGATTTTTACTATTATAACTTTGAAGAGGATCTTGTGGCATACCTTGTCTTTGAGTCCATGGCCTTCATTGAGTAATGTAGAGCACCTCTCCATTTTCATAAATGACTTTAAACTCAGTATTCATTGATTGTGCCTCCAAGCTTGCAATAGACTTACATCTATAGTGTCTTTTTTTTCCTCTACAATGTGGACAATATTCAACTAACATGGCATTAGCTTCATCCTTGTTTCTTCTTGCCTGCATGGTATCTAACTAAGTGGCTACATCATTAATGATGTCTTTTTTGAAATGTAACAACAAATTAGATAGTTCCATCTTTGATACTCATAAACTGCCATTAGACTTATGTGGTAGATCTCTAAGTTCCCTACCTTTCTTCATAGTGGCCCTAGAATAATTTAGACATATACTTTGTATATCAATCCAATTTTTCTAAGTGATATCTCCTCCCACCATAAGATCTAGAACCTTAATACTTCTGCCGTTTACACCTCTTAGAAAAAGATGTTTCTTTGATTCCCCATTTAGTTGATGTTGTGTGTTATGCTATAGGTTGAACATGAATCGTGAAACATAGTCTTCTAAGGTTTCATCATCCTTTTGGGACATTTTGAAAATGCCATCCCATTTTAAATCTTGATCCATGCAGTATCCCTTATATTTTGTAAGAAACAAGTTGCTCATTGTAGACCAATCTGGTACAACATTGACATCCAACCCCATAAACCATCTTAGAGAAGTTTCCTTTAGGGTAGATGGAAATAGCTTCAGCTTGTGAGCATTGTTTTTATAGTCATAACTTCTACAAAGGATATCAAACTCAAAGAGGAAGGTTTCAGGGTCTTCAGTAATTAAGCCATAGAACTTGGGAAGTGCAGTAGAAGGTATGTTCTTCAAGTTTTGATTACCTTGCCAAGGAGGGATAGGAAAAGCAAATGTGGATTGTGGTTGAGCCATTCCTAGAGGAGAACCTGGCAGTGGTAGTTGATAGATAATAAGGGTAAGTGGATTATCTTGGTATTCAGGTTCAACAAAATGATCATTCAAATGCAAGGATTCTTCAGAGGATGAGGGTATTCATTCTTGAGTAGTAGTGAATAGATTTTCAAAAGGTTCTTCTTCTTTGTTCTCACTATGAGGTTCTTCAAGCTCAGGATTAAAAATTTCTTCCTAATTATTACAAGGAAGAAATCTCCCAAGGAGGTCTCTTCTTCTATGCATGCAAGATAATGTAGAAATTAAACTAAAATGATGACTTTAGGGTTGAACTAGATTGACACCTTCCTTGGCAACGATGCCAAAAATGTTTGGCTAGCTTAATGCATTAGTAATAAAGGATTGGACATCCTTTCACAATGATTCTATGGCCAAAAAAATCATGTTTTTTACCTAAAATAGTATACTAACTTCATTTAATTTGTCAACCCATGAGCATAAACTTGAGAGGATGATTGCAAAGTATATGCTTTAATTCTTCTTTAAGTCATTACAACTAAAGAAAAGGAAATGTTGAAGGAAACCTATGCTAGAAATTGAAACATCAACTTAACTCAAATCTTAAAGTAATGTTGCAAATAGTAAACCTATCTATGTACCTATTTTGTAGGAACAGTTCATTGATTTTGTTATCAATGGATGTAGGAGCAACATAACTATACCTTGCAAAGAAATAAACAAGGAAAAGAAGTCTATTATAATGGAATAGTTCACTCACCAAGTGGGCCCCCTTGGATGATTGAACATAAAAGACATTCAAGATAAAAGATATAAACTTAAATTGTGCATTCTATTCATTCATGGTGAAAGATTTAACTTGATTAAAAATAGTATCACACTGTGCTGCTATGAAAATCAACTTATTCTATTCTTCTTCCAAAACTACGCTCAAAGCTATAGTAGTCCTTATTTAAAGGAAAATACAACTACTTCCTAACTCTACAATCACTTCAAAAAGAGAAAATGATTGCCCTAAAATTGAATTACTCTACGCTATTACAAAAAGTAGAAATCATGAAACAAAATAAAGTCATTCCAAAGAAAATATCAAACTTATCAAAGACAGTGAAAAATGCCCCTCCCAAATATGCTCTCACCAAAACTTGAAAGAAATCCTCTCACACAATAGAAGGCATAAATCTTTTGTAAGGATCCATGACATTAGCAATCTTCAACAAATTTGTAGTACTCTTTGAAAACAAAGCCAAAAAATTGAATATTAATACCTTCAACAACACAGTCAAAGCATATGATGAAAGGAGGAGGGCTTTAATCAAAGTAGCAGGCACATCTAGAACAATAAGGAAAATAGAAAAAGGATGGCAACTAGTAAAAAGAAAGAAGGAAAGAATCAAATTCCCCCATAAAACATTACCAAATCTAAACAAAAATGGAGAGGATGGAAACCATATCAAGAAACAAGAAAGTTTTCACCTACAAACTAGATACACAAAAGCACAAGAGGAAAGGGTTTATAACAAACAAGGAAAAAATATACAAGAAGAAGCCAAGTCACAGCCGATATTACCTCCAAAGAAGATTTTAGCTACCAGTGGTATTCCATTAGGTCAACAACAACAAAAAATACTGGACACAAAATCTCTCAATATTACCACCAAGGATCACAATGTTTATATCCCACCACACAAAAGAAGCCAAGGCTCGATACATCTCAATTCTATGGCAAAATCTTTGATAAATACTAAAAAATGCTCTAATTTTTTTTATTATTAGTGACAGGTATATAGAAGAAAAATGGATGAATTCCTTAGAATAGGGAGTCTATGCTCACTAGGGTGGACCAAGCAAGCTTGTCCCAAACCTCCTAAAAAGATTAGAGAAATATTGTCAGCGGCAGGTAAGTATATGTCCCTTTGCTAAAAACACTTTGTTCATGTTATGTAAATCTATGTTCACTAGAAATTTATTATTTCTACAAGCAATTACTATTATAAAGGATTCCTAGTTATATTTTTAGCTTGGGAGCCTAATTGGAATGAAGAAAAAAATAAACTTACCCCTATCTGGTTAGAATGTAAAACATTTCCTCCAAAAATTAAACACCTTAAAACCTTAGAAAAAATAGGAAATTCAATAGGTCGACAAACTGACATAGATTTGGATTATTACAAATCAAGTGACATCAAAATGTTGGTTGAATCTGATAACATGCAAAGGGGTTCCGTAATTAAAAAAACTTATCACTAATAGATCAATTTATAATTTATAATTCACTGAATATAAGGGTGAAATCTCTCATATCATAAATCCCAACTTGGAAATAGGATTCAATGCAACCAACATTAAAGAGACTCTCAGTTGCATCAATAGGAACAAGAAAGGGGTAAGATTTGAGTGCAAATAAAGGAAATAGAGGATCTAATAGAAGAATTAAAATTAGAAAAGCAAGATAGAACCACAAGAAGGATGGAACTAGAAAATAAAGAGAAGCTAGAGGAAAAAAACAAGCACAGAGGGCTAGAGAAGAAAACTTTACAATTCCTTCAGACCTAAAAGAATGTAAAGATTGCAATAGAAATATAGAGGAAACAGAAGCCAACAAGAAAAAGATTAACATTCTAAAACATGAGATTCTACTCCTCTAGAGTGACATAGAAGACCAACTTATCATAGCAAAAAAAATGCATGTAGACCATGTATTAGCTACTAGCACAATCCCTAAAAATAGAAACTCTTCAGTAGAATCAAGAGATAGAACAATAAGTAAGAAGAAAGAAAAGGAAGCAGAGGAAAGAGAAATGAGTAAAAATCAACACAAGAAAGGAGAAATTGCAAGTAGTGAAAAGGAAAACCTGACTAACAGAGAAACTATAAATACAGAGGCACAAGTCCTTATCAACACTATTCCAACAATAGATTTAGAAAAATGGAGCAATATTACCATTTGGAAAAAGTTTAAAAGGAAAAGTTACAAATTTTGGCAAACATTTTCAAATGGAAAGGATATATTTGGTTCAGAAAGGAAAGAGAGTAATATGGCAGAACAAGAAATGTTGAAGGAAACAATAATTCCCTTGGAAATTGAAACTATCTTAGAGGATACAGATCTAACCAGTAGTCAAACAAGCAATCCAACAAAGTCACAGGAATGTGGCATTCAAAAATGGGAAGAATTTGGAATCATGGAGGAAAGTCCTATGACAAAAAGCAAAGCAGTAGAAACAATAGTAATAGAGAAGGATGAAGACAATATAGAGACAAAGGATGATGCAGATGTGAATCAATTCATCAATGAAATTTTTACACATAAGCCTTAGAAAAGCCTTAAGAAATTAGTGAGCAGATAAATCTGAATAATCTTGAAATATCCATCAATCAAGATGGCATTAAAACACCAAAATGTGGAAAACCAAAAGCTAGAAGAGGAAGAAAATCCCTAAAAGAATTAAGGGAAGTTGCAAGTCAAGCAAAAGAATAGACAAAAATCAATGAAATCCTATAGACTAGGAAGGGCAAGGTCCTTCCCAAGTCCTAATGAAGATTACAACTTGGAATGCTAGAGGCCTAAATGCCTCTAGCAAGAAACACTTACTAAAGCAAAACTTAACAACATTTGAATCATAAGTTATATCAATACAGGAAACAAAATTAAACATAGAAGAAAGTAAAAAATTGGGATTAAAATTAGGCCAATGGAAGTTAGAATATAAAGAATCAAATGGAGCCTCAGGTGGTCTGGGAATAATATGGAATCCAAGGAAAATGACCCTTAATATGATGACTATAAACACCAACTGGATGGGATGTAAAGTATCAAGCCTAAAAAATAACATAGAATTCATATTAATCAATATATATGGCCCTACTCCAACAATGGAAAAAAATTATAGTATGGAATGAAATCAACACCTTCATTCATGAGCATTGAGATATGGCAATCTTCATAAGAGGTGACTTCAATGCAATAATGTCAAGAGAAGAAAAATATGGGGGACAACAAAGCACCTCACAGGCTTCAAAAGAATTCAAAAGTTGGGTAGAAAGAAACATGCTAGCAGATATCCCAACAAAAAATAGAATTTTCACTTGGACTAACAGAAGAAAATATTTCAGCTATATCACAAAAAGGCTAGATAGATTCCATTTCAAAGGGGATTTAAGCACAACCAACATGGAGATCAAAGCTGATATACTACCAATAACAGGTTTGGATCACTTCCCTATTAAATTAGACATTATGGAACCAATAAAACCTATTAGAAACTCTTTTAAATGTGAAAAAATGTGATTTTTAGACCAAAATTTCATGGGAAATATTAAGATATGGTGGCAAGAAGAACATGTCCAAGGATTAAAAAATGTTATGTTTTGTAACAAAAATGAAAATACTAAAAAGAAAAATAATAGATTGGAATAAAACTCAATTCAACAACATATTCAAACAAAAAATAATCTTGAAGAAAAATTTAAAAAATTGAACATAGAAGTTATTAAAAATGGAATCAATAACAAAAAATATATGGAAGAAAAAAAACTATTGGCAAAATAGGAAGACATCTTAGCAAAGGAGGAAGTATTTTGGAGACAAAAATCTTGGGAAAAATAGTTGGAAGAAAGTGATAGAAACACCAAATTCTTCCATAACAGTACTATACAAAATAGAAATCTCAAAAATATTACAAACTTTAAAAACAAAGAAGGTAACACGGAAACAGATCCAAACAAGATAGTAAAAGAATTTGTGGAGTACTTCAAAGACACACTCAACAAATCTAATTCATCAAATCTAATAGCCCAAAAGGAAATGCTTAAAGTAATCCCTAAAGTCATTTCTAAAGATGATAAAAAATCTCTAAATAAACCCTTCACATTAATTGAAGTTAAGACTACTCTCTTCAATATTAACCTTGACAAATCACCTGGACCTGACAGATTCCAAGCCTTCTTTTACCAAAAATGTTGGGATATAATTGGGGAAGATCTGGGGGCTACAATTGAAGCCACCAGAAATGGTGGGGCACTACTCATAGGGATCAACAACACCTTTATCACATTAATCCCTAAAAAGAGTAATGCAAAAGAACCTAGAGATTATAGACCTATTGCACTCTGCAATACACTCTATAAAATTTTCTCAAAAGTTTTAGCAACTCATCTTAAAACTTTCCTACCTAGACTAATTTTAGAAGAACAAATAGGATTTGTACTAGGTAGATCCATATTGGATGGGATTTCCATTATCCAAGAAACAATACACTCAACATTAAAAAATAAGGAAGCATGTATGTTCATGAATTTGGATATCCAAAAAGCTTATGACAAAATGGTCTGGAGATTCTTGTGTAACACTTTAAAAGCTTTTGGATTTTCACATCAATGGATCAACCTTATACAATAGTGCATCTCAACCCCTAAAATTTATGTACTAGTTAATGGTACCCCTAAAGGATTTTTCAGTATCACACAAGGTATCTGACAAGGGGATCCTATATTACCCTTCCTCTTTATCATGTTGGCTGAAACTTTTGGAAGATCTATTAAGCATGCCCAAAATATGGCAAAAATCCATGGCATAACGATAGTCGATAACATTAAAAATACCACACATCAACAATTTGTGGATGACACAATCCTACCTGGGATCAGGTCTAGAACAAAAGCAAAAAACTACACAAAAATATTATAACAATTACACAAAAGCTTTAGGAAAAATAATCAACATTGAAAAATAAAAAATCTTCTTCCTTAATACACCCAAAGAAGAGGAAACTTTCATCTATAATCTTTTAGGCCACAAGAAAGGCACATTTCCATGTAAGTACCTTGGCATCTTTCTTGATAAAGATGCAAAACAGAACCAAGGATGGAATAATATAATATAATGAATAAACAAACAAATAGAAGCTTGGAATGGAAAATGGTTAACAATAGCCATAAGAACCACTAAAATCAAAGTAGTGCTTACAACACTACCCACATATCAACTATCATGCCTCCAAATTCCTAAAAACATCAATAAAAAAATTGAAGAAAAAATAAGAGACTTCTTCTAGAAAGCAACATAAGACAAAAATAAAGCTGCCTCAATTCACTGGGAGAAAAATTGTAGACCAAAAATAGCAAGAGGATTAGGAATAAAGAAATTAAAATAGAAAAACAAAGATCTAGGGGCCAAACAAGTTTGGTGAATGCTTCAAGAAAGAGATAGAAAATGGGCCAAAATTCTATACAACAAATATCTAGACTTTGGAGATTACACCTCAGTTCTTAGAACCAAAAACCCCCCAAAGGTTATGTTAACTGGAACATTATACAAAAATGTCATCCACTAATATCTAAATACGTAACCTAGGACTTAGGAAGAGGAGATAAAGCCCTCTTTTGGGAGGACTCGTGGAATGGATTCCCCTACTTAGATTCATATAATTTAGCCAATAACTTTAAAAAAACCCTATCAATAATTTAGGGAACTAAAGTTTCAGATTATATGTATTTTGATCCCTTTAATGAAGTTACTCCATGGAAATGGAAATCCTTTGACAACCTTGACCTTCCACTAAAAGGAACAAGTAAAGTTAGAGAGTATACTCAGAAATTGTCCTATCTATTATCGCAATAGAGAAGATAAGCTCATCTAGGCAACATCAAATGATGGAACCTATAGAGTGAAGGAAATATATAAGCTAATCATCAACTCCCAAAGATGGGATGAGATAAATATAACTATGAACCTCCACTGGGATCCAACAGGACTTCCAAAAGCAGGAATCTTCCTATGGGTGGTAGTCCAGAATAGAATCCTTACAACAGACATGATAAGGAAATTGGGTTTTGAAGGTCTATCAAGATGTGTACTTTGTAAAGTGTTAGAAATGCTTTAGAATAACTGAGAGCGGGGGCGGGGGTGTGAATCAGTTATTCAAGGTCCCAATGTCCAATTACAACTTTTTCATCAAGTAAAGTGAGCCCATTAAATTGTTCATGCATCCAAGCTTAAACTTTCCTATTTTAGTAGGTTACTGAAAATCAATATGCAAACATAACACATGAAAAATCAACACATAACGTAATGATTTATGTGGAAACCCAATTTGAAAAAAACCACCAGTAACATGCTACTCAGTTCTCACTCTTCTGAAGTGATGCCCTGTGAAAAGCCTGCCCTATTAAAGGTTACAACACATTGTTAAATGTGACCTGGTTAAAGGATTTAACCACCCTATTAGATGTGGGCCTTGTTAGAGGACTTTAGAACATTCACTTGGAATGCCACCCTATCAAAGGATTTACAAATGGTTGTTAAACCAACCTAAGTCCATAGGATTTTACCCTAGCTGACACAATTGTTAGAGAGTAACAATAAGGGCTTTTGACCTAATACAACTTACAACTTAACCTGTAGATTTTAAATCTCTATTCATCTCTTCACAATTTGCCTAACTTTCAATCTCTTCAGCTCTAACAACTTGTTCTCCTTTCAAGCTTCATCTCCTCGAGTCTTCATGCTCGATGTACCCGTGCAATCTCCTATATGACCACTTATCGAAGAAAAGTTTTTGTGCTCTGATCTTCCTTCACCTCTTTGACACTTTTCAACAATTCTGACCCAGCTGTACACTCGAAAGTGTCCCACTCTAAACCCTTCTATCCAAACGATTCCATGAGTTCGGAATGCTTGGATGCCGGCTTAGAGCTCCCTATCCACAGAGTGCAAGAGAGTATATTTCAAGAATAAGAAGGCTCTGAGATGAGCCTTAGAGATACTCTTCTTGCTAGTAAACCATGCAATGGAAGGTTCCAAAGACAAGATGCAAGAATGCAAATGTCCCAAGGAGTTCCTCAAGAATGCAATGCAAATGAAGATTAAGCTAGAATGAGATGCAAAGTGGAGCTATGCTAAAACATGTATGAGAGTGTTACAATACCATTATTAAGCTATGTGAGATTAAGATACATGTAAAAATGAAAGCTAAGCTAAGCTAGAATGCCATGATGCCATGAATGAGAGAATGTAGACAAGAAATAGAAGTTCTCCACAAAGTTCCAAAGAAACCTGTTAGAAAACCTACAGCATGACAATATTCAAAAGATGGATTGAGGGGGAAAGCTCTCTCCTTTTTAAAGATGTATGGATGATAGAGATCAAGATGAAGATGGTGGATGATCAACGGTGGAATTCAAAAAGAGGAGTGATCCATGTGCACACACAAGTCAACCAATAGAATATAAGTTCACTTGTCATATAAGAAAAAAGTCACAAAGCCTTTTCTTTTAATTGCAAAATAGAAAAAGGACTTTATCTGTGCACTTTAAGTGGGTTAGAAGAATGGGGTCTTTTATTTAATTAAAAGGGGACATGTTCTTTTAATCAAATAATGAACTTAGGATAGTATAGTCAAACTATAGGTTATAATCAAATAAATTGATTGTTAGCAATTTGGTCTAGGTAAATGATTAAATTAATTTAGCCAAAATGTTGAAAAGGGGGCTAATAGTCTAGATGACCATTTTTAGGTGATTACATTTGCCCCTCTTTGACTAATGCGTGATCGATCTGGGAACACATTATGTCAAAGAAAATAGAAAGCCAAGTAGGCAGTGATAGATATAGATATCTGATTCCAAAGAATGAAATGCAAAAATAGATAGCAAGTTGTGAATGCATAGCCTGATAGTGGTAGTACTGAACACTAGGAAGAGAACAATGTTAGAATTCAAGAAGAATGTTAACACCTAGAAAAGTAGA
Organism: Cupressus sempervirens; assembly: GCA_028749045.1. Taxonomy (NCBI): domain Eukaryota; kingdom Viridiplantae; phylum Streptophyta; class Pinopsida; order Cupressales; family Cupressaceae; genus Cupressus; species Cupressus sempervirens. The sequence continues at coordinate 310,518,266 of CM053788.1, forward strand.
TAGAGTGAGAGCAAGTGAGAAGATCAAACAAATGCTCCTAAGAAGTGATAGAGTATAACAATCAACAATAGATCCAAAATCATAGCAAACAAGTCCAATCTTGTTGACTAGGTCAAAATCAAAGAGTAAAAATGAGAGCATTTGTGATTAATTTGCACTTTCTTTGCATGCACTTGGTTGGAAGATAAATTGGATTTTTGAGGCAACTAAATACTTTTTATTGTAGATTTTTATGTTATTTTACACTAACTTGTGGTACTAACAAGTTGTGATTGCAGGTTGCCATCCTTGTGAAAAAAATTGAAACATTGCATAAAAAGAACGCATGTCAAAGCTTCAAATGCACAAGGGCTACTAACGATTGTTTGCAGGGCTGCCCAACGCATAAAAACCCAATTTTTCTTGTTCTTTACTTTTACATGTGCGGCATATACTAGTTGTTTATTTTAGGCACATTAAAACTTACAATTGGGATCTTTTGGTGATAGGAGAGTATGCTCTTCACCCTTGTGGTGAATCATAAATCTTGACTTACCATTTGGTTTCAAGAGTAAGAGGCAACTGAATCTTCCTAGCGTGTTTGGGAGAAAATGATTGGAATAGGAGAGTATGCTCTTCACCCTTATGGCGAATCAGAAATCTTGACTTTCGAAAGTTGATCCACTCTTTGTGTAGTTAGAATCCTTTAGAGGGCCTGCTCTCGAACAACCTGAGAGGAACGACCCAAGGGGGGACAAGCAGATTACCCAGCTCTTCCAACCCACTATAAACTCAAGGCTATCAAGGACACAAAACTTTGGTAGACGTAGTGTTTGTCTTCGCGTAGTGTGATTGCTTATGGGATTTCAACCATAGGGAGATCACTAGGCAAGAATGCTTAAGGTACTCTTGTGATCGCGAGATCGGTTACTCATCGCAAGGTGAGGTGTCCCGTAATTGGGAGCAAGAGGAGCACTATGAACGGAAGCCCTATCTAAACATCCTAAGTTAGTAACTACCTTTTTTAGCCGCTCAACTTCTTGGTGCAAGGATCGGTCCTAGTGGACTACCCGGATCACCCCAAGATTTTACACTCACCATCTGTGTTCCCTTGGTTATGCTTATGGCATTTCCATGACAAAGCCAATATCTCTTGTGAGAAACCACTTGGTGTGAGGCAAAGGAGCATCAAGTGTGGGCCAAGTTGTTGAGTAATGAACCATGACTTCTAGGTAGATATTGCTTGATGTGTTCTTGAATGTGGTATACCAGTGAAAATCTTTTGAACATACACATGACGATAATTCTAGAGAATTCTTTTGAGACATCACATATGCTTGTATCATGCAAGGTTGCTTTGTCCCTTGCTTGATTGTTTGAATAATACTCCATGTGTCACTATCTTTCTTGGAAAGAAATTGCTTTTGAAAATCAAACTTGCTATGCTATCAACTATTGTCAAACTTTGTCAACCAAGTCAAAACATCAAGTATTAACATTTTTCTTGTGTTGCTTGCTAAGGGGAGTCTCATAATTTGATTTTTATCTTCTATGTCTCTAGTTCTTGAACATGCTTAAAGTGGCTCTTTGGTCTTAGTGCTCTTGGTCTTTTTGTCTTCATGGTCTATGCATGCTTGTTAGTTATCCTTTTGCTAAAATGGTTGCCTTGATTTCTTGACTACACTCTTGGGTTGGAGAGTTGTTCACTTGTCACCCTGCGTGCTCTATCTATTTGGCTATTTGGGCATCTTGCCTAGCTATTGACTTGAGTCATTCATGTCGTAAGTTTCTTGGACATTTTGTTTGACAAGTCACTTTAATCTCTCTCTACTATCTTGGCAAGTGAACACTCTACCTCCTATAGTTTCAACATAAAGTTATCTTCTAGGCTCTTTTATTCTTGGCTTTGCATCTAAAACTATGGGATCTAAAACTTGTGCTACCAAACTTCAACTAAATCTAGATGATCATGATATCCTCCATGTCACTAAAGAGTTTCAAGATCTATATGCACAATACAAAGAACTAGAAGAGACAAATGATCTTTCTTACCTTCGTCTCTCTAAGCGCATGATGGAAATGAAGTCTAAACTTGAGAAAAGGTTAGAGGAGAAGATTGCATCATTACATGAATCTTCCTTAAGGTCTTTACATGCATGTGAGTCACCTTCTTTGAGGTCATCCTCTTCTTCTAGGTCTACATGCTCTACTTCAAGACATCAAATGTCTTCATCTTCTAGATCTAAAGACCTCTTTAAAGGACAAGCAAGTGATACCTACTTTGAGCCTATTCCAAAATTTCATGATGGACCTATCTTTGACCAAGATAATGATGAAGACATGAATGCATTCTATTCACTTGAGAAACAAAAAAAGGACTCTAGACATACTTCTAATAGAACTTTTTCTCCCTTGAAGATTCTCATGATGACACTTTGCAAAAACTTCTTGGCAATAAGATCATCATGTTACCTAAGTCTAGCTCATGTGGAAACCCATTCTTGGATATCTATTGTGCTTATCATCAACATAATGAGCATAGTACATCAGATTGCATTGAGCTAAAACATAAAATCCAAGATCTTAATGATAATGGAATTATTGATACCTCTAATGATTCATGTGATGAGGATACTTTTCTTGAGAAAGATCATATTAATGAACCTATGTCTAGTGATAGTTTCCTTGATACCTCCACTTCTTCCAACACTCGTGCATCTCCCAACACTTCAAATCTTTCCAACATGTCTCCATCAAATAAAGAATCTAATGCTTTCCACATTGACTACATGTATCCTCAAGGGCTACCTCTAAAAGAAACTCAAGCTAACCTTCACTTGGTTGCAAACCTTTTCCATGCTACCAATCCTAAACATCCTCAACCTTCATGCTCTACTCCATTCACTCTTCATTCTCCCTTGTCCTTAGAAGTGGCTCCATGTCAAGAGGACTCTCAAAAAGAAAAAGCTATAAATGTCAAGAAAGATCAAGATCAAGCACCCTTTCATCTCTTTCAAGATTTCCCCCCTCCATATCCTATATCTTGTCCACCTCCTAACTATGATGAAGATACCACTTCCATTATCTCCCTTGAGCTTACTGAAAATTATGAGAAAAGTTCTCTTCATATGCTATCCAAAGCTACTTGTCAAGATCAAAGCATCCCCTCATGTTCTACTTCTCCACATCCACTTCAAAATTGTGCTCAAGCTTCAAGTGATTCTATTGGCTTTGACCATGTTGCTCACTCTAAAGATGTTGATATCCCTTCCCACTATCCCTTTGCATCTTCTAAATCTATCCTTGGTCCTTATCCATCTAAGCTAAAGCATTCAAAGCTTCCATCCATTTTGGGGTCTTATGTTCCTCCATCTCCTACATTCACTCCTAGCTCATTCCCTAGCTCTCCCATCATACCTCAAGATCAACCAAGACACTCATCCTTCATGAATTTTCACCCATCTATACATCTAAACCAGTCATATAATCCTTATTCATCCACAAATCCAAAGTCCTTTGGAAGTGAGAATAAACATAAGAATTCTTTGAAAAATGAAGATCACTATGTCCCATCTAATCGACATGTGAATGCTAAGAAGGAAAATACACAAAAGAGACCACAAAGGTCCACTATTAAGAGAGCTAAATCAAAGAAAATATGGGTTCCTAAACCCATTATTGAAGAAATGTGTTTTGAAGTATCCAAAGGAAAATCTAAAGCTGTATGGATTCCCAAGTCTCTTTTAAAAGACTTGAATATTGAAAATACTTCAAAGTTGACATTCAAGCTTCCAAAGGCTTCCATTCCATTTTCTTCCAAAAATCTTCCTAAAAATATTCCAAAGCCTTCCACTCCACTTTTTTTCGAAATCTCTTGTACCACCTCATACATCTAAATCTCAATCTATTTCATCCATGATTCCTCCATTGTTCCAATACCCTTCAAGGTGTGTGTCAATGTTGATCTTGTCCAATATTTCTACCCTCATGAAATCCTCTAAAGCTTACACCTCCTTTCTATACATGAACTCTTATCCTCCATATACTCTTCCTACTACCATTTCTCTTTCATCACCCTATCAACATCTTTGAGCATACCTTTCTATGGTCTTGGCTTATCATGACTTATCTTTTCTATAGGAGAATTATCTAAATTCAAACAACTTCAGCTCTTTCTAAAAATTCAAAAAAAAAAAAAGAATAAAAAATACAAAAAATACAAAAAAAATTGAAAAAAGTTCTAAAAAAATCTATCAAGTGGTGAAAACTTGGAAACAGGTGCTACTTGAGACCCTTGCACCTCTGTCTATCATTCTCAATCACCTATTTTGCTACACATTTCCTAGCTTGGAATTGTTTCTTGTCCTTGTCTCGGGGGCATAGCTACTTAGCCTATTGAGGTATTCTTGTGTATTGGGGTTTCTTTGACAACTCACAAAATAGTGTTTCTCAACACTTCCCCCACCTTGACATCAAGTGTTTTTCAACACTTTTCAGATAGTTTACCTAGCTTAATAATGGTATTGTAACACTCTCATACATGTTTTAGCATAGCTCCACTTTGCATCTCATTCTAGCTTAATCTTCATTTGCATTGCATTCTTGAGGAACTCCTTGGGACATTTGCATTATTGCATCTTGTCTTTGGAACCTCCCATTGCATGGTTTACTAGCAAGAAGAGTATCTCTAAGGCTCATCTGAGAGCCTTCTTATTCTTGAAATATACTCTCTTGCACTCTGTGGATAGGGAGCTCTAAGCCGGCATCCGAACATTCCAACTCATGGAATCGTTTGGATAGAATGGTTTAGAGTGTGACACAATTCAAGTGTACATTTTTGGTTTAGAATGTTTTAGAGTATATTTCAAGAATAAGAAGGCTCTCAGATGAGCCTTAGAGATACTCTTCTTGCTAGTAAACTATGCAATGGGAGGTTCCAAAGACAAGATGCAAGAATGCAAATGTCCCAAGGAGTTCCTCAAGAATGCAATGCAAATGAAGATTAAGCTAGAATGAGATGCAAAGTGGAGCTATGCTAAAACATGTATGAGAGTGTTACAATACCATTATTAAGCTATGTGAGATTAAGATACATGTAAAAATGAAAGCTAAGCTAAGCTAGAATGCCATGATGCCATGGATGAGAGAATGTAGACAAGAAATAGAAGTTCTCCACAAAGCTCCAAAGAAACCTGTTAGAAAACCTGCAGCATAACAATATTCAAAATGAGGATGGATTGAGGGGGAAAGCTCTCTCCTTTTTAAAGATGTATGGACGGTAGAGATCAAGATGAAGATGGTGGATGATCAACGGTGGAATTCAAAAAGAGGAGTGATCCATGTGCACACACAAGTCAATCAATAGAATATAAGTTCACTTGTCATATAAGACAAAAGTCACAAAGCCTTTTCTTTTAATTGCAAAATAGAAAAAGGACTTTATGTGTGCACTTTAAGTGGGTTAGAAGAATGGGGTCTTTTATTTAATTAAAAGGGGACATGTTCTTTTAATCAAATAATGAACTTAGGATAGTATAGTCAAACTATAGGTTATAATCAAATAAATTGATTATTAGCAATTTGGTCTAGGTAAATGATTAAATTAATTTAGCCAAAATGTTGAAAAGGGGGCTAATAGTCTAGATGACCATTTTTAGGTGATTACACCAGCCACCTTAACTTTTTGGCCTGTGACCCCTTAAATAGAAGTCTAGAATACTTTTCCTTCTCGAATCTTCTTGCTTTTAATTTTGATTCAAATGGATTAGGTAGGATTCAATGAATTTACCCCATATCTTGTTTCCTCTAGCAACATCATGAAGAATCCTCCTAAATTTTCCCAAAAACAATTTATGTAAAATTTTGTGCCACCAGCTCATCATCCTTATCCTCCATCTAGTTCACAAAATTCAAGGTAACAAACTTGTTGGCTCAAATCTGGTGAATCTTTGACTTTTTAAATAATGTAGCAGCTCAACACCATTGAAATTCTAGTGCTCGACACATACTATGTTACTCGGCACCAACTACATTTTACTGATGCTCGACACCTACTACAGATTCACTCGGCATCTGCTAAGTTTTTTGATTCTTGACACCTGAATTTTGCTCGGCTCCTATATCACTTGGCACACACTAGATTTTACATTTGCTCGACACTAACTAAAAATCTGCTCGGCATGAACTAGCTTGCTCGACACTCACTAATGAACTTAGTCAAGCTTTGTAGACAACCTTGTTACAACTTATACTTCTAAAGTGTCTAAGTGTGGCCAACCTCTGCATCTTCAAGTATATTATCAATACATCATTTTACCATTGTCTTAATTGATCCTTGAAATTCATTACAAAACCATAACTCAACCTTTCCCTTAAGTACTTTTGTTTCATCTTGTTGATTAAATCCTCTTCATCAATCAACTAAGTGATAGTACTTGGATCATATATAAGAAATTGTCATTCCAACAAATAGAAGGCTTGACATCAATGACAAAACAATGATTGAAAACATTCTTTATCAACAATCTCCCTCTTTGCAAACAATCTTCTTCGTTCTTCAACAATGATCTTTTCAATCAGATTTCCAACACAAAGAAGCTTCATAAATGGTTGAATACCTTCTTTACCAATGTAAAAACTCTAAAGAGTGTTGAAACTGGCTCAAGGGGAAACTTAACTAGACCCCCCCTCTACCTAGGGATTGGCAAGATCACCTCTTGGGCTGGCCCATAGATAGGGATAAAAAAGTGTATGAAAAATTATGGAATATCACCCCAGTCATTCTAGTCTAGGAGATATGGAAAGAAAGAAACAGAAGAATATTTAACAATACTAAAATGAATACACCCTTACTCATTAACAAAATCAAAACTAGCATAACAGAAGTCATGAATAATTATTTGAGAAAAATAACTAAGGAAGAAGGCTCATTCTCAGAATGGGACACAGAAATAAAAAAGAATTGGCATCATTTAATTAACCCTCCATTGTATATCAAAAAAAAGAATAACATAGCTAGAAAAGAATGCAAGTGGGAACCACCTCCACAATGTTGGCTAAAACTCAACTTCAATGGAGCTTCTCGAGGAAACCCAAGGGTCTCAAGAATTGGTTTCATTTTAAGTAATGACTTAGGAGAATGGATACTCAAAAGAGAAAAACCCTTGGGTATAACTTCTAATAACATCGTCAAACTAGAAGTAATACACTATGGCCTTATATACTGTGATAAATAAAAAATCAAAAAAAAAAAATTGGAGACTCCTAGGTAATTTTAAATGCTCTAAGGAAAAGAAGGACACCAAATTGGATAATAAATTCTAAATTATAAAATGTAATTAAAACATTAGATAAATTTGAAGAAGTAATTATAAAACATGTTTACAGAGAAGGGAACATAGAATTTGATCTTCTAGCTAACAAAGGGATTGATGGCAATGATATCCTACTAACAATCCCTGATACTAACTTCTTAACAAAAAATTAAAATCATAAAGTTAATCCTAAACTATATCTTCTAACTTGTCATCTTGTTTAAAACGTGTCACTTCTATTTTCGATCATGATGCTAGACTCTTTAAACTATCACTATCATCGCCATTTGGATTAAATCTATGATTTTGTCATGATGTTAGTTGACATAAGACTTCTAGATCTTTCCTTTTCACTTTTGTTTCTTTATTTAACTTCAAATTGATATATGTCTATATACATCTATACATATATACATCTATACATATATACATAGATGTCTATATACATCCATACATCTATATACAATTTTTCCTTTTGCAATGCAAGCAAGAAATATAAGCCACTAAAAAAAAGGGTTAGGCCATCAAAATAGTCAATGAAATCTAAAATAACCCTGTAAAACTATTGTTAGGACCTATTAGAAAACCAATAAATCAAAATATGAAATCTCAAAAATGAAAAATGTAATCATAATGTCGAATTAAGCAACTAAAATAGGCAAAATAATGGTATTGGTTGATCCAATATGGTACGATACTTCCCAGTATGCTTGAATAATACTTATGCCCAATATGATACTCTATATCAAATAGTATGCCACTTTCTTCAATAGCAATACGACATAATATAAAATAATAGTACGATAAAGAAACTAGCCTTGTATCATAACCCTTCATAGAGACTATCGTACAATCATTAAGGAAGTGTCAAATAATATTTATGACTACAAAATCAAAATCCAAACCGTAAATGCAAAAAGAGATTAAAAAAAGAGCAAAATGTAGCTGATGTTCAGACCCATGGTGGGTGCCAAAAATGTATACCAAAAATAGGGTACACTTCTCTAAGACATTCTATCCAACAAATCCAATAGATTAGGAGCCTTGAATGACGACTTAGAGCTCCCTATCTATCACATGCAAGAGCTATGAGACTGGCTCTCAAATTAACCTAGTATGCAACCATTGCAAAGTGCACCATAGAATAAGAGATTCCAAGACAAGAGCAAGTATGCTAGTATCCAAGAATCAAAGATAAGATGAAATTCAAATGCAAGATAAATGAGAGATTCAAGAGTTAATTTAAGAGATACGAATGCAAGCCAAAACTAACAAGAATGGAAGTATTACAAAGTGCCTCCTAGTTAAGCTATATGTTTTAAGCTAGAGCATAAAGGAAACTAAGCTAAGAATGTTATGAAGCTACAATGCAAGTAAACCAAGTGAATTCAAAGTAAATGTACGATGAGTGCTCCAAATGCCCCAAAATCACCAGGAAATCGTATGACATAATAATCATATAAGTGAACAAGAGATGAGAGAGTGAGGAGAGAACCTTCTTTTAAAGTAAAATGTATGGTGGAGATTAAGAGGCATAACCAAGGCTCAAGAATGAGCCTTGAGTGATCCATGTGCACAAGAAATATCAGATAAGCAAGAACAATGATTGACTTTAAGAGGCAAAAAATGTACGAAGGATAATTAAAGCTATTTCAAAAATAAATGTTCCTCTCACATAGAAAAGTGTGACCATCATGTGAGACAAAAATCCTTTTATTTTATTTTTAAAATAGGAAAATACCTTTTAATGTACACACTTAGGATAAGTGGGACTTTGAGGACTTTACTTAATTGAAAGGGAGCAAGTTATTTCAATTAAATAAAAGACTAAGGATAAGATGGTCAAACCATAGGATATAATGGATTGAATAGAAAAGCAATGATTTGATCAAGAATAAGCAATGGATAAATTAATAAAAAATGCTAGAAAGGGGGCACATGGTCTAGATGACCATTTTTAGGTGTTTACAAGTTCCATATGGTTAAGTGTTGCAAACCATTTTTGTTTCAAGATTGACCTTAGTGAGCTTCTCCACATTATCTTTCTAATGTTCTCTCTTGTTTTGTCATTCTTTCAAGTTTCAAACCAAAAATATCATTAGACGAGAAATTTGAACATGGATGGTATGTATATTGAACACTCTAATAAAAGAATAATGTAAATTTAATATCATATATTTGTAGATCATAATTTTAAATGACCCAATGTTGGGATTAGACATGCTTTACGAATTCTTACAATCCTTTTTTTATTGATTTATCATGGTGTCATATTAGAAACACTTCCATTAGCAATTAAAAAAAATCTAGACGTGTTTTATATTATGATGGAGGTTGACTTTAATCTCCTTGTTCGATCATACATTTCTGACTAATTTAGTAAACTTTTGAGATAACCAGATTTAGTCCTAGGTTGTTTGGGACAACATGAGCAACATCCCATAAGGTACAATTATGGTATTTATTTGGATCAAGCTCCTTTGTGTATGTAACGATTTATTTATAGAGTTTTTTGCGGGATTGGATATGTTTAAGATCCACCCAATTTTTCCCTTAGTTGTAAGATTCACTTGGTGACTTTGGGGACACTTTGCATACACTTTCTCTGCATGTTTTTGTCTATTTTTTTTCTAATTCTAGTTTCATATTTTTCTCTACCAAATGGTTTAGTGTGTGTAAGAGAACTTATAGTGAAGTTGTGAAGATCATTGTTCAAGACAAATGTGCAACTTAGGGATGACAACAAAAGTTTATTGGTCCAAAGCACAACATGATGTAAATAGGACACTTGCATAGTGCACAATCATCTAGGAAACTTATATGGCACACTTTCATCCTAGACAAGTTTGCGTATTGTTTGCATTTGTCTAGGATACTTGTGCACAATTTGAATTCATCCTAAACACTTGCACACGTTCACATTTATCCTAAACAATTTCACACAATTTGTGTTCATCCAATACATTCTCACATAATTTACATTTTTCTAGAACACTTTCCCATACATTTTATTTGTGTAGGACACTTTTGTCCATCTTAGTCTTGTAGGTTTATCTAGTAGGGTTCCTGGGAGCTTGATACATTTGAATAACCCAATTTTAGGTGTATTTTAAAACTAAGATAAACCATTAGAAGAGGTTTATAATTATTTAGAATGGATTTTGTGACATCGAAGTGCAAGTGAATCCTTGAGAAAGCTTAGTTGTGATGCATACAAGGCTTAAGAAAAGGTTGAATGTTCTTATTAAGTTCTACATCTTTATGGATTACTTTGGTAGTCCAAGTACCATGAGTAACTTGTCTAAAGTGTTAGAGGACCTTTATATTTTTTTTTGAGTTTTGTGGTCCTTGTATGGCAACTACTTGACCTAGATCTAAATATCTTTGTGTGTTAGTCATACTTACAACTAATGTTAGAAAAAAAGTTCTACACAATCTTATGTAAGTTTTTTCTCATATCCTTTAAGGTTCCTTAGTGAGATGTCACAATTCACACACACACACATATTCATATTTATTTGTTGAAATCAATTTATTAACATTGTAGATAATTATCACCAAAGAATGTATTTTTTACATTTAATGATTTTACACCCTCCAACATAGTGCTCAAATTAAGTTTTATTATCAACATAATTATTGCACCTTATGTTGGTGCAAGTTCTAGCATAGTCCATCCAAAGCTTTAGGGGAAGTTTAGGAAAAAGTTGTGCTCAAATGCAAGCTTACTATAGATAATAACCTTATGTAAATAAGTTGAGACACTATTTTCATATCTTGTACATCATCATTGTTATTATGGAGGTGGGAACATGAACATCTGGTTTGAATTGGGAAAACTCCTATACAACAAAATATTTTTCTCCCTCTTGATGTGTGTATGTATAGGTCTAGTAGTCAAATGTTACAAAATTGTGTAGAATAAGACTATGACAAAGATTCTTAGATTTTGAATAGGTAGAAATACCTAGATATTGGATCTCAACTCTTGTATCTGAAACTTTGTTTTTTAATTTTTAAGAGATATATCTATAGAGACTTTTAATCTATAATATGAAGACTTCAACTAACAAACATGTCTTCAAGACTAGGGTTCCTAGCTTAGTGTCCAACACATTCAACAGTGAATTTTTCCTACAAGTTCCTCTTTAGATCTCATTTCCAAACTTGAGCTTCTATGATGGTTCAATGTTTTGTATCTTTCTATTTGTGCTAAATGTTGTTTATAACCCACCACTTTACCTAGAATTTACATTCTCATATCAAATCAAATCAAATGAGGAAATAACCTAATAAAGCATCCACCTCTCATTTAGAACCAAAGTTGGATCTTGTGGGTTATATCTATTAGAATATGAAGCCAATATGGATCTCATTAAGATGTAGTTGAGTCATCAGGGATTATCATCTAGTTATGGTTGAGACATCATGAATTCTCATCTACCACGTTGTTAGGTATTCTATTGGAGACACAATTTTTTCAAAGATTTACTTTGTGGGACATATTTTTGTTAGGAGACTTACTATAATAGTAAGTTTGTTTAGTGACTTACCATATATAGTCATTATGATACATGCTAAACATGTAGTTGTGCAAGTCATACTTACTATATGTAGTAATTTAGATTCAATTAGGGCTATGCAACCAAGTCGTATTTTCACATATATTTTGGAGATTTTTGTTATTGTGAAAATTCACAAGAATCAATATGAAAGATATTTGCATGTGGTTTTTTTCTTTCTATAATTTTACTAGATTTTTCCATGTAAATATGAATGTTATGTGTTTTTACTCTTCTCTTTAGTTTTATGCACTTTTACACAAGTTTCACTTTTTTAAACATTTCTCTCTGAAACAAAATTATTTGAAACATCTTTTTCTCTTGAATACTTATTTTCCTAAAAATGCATTTTAATGTTTATTGAGACTAAATATTTCCCTACATGAACGTAGTTTTCACTTGCACTCTTAATCTTTTCACAAATTTCACCCTTTGGTTGCTATTTTATCTTTTTTTGTTATATATTTTCAATAACTAGATTAAAATAATTTATTGATCCATCTAAATCAAACTAGTAAATATACCTAAAGATCATTTAAAATAAATACATATACAAATAATCCTATTGACTAGTACACCGTATTATGACTTAAAAAATATATATAATTACACAACATTCATAACATTTTTCTAATTATTTATAAGGGCTACACCAAGGATACCTATCTTTGTTTGATCTTTGGTGCCGAATAGAGATGGATGGGTCTCATGACCTTTTACCTATATAAAAAACATTTTTCAAGTTATTTACATAAATTTTAAGGTCAAAGAAGGCTATAAACTTGTAATCAAACGATATAATCATCAATACTTAGATAATCCTTTACATTTATGTTGGAATAAAGCATGTGCACCCAAAGCTAGTACTTTCTTATGGGTAGCTATGCAAAAATGTATATTAACAACATAATGGTCTAGAAAACTTGGCTACAAATGACCATCTAGATGTGTGCTTTATAAACAAGAAGAAGAATTAGGGATTACATTCTCCTTAATTGCCCCTACACCACAACATGTTAGAATAATATTTTTCACAATTTGAGTTTTTCAACAATACACCATCATAATTTGCTAATTTTTTACAAAAATGACCTAAAAAAAAGAAAAATAGTTTATACAAAGATTTATGGGTAATAATACCTTCTATAGTTTCTTGGGAATTGTGGAAAGAATGAAATAGGAAGTTTTTTCAAGACAAGATGCTAATAATAGAATCTATAGGAAATAAAATAGAAGAAAGTGTAGTAGAAACTCTAAACAACAAATTGAGAAATTGTAACCACACATAGGGAGTTTTTACTCAATTGCATGGTCATGTCCATAAAAATTGGATGCGTTCAATAATCCCTCTGTAGTATGGTAAGGGGGGAATCAAGAGCACATAAGAGAGACTCAAATGCAAATGACAACCTCCAAGAATGGACTAGTTTAAGTTGAAATTTGATGGAGCATCTAGATGAAATCCTTGGATAGATTTGGGTGTATAATTCATAAATGAGAAGGTAAGGTAATTGCTAAACTAGCCAAACCCTAACTTACACTGCCAATAATATAGAAGAAACAATAGCCCTATTGGAAGGTTGACAATTATGCAAAGAACTTAGTACAAAATAGTTAGTTATCGAAGATGACTCACATATAGTGATAACACATAGATTGAAAAGGAAACACATAGTAATTAGAATAGGTCAAACACCTAGTTGGAAATTAAAATCATTACTAGATCGTGGTATGAAACTTCTAACATACTTCACTAACGCTAAATTCAAACACATAGATTGAGAAGGAAACACGTTAGCTAATGAGTTGGCTAATAAAGGTTTGAATGACTCATTCATCAAGGGAATTTATTTAGCATTGCTTTCCCCATCCCCATAATCTCTTCCTATGCATGGACCTAACCTATGAAATTGCAAGAAGACTTCAATCCAGATTATAGTGTTAAACTTCCTCTTTAACATAGTGGATGTTAAGCCTTATAGGTAAATTGACACCAAACTATCAATACCTTCAATTTTGCTTAGCTCTAATTTATGCTTTGAACACGATTTTGGTATAGAAGGATTAACATGCTAATGTGGTTGAAATCAAATAGCGACGAGAAAATATATTGCTAATCAAATATTGTAAGACCAGTGAATTTTATCAAGCCTTAGTTAATTATGATTATCTTCACTTTATTAATAGTGGAGCTACCAGCCTGAGGTACACAATATTAGGGAAATATTGTTAAAGAAATTTGATGACCATTTTGATTATTTAAGCTACCCTAATTTATCCTTGGATAAAATCTTTCATCTCTTTAGCAATATCATATATCTATTTTAAGATTCTCATTCTTTTTATGAGCAAACAATTATAGCTCTCAAAGTTTTTACCTCTTGTTGCCTTTAAGAGTAAATTCCATCTCTAATTACTACTTCAAACTTTTAATCATCCTATCAAAGAACTCTTTGAAAACAAGTTCACTCAAATTTAGTTGTCATCCATTTCAAAAAATTTAAACTTGTATAATCGATTCTTATTTGGTGCACGATTCTCTCCCATTAACTTCTTTGCAAAATCGAAATCAAGCTTAGAATTCACCTTTTACAATGAGACAAATACAGCCAATAGAAGACCAAGAGTCACAACTTAGAATTCCATAAAGATGTCCCTCTTGGGATTTGAACCAGGGTCTCCACAATGAGAACTCATCACTTCAACCAACTAAGCTAAACCCCTTGGACCATTGTAAGTGCTTATCTCTATTCACTCTTCCCCTTTATTCAATATTAATAAAATCATTTAATTTCTTACAAGAGAAGGTCCATTATGTCATTAGTTGGGATGAGCCCCTAGTGATATCCCCTCAGATATCCCATTGTGGTCTCATACCCATCTATCCCTGTCATGCACTTTTCTAGGAAGGGGTGCATGATAGATATTGCTTGGAGTAAGGTGGTTCTCTTTTTCCCATCATTTTCTCTTGGTGACACAAGTCAATATAGGTCTGCACCTCTCTTCTAACCCTCCCATACTCCCTCTATAGTGCTTTGGTATCCTGAGTATACTTAAGGGCACTAAAGATTTTTTATTTTCTTCCACATGATCTCCCTCATTATTATTTTCTTCTCATTAATTTATCTCTTTGTAATCCTCCTACATCCCCCTATATTGTATGTTTTGTAAATTTCTCCTTTAGACCATATACCTCTTATTAGGTATCTTATAACCTCTTTTGATCTTCATCCCTTTGATCCTTCTCCTTCTTGGTGATATCTTCTGTGTCAACCCAAATATGCAGAGTTTCTTGTGCACTTCGTGCAATCTCTCTCTCTCTCCCCTTCTCTTTTTCAAACTTTCATCTGTTCATTCATCTTGTAGCCAATCTTCCCTTAGGATAGATTGTCTTTGTCTAGTTGTTCATCCTCCTTTCCACTTCTTTTAGTTTAATAATAGTTCCTCTCAATATTTTATAGGTCTTCCATCACCCTCCTCTAGTATCTTACTAAGGTAGTGATCTTGTAGACTTTCAAGTTGATCCTTCTTTCTCTATCATTTGTAGGACTTCATGATCGATTGTACCATTATTATTGATAACTAGTCTATGGACATTTCTCCTTGTGTTGTCTAGTAAGGCAATCTAATTCGGTCGATATTCCTCATGAGCATATTAACACATTATTTTTCTAGTATTCCTCATTCGTGATGTTTATTTCTTTCCTTTTCTCTTTTTCTAATGCAACTTCTTTAATTAGGTATATTTTGGTTATGTTCTCACTATAGTAATGACACAAGGAAGGATAGGGAAGACTAGGGCCAAGGGCACACCCAACTCTGTGAACCACCTTGCAAGAGTTAACACAATGGAAGCAAACACAAAGAACAACAACTAAAGGAGGAAGAAGAGCAAAATACTTTTATTGATTCTTCAAATATTCAACATACATGCCCAACTGTAAGGCCTTCTAGGTTACAACCAGATACAAAATACGTTCATACACAAAGATTAGCAACAAATTTGCACTTTCTAGTTCTGCTTTCCAATCATCTCCTAAAACTCTTCACTCTCAACTGCCCTAGCTCCTAGCCTAAACACTCTATTTATACTAGCCAAAACAACTTACAGATCATTCTAGAACATGGAGAAGCCACAAGTCGGCTCTCAACAGTTATTAAATGAAAATAAACCTAACATTAAATACACAAGTCGACTTGCATCAACAATTAACTATCCTGAAATTGATGTCCAAGCAAAATCACGATATCTCCTAGCTCCGATTGAGTTAGAACTCGCATTTCAAACTGTGGGTAGATATCTAGGTCCTCTACAACCCTTTAAGTGCACAAAGTCTAATTCATCAAGAAAAAGTGTGCATCCATTCCAAAAGTCGAGTACAGAAAACTATCACGCAAAACTGCCAGAAATTGATGTTATGAGAGAATTGCCATATCTCCTAACCTATAAGGAGTTAAAACTTGCATTCTAGAACATAGATAGTACTCTAGGCCCTCTTCAACCTTTGAAGTGCGCAACCCTTCATTTATTAAGAAAAATTAGTTACATGGTCTACAATAGACACCTAGAAACCAAAAAATATAGCTTTAGTAAAACCTAGTTTTAGCAACAAGATAAAAACTGAAAACATGCAGGATAGCAGTGCAACCCAAGATGCTCCTACATCAAGTAACCTATGGAGCATTTATATGCTTATCTCATCCTTTTATGCCATTTTCCATAATCTTAAGAGGACGTAGGTAGTTAACACATTTGCATACTTGCAGAAAACCACACTCCACATATTACATGCTTTTTCTAAAGATTAGATTGAAAGTGTGTCACAACCATTTCTAAATAGTGATGCCTCTGCATGGATGATATTATGGACTTGGTATGTTTTATACCGGAGTTAGTGAAACAATTATGTATGGAGACGAGACACTCCAATCTTTGGAAGCTAAGGTTCCTACAATTTCGATTGTATTGGTCACTATCTTTGTCAGTAGGGTTATGACTATCATGGATAAACAATTTAAAAAGATTAGACTATTATCTTAGGTCATTGTAAGGGTAGAGGGTTAATGTTACATGGATTTTTTTTTTTTAAAAAAAATTTATGCATTCCTAATAGTGATCTTGGTCAAAAGTGCATGTTACACAAGAAATAATCAAAAACTTCTCCCCTAATTGAAAGTACATGAGTTGGAATAGGAAGGCAATAAATGCACTAACACCTTTTTATGCTATAAAATTACATTCATTTTTTCAAAACTATTTTCTACAAGCTATCTGAAAGAAATGCTCTCAAGTTTGAATTTTATAATAGGGGAAAACCCCTATTTCTTCAATTATGTATTAATGTGTTAGACCTTTGTCCCTAGTAAGACTAGATGTTTTCTTCTCTGTTCTTTCCTACGAGTGACTGCACTAAACAAAGACTTTTGTAACTTTACTTTTTATTATTATTATTTTTAGACCTCAAGCTATCAAATAAAAAGAAAAATATTTTTCAAATCCTTTCACTAGTAATTAAGTAAAATTTATTTATATATATTACTAATTTTATAACAAGAAATGAATGAAGGAAACTTAACTAGGCATATAAAGAGAGTCCTTCCCCCAACAGTAAAAATATGAAATTCCTTCCGATCAAGCAAAGAAAAGAATATTTGAAGAAATCAGCACTCATTTCCTCCACCCTGTGCTTCTAGATACTTCGTGTTCCCTCGAGCACTTTCTACGCCGCCATAAATTCCTTTTTATGAACCACTCTTCCTCCTCAGTAGCTTTGAGCTGTGTAGTATACATTTTACAGTCGCAGGTATTTTCTGGCAATTTCTCTCGTTACTGCCGTCAAAGGAATTCGAGCGTCATTTCTTCGGCTGCACGATGAGGTTAGCTTTTTACCGCGCTTTTTACTTTAAAATTTTCATCTTAATCATCACCAGCATTCGGAATCTCTTTTTCTTTTCCGTCCTCGCCACAATTTCAATAGTTACACAGAAGCTATTGTTCTGAGAGAGTTTACACTTTCTCAATATTGGCAGTCTCGTTTTGAGTCTTCGGAGAGTCCATCAAACAGTTCGTATAATTTCTTTTATTTTTTAAGACCGGGATTATTTCAATTTTAACTTTTCATTGTCATGCATAGCTTGTAATTTTCCTTTCGAAAAAAATGAATCTTTGAGTTATCTGCGTTGTTTAGAGCTCATTTCTTTGTAATTTTATCAAGATTAACTACGTGCCGCGTGGAGACTAGGAATCCCAAATATATCGGCGAAGGGAATTAAGCTCCAGAGTTTTTATTTGGTTTCATTCTGAAAATTTGAGGAATCAAGTACTGTGCGGGGTTACCATCGTTATGGAGCCAGTATTCAATACTTTTCAGCAAAGCACATTTCATAATTAATTGTATCGGATCTGGTTAAAATTTAAATCTATAAGTGCTGCAGGAGCAGCTACAGGTGCTGGGCACAGGAATAATGTTTATGTATTGTTTTGAGGGGTATTTTAATGTTTTGTTAGTATTAAATTTTAAAGCATATTTTTTAATGTTTTGTTATCACTTTAGTAAAGGATTTAATAAAACCTTCACGGGTTTGGTGGTTGCCAAAAACAGTTTTAACTGTTTACCTATGTTTATATATTTGCTCCAAAACCTCTGGGAGAGTATGATTTTTTTTCTTTTCTGGTGGCAAGAAGGCTGAGAAAGAAGTTGAATGATATTGTTCATGTTATGTAGAATGAAATAAGAGATTAAAAAAAAAAAAAAAAAAAAACTCTGGCTTTCTTGCAATTGCTTTTATTATTATTATTTTTTTGTTTGATCTCTGTGTGTGGAGTCCCAATGTTTTAAATTTTATATTGTAATGAGATCTTTGCAGCCAGAGGATGGGTTGTTGAACTGCTGCCTGGAAAATATATTGAGACATCATGTCTCCTGCTTGTGTAATCTTCATGTGAACAGACCAGCACATGTTGAAGAACAGGTAGGAAGAAGGTACCATACTTTGCTTCTGGTCAAGTGCAGGAATTGGTCACAAATAGAGGTGGCACATGTGTGGTGAACAGGCAATATCTCTTTGTGTTTCCCGTAAGTGAATGGATGCAACCTGTAAGGTGCTCTTTGTGTTTGATGTTTTTGTTATTCATCTCATGACATTGCTAGTTTTCTCCAGTTCCTTCTTTCCATCTCATAGTGAAGCTATTACAGACTTTATTCTTGTTTACTCCTCATCAATAAGAGAAGAAATAGATTAGCCTAAAGGTTCCCCACTGCTTCAATTCCGTTTCTTGCCACTTCGGGCCATTCCTTTAAGGATAATTGCAACTTCTCTTTTCAATTAAACCTCAATTTTGATCTTTTTGTACTGTGTTCTGCGATTCTGGGAAGCAAAAATCGGATGGTGATGGTGCACTAATCTCTTAGGCAATTCCTTCGCTTTTGATTTATTAGGGTAGGATAAAGTTAGGATGTTCAATTGGATTGAGACAAATTTATTGGGTTCATCCTTTGGTGATGATGCGGCTCTTCCTTATTTTATATTGTTCTAGCTTGTCGATAGTTTGGGGTTTATGGTGTAAAATGAAGGTGATTAATCTACATGCGGGTAATCTATATCTTCTCTCTCAAAAGTTTCAGTCAAATTATATTAACCTTAAATTGGTCAGTGGAAAGCGAGGCTTTGTGTCTGATTTGTTTGCCCCAGAATATGGGGATAGAGTCATAGGTTGAAATGGAATGACTTGAATGTATACCAATCCATTGGCTCAACAATTTTTGACCTACCCTGGACCATGTGCAAAAGGATTTTTATAGTTATTTGTGATGGAATTGAGAAGTGAAATATGTTGGAGAGGCCAGGGTCCTAGAATGAAGCATACCTTAGCATTAAACCATAGTATCATGAATTAAATTTTCTCACAAACATTCTTAAACATGCCAATTTAGATAATGGTTAATTCCGTTAAGATTTTGGGGTTAATATTACTTCTCTATCCTTTGAAATTCCATTAGGAAACACATATCATTCTTGGAAAATCTTAGCTTCATTCCAATATGATGTATGCGTAAATCAAGGTTGACTAGAGATTATGCAATCAACCTTTAGATTATGTAGGAATTACTTTGAGGGTAGATCTTATCAGAGAGAAGGGCATTAGGTGGATGCTTTCACTGGTACTCTCACAACAACAAAAAAGGATTACTTGTTTTTGAAGTAGGTAGGTTGCTTGGTGGAAGGGGGTGCTACTTTGGACTTTCAACACATTTCTTAGATGACCTTTAACGATCCTGATCCAATAGATGCTTCAAATCTTGATAACTTATTGGTTGAGGAACTTTTCTCATAATTCTAAGAAGATCTGTTCATTCTCTGCCTTACTTGAAGACAGCTGAATCTCCTCCTTTGAAGGGTTCTTTGGAGAACAAAACAAAGTCATGGATAAAATGGCACTTACATGGGATAGTAAAGTAGTCCTTTTCCTGCAAGAAGGATAATATGCATCACAATCTGACATGACTAAAAAGGTTAATCTTTGGGAGACATTTCTATCAATTTAGAGGAAGTGGTGGTGATTTTGGTGGATTAGAAAGGCTACATACTTTCCTTTATGTTTAGCTGGTCTTTTCTTCTTTGTTTTATTCAATGGCCTAGGATTCTCTTTTTTATGCATGAAGACTGAAATTTGAAGAAGTCCAATAAATATTAATTTTCACCTTTTTTATGCATGAAGCCTGAAATTTGGAGGAGTCCAATAAATATTAATTTTTTTTTCTTTATTATTTACTCTAATTTTGTACGGAACAAGTTTTAGGCATATATAACTAAAATATATTTTAGAAGAATGCTTTTTGTGAAGGGCTTATTTGTTTTATAAAACAAATACCTGCAGCATGCTGTGAGTCAATTGTATTGCTTGATTTACGTTTCTTAAAATGTATAACCAACACGTCATATTGTTACCATGCAATTGTAAGTCAATCAACTTGCTAGGTTATAAGTAAAACACAGTGTAGTTATGGTATGATTTATTGCACAACAGATCTAAGAAAAATCAATACGTTGAGATTGATATCTTCAAAGACGTGGAGATTGATATCTTCAAAGACGTGGAGATTGATATCTTTAAAGTTAATCAATGCATATAAAAAATTAAATGATTTAGACCAATTTAACAATCTATTTACTACATAAAGAATTTATGCTAGATTGAGTAGTTTATTATTGATTGAATTGTAAAATTTGTTAATGTTTTTAATATCAAATCTTTTTACTTGTCTTGGAGCATGTTGGTAAACAGATTGTTTTTCTTCTTTTCCTCTTTTTATGTGCCCAAATTTATAACGAAGAACAACTTTACACAATAGTTGGGAAACCGTTTCTAAGAATATATAGTTTCCCTCTGAATTGAGGTACAGCTCCCTATGTAAATGATATTCAATGAATCATGTTTTATCTCTAATTCCTACTGTGAGGTATGTTCTTAACCAGAGAACAGCAGAGGTAAAACCAAGCTAATTCTATCCAGGACTAACTCAGCAGATTTAGATTCTAATCTTATCCAATTTTTGGAACTCACACATCCTATGACTTCCCAACATTGGTGATGCAAGAATGCTATTTGTTATGCAAATGCAATGACATGAGATGAAAAATGAAGATTGAACATTCAAACCTTTGCAATAGGATCAGTTGACAGTACTCTGATCTATCTCCCAATCAGCATTTGACCAAGAATACAAGAAAGTGCTCAAAACTGATCATAACAATACTTTGATTGAAAGTAATCAGAAAAGTGTTGCCCAAATACTCTGATTCATAACAAAACCTTTCCTTGTTTTAAATACTTAGATACAATACTCTAATCATATTTGCTTGTAGACTATAGCCAAACCTATTACAAAAAGCTGAACATTAATCTCAATACATGAATGAAAATACGGAAATAAAACATGCTCTCTCCTCCACTCCAGCTCTTTGACTATATGCAGAAAAGGGAAGCACATGGACAGTAAAGAATTGACACCAAGTATGATTGTCTTTGCAACCTCTCCTCATGCCAACCCCTTGCTGACCCCCCCCTTTGTTACATCTTTTACAACAGCTTATATAGAAAACACCAGCGTAAGCCTTCATGAGAATATGAAGTGCTTCGAGTTCAGAGATTTGGAAAGACTTTGAATAATATTTTTGAAATCACCCATAAGGAGAAGCCCAAAAGACTCTGTCTCATCCTTTGATCTGCCTCCAAGAATATGAAATGAAAAGACTCCATCAGTTGACTTGATCCTGGAATATTGAATGACAATTGCATAATGGAATCAACAAAGAAGCATTGCCACTGCCAACGTTCCTGCTTCTGCACATTTGAACATCATAATGTCGATCAAAACTAGATCATCATCCTTGGACGTTCATCTATCTCAATGCACCAATTTTAATCTACTTCTCTGTCTCCTAAGAGATTAACCTTAGAATAGATTAAGATACCATTTAGATCAATCATGGGCAGTGACTGATTATATGAAGATACTCCACGACATGCTATGCTTGAACAGACCTCCTTCCTTCTTTGTTTTTGCCTCCACAACTATAGGAGAGTCACGGAGATAAAGGCACACTGCAACACAGTCCTCTGTTTTAGATTTTGGATATTTCGCTTTCCATGCTCGAACAACAAACTCTACCAGAGATCTGGCTATTGTCGATTGTGTGGGAGCCCATCCGTGGCCATCACAATGAACTCATCTCTTTTTGTGAGACGGTGATATGTGATTTCAGGCACCGAGATTAAGCAAAAATCCTTCAAATAGAAATCTCCAAATACCCGCACCATTGCCAGGCCAGGAGAGTCATCATGTGGTAGCCAAACTCTTGAGACATCAGGCTCATCTTGCAGAGCAAAAACTCTTCCTTTGAATTTCTTAATTCTCTCTGCCTCCTTTGGAAGATTCGGCTTCAAATCCATGGTCAACTGCTCTGCTATTAATGTATCATCCTCATCTCTTATACCAAGAACAGCTCGTGAGTCCCCCACATTGCCCATCACTAGGTCCAAACCCTGTTTAACTAGAGTTACTGTTGTGATTCCACTGCAAAAGCAATCAACGCTGGGATGCAACTTGAGCTCCTTATCCATAACCTTGAAAGCCTTGAGAAATGACTCTTTCCAAGTAGCAAACATTTTTGGGGCCTTGTCAAGGCCATCCAGTTCCTCGCTTTCTTTCCATTCTTCATCCATGGTCAATGAGGCAGTCTCGTCAGAATTCATGCTTCCAACGGAGCCATTGATATTGATGTTACTAGCTTCCTTTGCCCTTGCTTTGGCTGCTTCCCATTGCGAACACAGCTTCGAAGGTAGCGAATCTTGCACTCTTTTCGCAACCAGATGACCAAGCGGCCCATTTGACAATTGAACATAATTTTTGTATTGATATCTGCTTGTAAAACTCTATGCACCAGCAAGTCAAAGTCTCGCTCTTTGGGCGATTTCTCATTTTACCTACATAAAAGATGCATCACTGTCTCATAGCTCTGGATGTGATTGCATTGGCCGGATATGTAGCTTCAAAAACTTCTTCTAATTCAGGGAGCGATTCAACATCTGTTGGCAAGACACGGGCAAATATACTGGGCCCAATTGTTGAATTCCCTATTTCTCAATCTTTTGAGGCCTCGGTTGTTCTAAAGTTTGACTTTTCCTCTAATGTTTGAGCCAACTTAGTGTAAATGCTTTCTTTTGAACTTCATAGTTTACATATCGAGCCTTCATCATTGACTGTGAATTAACATTATCCTTTGTTTACTCGAGCATTTCACTGTTTTCAAACTAATCCTCCTCGTAACTACTAATAAAATTTGCAGACTCCCAATCTCCTTTTAGTTTCAGTCTGAGAGAAGTCAGACTTCTCATAGCCAAATAAACAGTGCCATTTACTTTTGAGTTGATAAGAAGCCGCTGCTCTCATTATATAGATTGATTCAATCAACAGCGACAAGCTATATATTAACATGATGGATGCTGCTGATTGTCAAAGACAATCGAGTTCGACATCTTTCATAAGGTCGTTCCTTAAAGTTTGCTTAAACTGATCTGTGAAAGCCCCTCACCATGCAAAGGCTTTTCTTGTAGGTAGAAAGTCTCTTTTGCGGGAATTGCACACACTTAGTGTGATTTCTGCAAATGGAGTAGCCCTCACTCGTATTTCCACCCATCAAACTTAAGAGCGAGGGTGTTTTTATAACTTAAAACATGCGCCTTTATCTCATGAATAATATCAATTGTTATTGTTTATTAAAAATGTATTAGATCAATGCACATTCGGCCCTGTTACACTTTTGAAATCTTAGTTGGCGCCTTTAATCATACCTTTCAACATTTTAAAACATATATCATTCAATCATGCTGATTATCTATATACACACCAGCTTTATGAAGTTTGGCATCTGTTGCACTGAAACAAGACAGTAAGGCCCAAGTTCAAAAAGAGCTCATCAAGTAGCATGTTCACTATTTTTTGATTACGCTCTTGATTTCCAGAGACTTCTGTTCGCCATATGCTTGATAGCAAGAAATGCAATATATATGATAGGCAGCTCAATATGCATTGTAAATAATACAAATGATCGAACTTTTAGACATCACAGAATTCCCAAATGCGTTCATGTGCTAAGACTTCGATTTTTTTATCAACATTATTTATATAATGTATGCCAAACGTAATCTCCATAATACTGCATCTCCATTATAATCATAGTGAGCTCAAGATGCATTTCCTTTGCATTTTAAATGTAACATCAGGTGAGACTGATTTGTAAATGTTGTGGCTCCACTATGTGAGGTATTGTTTTGCTTCAAAATTAAACAAGATAACTGAAGTAATAATAAACCTCTGTCATCACTGTCCTACTGTCCTTACTTCATATTTTCTGCATTTTTGAATTTCTATTATAATAGGACCATCAACTCCAAAAGAAATTACTTCTTTTGAATGCATGATTCACAATCATCATTCTTCTATTGAAAAAGATCATCAATAGGAGCATATTATCTTAGCCGGGTTAGGATCTATAACCTACCCGATATGAAAAGACCTTTAGAACAACCCAATCGGCTTAGAGAAGGAAAGGCAATGACAGGGAAACCTGGCAAAGATAACCTACCTAAGGAAGACTTAGACCTAGACTCAACCATGACCAGACCTGACTATATGACTCCAATATTGCCAAAAAAAATGGGTGACTTAAAATCAGGCAACAGAGCAGAAGTATATTGTAATGTTTCTCCTAAAAAATCATTTAAGTGTTGAGTGATGAGAATATGTGACTGAATAGACCACTTGGCTTTTTAAACGGTGCATGAAGAGGTTTTATTGCATGTGAGAAAATGACTCTAGAGCTAAGAGTGTCTATGTAGAAAGACCAATCTTGTTTGATTTTAGAAAGATGAAAATGATAAATGAAATAGAAAACTGAGAGAGTATATCTAGATTCATGGCATTTATTGTGTTGTCCTCTTTAGTATGCCCAAATGTCAAGTGGGATCAAAAGTGAGTGGAAAATTGAATACCTTTTGGACGCCAACAAAAAAATAAGTGGATGATGTTATTCAAGTGTCATTTCATTCAACGTTAGCCAAAAATCCACACATTGTAACACACTTCAAAAATTTGTAGGATTTGACATATATACACATGCCTCATCCTATTGATTCCACTCATTCGTTATAAACATGAGTTGCATTGACTCTTGTAACTCAAGCATTTTCTCTATGAGAATGTAGTAGGATGCATATTTGGTCTCAACTAGTTTCAAGAACTTCTTTGTGAAGTTCCTCTAGAGTAGATGTCAAATGTAGTGGTTGCATGTAAACATTTGCACATCTTGCATTGTGACCACTCTTATTCAGTGAATCTTTCCCATGCCCTTGATTACATTGTTTATGGCATGCACACAATGGAACTCTCCAAATATGTTGTTATGCTGCCTCAATAAGTTTCTTTGCAGCTTTGTGCACATGTGCTGCATCTGTTACTATGTGGGCCACATTTTGTGGCCCAATCTCTTCAATAACCTCGTTAAGGATGTCAAACTGAAAAAACTAACATCTTTGCGATGCCTCATGCAATTAATTGGCATGAGACATGTAACCATGATGTTTGATGTGTCATGTCCATCCACCCATAAGTAACTATGCTGCATCCAAACTATATCCAACATTCCTTCATTTGCTTCTTCAAAACTTTGATACTTAATAGTTGTTGTCCAAGATCTTGGTCCTCAATTTGTGCTCACCTAGTGGCGCCTATGATGGTCCCTCCTTGCCATCGTTAAGGAGATTGAGCTACATGTAATTGGATGCCATTTGTAAAAAAACTTGCCAATGGAATCATCTATTTGATCCCTCAATTGTACATTGAACAAATAAGCTATGGGGTTATTTCCTACCTTGTGTTTTCCCTTGATGCAATAGACAAGTATAGACATATTGCTGCCCTTGCATTATTTGAACTTGTTGCCTAGCAAACAAAGCAAAAGGCATTGTAATTGGAGTGTCTTTAGGAACACATCAATGAGTGTTGAATTTAGTTTGGTACTTGATATTTTTAGTGTCTTGCAACAAAAACATGGACTCTCACCATGTGCTTTCAAAAGAGGAAGTGTGCATTAACCCTAGTGTTGCTTCCAAATTATCCTACACTACAAATGTTGCATTTCCATTTTCTTGTGCACCAGTTGATGGGTTTGTTGGTTGTTCTCGACGTAAATTGTCTGAGAGGTTTGTCGCTCCTGATCCCCCTATTTCATTAATACTTATGTGTATTCCTTCAAGCCTTACATGATATATGTGTATTATGTATTGCCTTACATATTTGACGAGTATAGTATATACCTTATGTGTATTCATATTGTATCAAGTCTTAGATATGGTTCATACCAGTGTTATAAGATTCAAAACGTCTCGACCTGAGTTAGGGCTTTAGGGCTTTTTGGCCATTGGAGTTTGACTTGGCCGAGTTCTGTAGAGATGTGTTGGGCTCACAAACTCTGTGGTTTGTCTTGACTCGGAGAATCTTGTGGCTAGGACTCTGCCATGACTATCTAAGCCAAAAAATTAAAAAAAAAACTTTTTTCATCTTTTTAATTATTCTTTGGCTAATATGGTTGTTTTGCAATTTCAAGTTCCAAAAATTTATAGTGGCGATCCCCAATAAGGCAACCAATATGGATTAGTAAAAAATGTCTTGCATGTAGCAGGTATAAAACATAACAATTTGTCTATAAAGAAAATTACAAATAGGATAAGGCACAACACTTGGTGAAGGTTTTGCAAATGGGGTTACAGGCTTTGGGTTTAGCCATGGAGGAAACTTCGTAGTTAAGCGCGCTCAGGTTGTAGTAGTGCTAGGATGGGTGACCTCTTGGGAAGTCCTAGTGCTTCATCCTTGTGAGCATCACCTAGATCCAAAGAGTGTAGTGTTCCATTTATTTTCATGAGAGATGGATTCATGTTGAGACACTACTCATGAAACATGGGTCAATGAGTTTGATTAAAAAATCATATAGTTAAATCCTGATAGCAATATCATAATACGAATAGGATTTCACTAATTTTTTTGCCACAAAGTAGTGTCCCATCGTATACTTTGATCACAAAGTCATGGTACTAGGTGTTACAAATTTAAAACAACACTATCAATTTGAAAGCATTGCAACAAATAAAATGCTTTCCTTTTAAAGAATTGGACATCTCTGGAATGAAAGATTGGAAAAAATGTTTTTTAAATTGGTCATTTGACAAAGTAAAAAGATGACGACATTTGAGCAATAACATAGTTGATATCGTTTGAAAAATTGATAATGATCTTTCTAATCTACTAAAGACAACAAATTTAAGTGAAACAATTATGAAATAATTTGATTTTTTTTGTAAACACTTGATAATAATATACTACTTTGAGGGAGTAACCTCGTAGTCTGCTTCAAGAGAGATACGACTAATAGTCTTCAACATGACCATAATACTCAACATGATGATAGTAAATAACCTATGCCTTATATATAAATTTAGTTTATCTCCTTCAGAAATTCACATTTATATTTATGTGTTTAATGTGAACTTGTGCATGTGGGCAAAGTAGCTTCTATTTATCTCAATTACTGTGTCTGTGATGTTAATTGACTAAATAATTCATGACTAAAGTATTAAATCCTTAAAATTATTTGAATTTCTTGGGTATTTCAATTTGCCGACTCCTTGCCAAGTTCAGAGGTTGAGTCAGAGTCTGAGCCCGAAACCAACATGTCGAGTTTGATTCTTGTAACTATAGTTCATACCTTATGTCTATTCATATTATTCTTGTTTATGCTTCATGCCTCACATGTATTCTTGTATAAGATTCATGCCTTAGCTTATTTATGTGCATGATTCATGTTTTATGTGTATACTTGTTGCCTTACACTTTACATATAGATATGTATTATTCACATCTTTACTTCATACTTCACGCGTTTTCTCCACGCCCAATGCATATACTCCACGTATGTTTTGTTAGTGTATGTTTTTCATGCATGCCTTGTATATTGATGCCACATGCATTTGTGTGTTAGCTTTATCACAGGTGTGTTTACAGCATGCTTACTCTGTAAGCACCTTTTTTGTGTATGAATTTTATCTTACATATATGCTCAACTGCTTACATGAATGCTTTGTGCTGTACATACTACATATGTTTTATGCATTACGTGTAGTAAAGTGTATCAGTACTACTTGCATCTTATGCTTCATATGTGATGTCCATATGTCCTGTGTTTTACAAGCATGGATGCATCAAATTTAGCGTGTATTTGTATATTGTCTGACAATCATTAAATTAACAAAACAATCTAGACTCTTTAAGAGCACTTTAGACTCTTAAAGTAGTTACATTAAGGCTCATCTCATTCCAAAGGGTCCAACACAAATCATTGCAGGGTTGAGTGGGAGCAGCATATGTTAAACTAACAATTCTGACTCTGCAACAACCAAGTTTTGTGTGCAGATACTTATGACTGCATTTCAGTCATTCCACTTCAAAGAACTAGGTAGTTAAGTGTAACCCTATTGGTACTACTTTCTGAAGTCATACACGGAATATGATTAGTTACTAGAGGTGATGGCATTGCAGCCTATTACCCTCTAATTCTTCCACATTAAAACAATATTAGCAATGATATCAGGAGTAATTATATCAAAATATCAATATGCCAAAACATTAATTCTGACATCTTCAAGATATAAAACAAAACTTTCTATTAACTCACAAATTTATATTACCTCCTTATTGCAACAGAGCAATCAATTCGAGTGTTTCGTTTACAAATCTGAAGCCCTGAAAATTTCCACTCAGAGGGTTCACATTCTCAACTAAAAGTACTTCAATCATGAATTGTATTCACAAAGTTGTGGGAGTCTAGCAACCCTTATTAAGTCTTCCTTGACAAACAAAACTGTCTAACTTTTGGTATGGGATGATAAGGAAAGAACACCTTATATGATATAGCAAAATGTATAGTGATACATTCTACAAACCAAATAGAGATGAGCCAATGCAACAACATATTTTCAGGAACAAAAGCAGTAGCGCTAAATTCTTGTTAAAACCCAACATTAGAAAGTTTGATAGCAACTGAAAATAACCTAAAGAAGAGTACATGTGTGTCTCCTCTGGTGATGACTGTAAGTGATGCAGGAGCATCTTGGGTGTAAGGGCAATCTTGCATCACCCAAAAATATTTCTATTTGCAGTTTTCCAATTTTTGTGTTTTGAATAAGGGCTATTCCTGTACAAAGTTTCTGTTTGTGGGAGCTTGCTAATTTTAGTAAGTTGGTATTATGTGTTCAGATTGTTCTAATCTCATATGTGGAGGTTTATCTTTGACATATGAGCCTGCCAAATGAGTTTTATTGTCATATGATATGTATAAGTGCAGTTATTGCAAAATTTCGGTATGAATTTTGGCCATCCAAACTTTGGGTCCAGTGATGAATGCCTAAATGGCTCTGAAACGAGGCGAAACCTTGACCAATGGACACTTGCGCTATCGGCCGCTTGTCCATTAGCTGTTGTAGATTGCTAATCGTGGATTCTGGAATGGGGTTATAATAGCCCATTAGGGCAATGGTTTGCTAGTTATGGTCTCCAGAAGTGGACCCATCTGAAAATGTAATTTGTAAATTGTCTTGAGTTGATCTTAATAAGTCTAATGAAATGATATAATATGAGGTTGGTTGGCCTCAAGGGTTAGGGCTTAGTGTCTATAGAACCTTCTCGGGCAGTTAAAAGTGCATATATAAGGAAGGCCTATAGGTTATTTGGGGCAGTCCTAGGTGATAGTCGCAGCTCTGTCTTGTAGACTGTTGTAAAGAAGGCGCCCATGTGCGTTTGCATATTGTAATTTTGTAATTTTGCATTTGCGGCAATAACATGAAACCCATATTTTGTTTTCTCAATTTGTGTTGTTCGTTATTCCTGTTATTTGTTGCAGTATTAAGGGGAATACCCTTCATCAAGTGGTATCAAAGAGACTCTTCTTCAGTAAGTCAGGAAAAAATGCAGGGCAATGATAAGTAGTGAAGGCTAATCCAACTACATAAAAGGAAAATTCATATTTGTGGTATCCATCTGATGAATTCATTTAAAGCAAATGAGTAATGCTTTGATCAATAAAGGTTCATGATACAAAACTAATAAGCAGTTTAAGTACCTTTGCATAGATGTGTGACATGCTTTTGTTACTCATCTTAATATATGTTAAGTTCTTGTGTTAACACAAATATGTGTCCATGAAAGTGTGCAAATTTGGGGCAATGCAAACCAGTTTTGCTGCTATTATAAAATGACCTTGATCATTCTCTCATATGAGAGAACTTGTTTTAAATTATACCTTGCCAGTTTCCAATTATTGATTACAACTCACATTTGATATAAGGGAGAAAACATACATGTCTGCAACTGAAGACAATATCAGATTAGCGTAGCAAAAGGTGGATAGCAACTCAGACTCCATGCTCGCTTGCTCATCGCTTGAGCACAAGCAATCTTGGGAAAGGTGGACTGTCATGCCCCTGTCATAATGATGCACTAAGTAAATCGTCTTATTTATAAGACTATGATTTTTGGTAGGGGCTGAAGATTTCATTGAAAGACTTGAGAATCCAACTAAATACAAAAAAAATTCATTGCTGGAAGACCACAGTGATACATGAAAAATTGATCATATTTTATGAGTGGCTGATGTTTTTACAGATGTTCTGATTGTCCAAGTACTGTATTTAATAGATAATAATAGGTGACAGTGATGAGTGTTTCTATAAGGGCAGTAATTTGTTTATATATATATGTATATGTATATGTGTGTGTGTGTGTGTATAACATATATATATATATATATATATATATATATATATATATATATATATATATGAGAGAGAGAGAGAGAGAGAGAGAGAGAGAGAGAGAGAGCCAATTAAAATAACTAGCAGGGCTTTTAAAAGAAAGTTTGGTATTATGCAGTGCTTATGAAAGGTTTTGCCTACCCCCAAAGGTACAGCAACCTTCAAAAGACAACCTCTTTTGTAGTTTGTGTGTGGAGAGAGAGAGAGGTGGAGAAGGGTTATACGATGTAGAATGGAAGGTGCATGATACTAAGAATCAGATCTTGCACGCATCAATATAACTCAAGCATAGAGCTTTTGAATAGTATTTATAATTAGTATAAAGGATAATTTATAATGATTTGGTTGATTATTGTTGGTCTTTCATTTGTTTGGAAGCAAAATATTTTACATTACACACACACACACACACATATGTACATATACACATTCTCTCCTTGATTCTGTGTATGGTTAATAGAACAAAAATAATGACTCGTAAAATTCTCATCCAAATGGCTATCCCATTTTGGAGGGGAGATAGTCAATATGTGGAATGCAAGTTGCTAGGAAGCCATGCTGGTGGAGACGGCCCAAGCAGGGAGAGGAGGCCAAATGATGGTTGTCTATTTGTCCTAATGGGCTAGGAGGAATGACTCCATGTGCCTTCTATGATCCCCCTATTAGTGCTCCAAAACGATGATGAGTTGTTTGGGTAAAACTTCAAAGGAATACCTATGTGCACTCCAAATATTATAAGAGTGAATTAGAAATCTATTTGTGGCTTTTTTGGATCATATGTTTATTTATTTTTTGAGACTACCTTGGTTGCTGGCTTTAAATTATGGAAAACTTGACAATTACATTTCCCAACCTCATCCATTCCTTTTTTGTGAATTCTGGGGTGAATTAAAGTTCCAATAGGTGTGTAATTTGTGGCTTCATGATTTGTCTATATTCCCGAGCAGATGAACTGATTTATAAAGGGAGAACAATTGAATAATAATAATAAATTATCACCCCAAATTGTATCATTGTAGGCAAAATGCATCTAGGGAGTTGTTTGGGCTTTGTGAAACAAGAGTTGTTTCATTTTACATTGTTTCAAAAATTTGGTGAAGTAGCTTTGAAGTTTATCATTGAGTGGAAAAATTTAATGATCCTTTTTAAGGCTAAGGGAAAATCATGGAGCAAATCAATAATTAACAGTTTTTTGAAATGTTCAAAGTTTTTAAAATTAAGTTGGAGCAATAATTGGTACACTTCACATAATTGATGGTGATACCCCTTGCCATGGCATTTTTAATGAAAGCCTGGGTTGTTTCAAGGATGCTAGTCAAAAAACACTAACTAATGTAGAATCAAACATTCAGATACGAAGAAACAATTGATTTCAAATGGAAAATTATGCACTCACTGTTACATGCAATAGCTTATTATTTGCAGCCTAAGCTATTTCAAATTGCTAGACAAGGTGAGTGTAAAAGTTATGGCAAGATTTCTTGAGGCCATTAAGAGGTTTAAACAAGATCCAACAGCTCCAAAACTAAATAAAGACCTGTGTTGGAAATGCAAGTCAATTGACCAATGTTGGAAATGCAGGTCAATTGAAGGCATGCTAGGAATGTCAACCAAATATGACATGCCACAAGTTTATATACAAGGATTTAGATGGTGGATTACCTATGGAGCACACATTACTAAACTATAATATTTTTTCAGAGTTTTGAGAGGAATTTGAGTTGTTTCTATCACATTCAAGCTGGGAGATCTTTTATACATTTGCAATTATTTATGATTGTTTAATGAAACATTAGAAAAATATTCCATCACTGCTTCACAGCTAAAACAGATTTTAAAATATAGTAGTTGCAGATGGCCTTGATATTTGTTATATGAATTGAGCAGTATATCTAGTGTTAATGAATTTATTATTTTTATTTAAATCATCTCAACCAGGTGCTCTTGAAGATTTGGAGCTTCTTTAGAGTTTGATTCTTGACCTTGATAGTCACTTTGTGAAAAAAAAAGCATCTTTGCAAATGTGATTTTTCATATGCTTTTATGATTCAACTTTTAATAAGTTCATCATCGTTGTAAATGTGGCATTTTAATAAAGCTTTCGAATATCTTAGAAATATTAAACCTTTGACAATTTTATGGATTTATTATGTATACAATATTTAAAACAATTCCACTTTTCACTATTGAAACTCAAGGGCAGACACCCCTTCCCCCCGACCCCCCCCCTCAAAAAAAAAAACCCTAAAGCACCTAGTGTGTGGATATTTTGGTATAATTATGTTGGAGTACCCAAGTACCCCCACCTTTGCATTTTGTGACGTGTTTGGAATGTGAGGATTCCTAGAATGTTTTATTTGTTGATAACTTGAATTTAGATTCTTGAATGTTACTATTGGGTTGTACTATATTACTATGTCAAATGTTCAATGATTTTGGTTTGTGTTGCAATTTTTCCATGTTCAAGTATTTCAATTTGGTATGTTATATTGAAATGTCATTTCATAAGTAGCATTTCAAGTTTCACATGCATAGTATACAACCACCTCCACTCCCCCCACCCCCTGTTGCCATCCCTTGTTGTCCCCTTGCTATCTTGAAATTGAGACCCTTTGTACCCCGGTCTTGGAAACTTATTCTGACATCCCCTAGTGCTGGTGTTGCATTGATTTTTACATGAAAATATTTTGATGAATAATTTCCCTATCAAATTCAATCCTTTTTTTTGTAATTGCAAACTCAACTAATACCTTGTGACAAGCTTTATTTCATATTTGTTAATTTCTTAAATTAGAAGCAAAATGGAATCTTTGGTTCTTAGGTTATTATTTTATTGTAAGCTTAATAATAGAAAGTTCGAAGGACCCTTAACCCTCAAATTAATCAACCCAAAAAAATATGGATGTGATGTCAATTTAAATAGACCTTCTTCCCTAAATTAAATAGGTGATAGATGCAGTTTGTCAATTTTGTTCTTCAAATATAAATAGCATTGGGCTATTGATAATAAGCTATTTGATAATACCAAAATAAAGCCATGAGAAAATGCCACTAAACTTGGCATCTACACCACTTACCAAATGGTTAGTGAGATTCGCCTCCAAATGACCTTTTACACCAACTGAATGCAGTATAAAGTACACTCAATTGTTTTAATTTAAAACTTTTTTAGCATAAAAAAATAATAATAGATTCTTGTACTTGAATGTGTAGTGCAAAGCTTGAATAAATGCTTATGTTAGTACACTGACAGCCATACCCTCAGAAATTCCATGTTAATACGAGGCCCTCAATTCTACAAGCATTGACATTCGAAGGATGGGTTACTTGAGATCTTTTGTTGGGATGTTACATGACAACTTTTTCTAGTCCTTTGAATGATACATCTTTGATGAACTAAGGTTAAAATGACATTGTTCAAGTAGGATGGCCTTGAATTTTATCCTAGGTGCTCTTTATTAGGGATGTACTTAAAATGGGTGTATGATGGCTGGCCTAGTCAAGATTTATACATGTATTATAAATAAATAAATGATGAATACACTTGATTTGCCACAAGAGAGGGATGTGAGTGAGAGACGTGTAGCGAAAAAGCTCAAGGGGCAAATAGTGAAGCAAAGGTAGGGGAGACGCAAGAGGCGGCATTTAAAGAGCTTGCTGAGATAGTGGAAATGGACATATATGTAGAGATGCAAATCTAGTTATAATCCTTTAGTATAATGTAATTCAAGATGCAAATTAAAAGCAAACTAAGATGATCATGCATGTTTTTCCAACTCTCTAGCATGTGATGCAAAAATATATACATACCTAACTAAGTGCAATAAAAGAAAACCTGTACCTTAGCTTGGTTCTTTGTAGACTGGCCCTGTGTTTGTTTGCCTTGAATTTCTACAAGGGAAATTGGTTAGCACTAATTTTGGAATGTTAAGAGGTTTGAAGGAAAGGTGATTTTAAAAAAAATGCCCCCAAGTTTAGAGCTAGATAAGTTGTTTGCGTAGGATTTGTCTTCTGCTATCTAGGGGAGGATTATCATCTCTAGTGTTCGAACTGTGATTATCCTTTTCATGGGAGATTTGGGTCATGTTTACTTTGCAATAGATTTGTAATGAATAATGGGCGTCATTTAAGGTTTAGGCCCAAGCATGGGAGATTAGAGTCTTCATAGTAGTAAAGTGGATTGGTACATGAATGGTTATGCGAGTGTTTGGCATATGGCGAGTTCTTGTTAGTAATGCCAATTTGGCTAAAGAGTCAAGGAGAGAGTAGAGTAAGATTTCTATTTCCATTGCGTTAAAGATACCAACTTGATAAGATTCATTAAGCATTGCAAGGGAAATGGGGTGGCAAATCAGTTATGACATGAGGGATGCTTAGTGTAACTTATATTTTGAATGCCAGTTGGTCCATTGTCATATGTATAGGCCAAAGGTTAACTTAAAAGTTAAGGTGTGTGTTGATGTTTATGGGCAAGTATGCATTAACAATGTTTTCAAGGGAATTCAAAATTCTATCATGGGGTAGTAGATGGGGAGATCCAATGAATTGATTTTGACTTTACGTTTATATTGAATCTCATATGTTGGCTTTTGAGACAAGTTTGCTTGCATGTAATGAGTTGGAAGGTTTTCCTAAGAGGAGATTGGGAGAGAGGGAGAGGAGGAGCATGCGTTAAATTTGTATTAAGTTCTACTTTGATAGGAAGTAAAAAAAACCATGTTTTTGGTTGTATTTGTCAAATCTTTGACAATTAAGTCATGCTATCTTAGGTCATGTTTTTTAATATTTTGGTAATTTCATTACCCATATGTTGATGACATTGACTGTTGATCCTTCGTCATATAGGACTCTCCAAACTAATACATGATTATGACAATAGCGAAGAGGGAGATCATCTACCCTATAAAGGATCTTCTCATTAGTCATGTCTTCCATGGGGAATACGAAGATTTTCCTTTAGGTGGTAACTAGAATGATGTTTTAATTGTGTGTATTTGTTGGATGTTGGACTAATGTGGATGGATGCGATATTTTAAGAGATGATTTTACGTCTTGTAATCTTTGCACAAGGAATTTTGCAGGATATGGTAGCTACATGGTTTTCTTTAGTGAAATTTTGCAAGGCATTGTGTTGAGCTTCTAGGAGGTTAATGTGGTATGTATTATGATAGTATGAGGTTGTTCATTAGGTTTTTTTCGGTGGATTTTCTAATGTGTTGGGTGATGGGGGTGAAGTGGTTGTCTTGATTGTTCTACCCAATTCTCCCCTTTGCCCTTCAAACCAAGTGAATTTCAAACCGGTTCTTGGTCTTGGGTCTAGTGCTCTTTGGGTTCCATGTGGGTTTGAACCCAAGTAGGTTGGTTCCTCTAGGTCAAACCTAGGTTGAACTAAAGGCAGACCAAGGTAGGCCGAGTACGAACCAATTACAGTTCCATTGGGAACATTCTATAATTTAGTGCAGAAAACAATTATTACAGAATTTGAATAAAGATTTTTAACATTACAAACAAAATTGGCTGAAGTTCAAATATGTATTATATCAAATTAAACCAGCCCTCAAAATTTCTTCCAGTGAATTTTTTATATCCAATTGTTGATAATGGCCCCTGTCTGAATAATTGGAAGCTCTGTATAGTGATAAATCATATTTGAAACAATAAACAACATTTTCAATAGGTAAAGAGAGTTGCAAGCTACTTATAAAACATTTTCAAGTAGGATGTTAATTGCAAACAAACAAGCTCTTTGTACAATGAAAAAGTAAATAAGCGTTGGACAACTTGGAAAGTAGGAATGATATTAGTGCAGTTGATCTCAGTAACATTGACAATGTTTGTGAACTGACTAATGCCTTTGATGAAGAAGAAGATTTAGATAATCCATTAGATGATTGAAACTTAGCATCAAGTTCTAATTGTTGAAGTCTAAACAGTGATACTTGAACTTGATGTTATTTTAATATTTTGGTGTTGCTAATAGATATGATGCTAAGCTTACAAGTTTATAGTGTTTTTGTTGTTTTTATGAAACTATGCAGCATTCTAATCTTAATACATTTTTCTAGGTTGCATACATATACATATGTATATGTATAATTTTTACATGTTTTTGTACTAACTAACCCAAATGAACCCACACCCCATTTCAAGATTTCATTGTACCAGTGAACGGGTTCTTTGAACCCGAACTCGAAGCAGTAACTTAGATGGGATGGATTCATAAAAGTAGTGGAAACCTAACTTTAAATCATAAGTGACTCAAGATTGTGACAATTGTTTGTGCTCAGATCTAGCATTTCATTATAAAAAACTGTCAACATTATACAAGTGGGGTAGTGGTTAGGTATGATCAATGGTGGAAGTCTGAAGTTTCAGCAAGCATTCTTGAGTTCATTGAGATTTGAGGTGGGGTTTTTTTTTGGTCATTTGGCAAATGGAGTTTCTCTTAGCATTGTTGTGGTAAGGGCATTGGTGATCGTCTTCAAAGAGTCTTTGCTAGGTTATTGTGGCTCTATGAATTGTTTCGTGAAGTGGACATCTTTTGGCTTGTTCAAATGTCATCTAGCTTTTGGAGAAACGGATGCTACATTGTATAGTAGTTTTGGTTATATGTCAGGATGCTACATTGTATTGTAGTTTTGGTTATATGGCTCTGACAAGAAGTTTTCAAAGGTTTTCCTGGTGCATATAGTGTGTCTTATATGCATGCAATTTCTAACGTTTGCTGATGTCAGGTGCAGATATGGGAGGTAATTATCTTGTTTTAGTGAAGTTACCTAGATTGTTTCAGGTAACTTATGATATTGAAATTCTTAACTAGAGCATTAACGAGATTTTCTAGAACAGATTTTAAGTTGATTGTAGCATTATAAAGCATCTCTAATTAGGCTCTTCTTTCAAAAGAGCTTGGTGGTGGTTTAGGTGTTTGTCTTGAGCCCATCATGTATGGATTGCTAGAGGCTTTGAGCTGTAGAGTGAGGTTGGTAGAACTGTTATATTGGATGGTTGCTTTGATTGTACCACTGGCCATTGGCTGAAATGTACAGGTAGAGAATCAGAGACTTATTTTGGAAGGTCTGGAGCACAGAAGCCAATATTATGAAAAAACTGCAGTATATTGAGAAACATTGGATCTTGGACCACAGTACACATTCATGAAAATACTACATTAATTGTCAAAATAAATGGTGACTGCTATTTTTTTGACGGAGTTTTTTTTTCCTAATATTATTGGAGTGTTTACTCTTTAAAGGCTGTAAACTGCAATTTTGTTGCTCGTTCTGACTTTATTCTGCTGTGATTATTTCTGCAACCTTATAGAACTGGTTTTGAATATTTTTCAAGCACTGAATGATTTCTATATCTTAAGGATGGCTCAGGTATTAGATGAAGATCATCTGAATTAAATTAGGGATTACCAGAATTTTGCAGCTTCAACATGAGGAATTGTATTGTATTTTGTCATGGGATTTATTCACTCTCTTGATAAATTTTGAATCTTGTGTAATGGTGATATTAAGGGCACCTCTGCTTATACAGTGCTTTGTTACAATTCATCACCGAAAGCAGGAAGATATTTTGGAAGGACACTCGGCACAGCTCCTTCAACTTGCTTAAAGTTTCAAGTGCAGATTATGTTGTACTTTAGGGAAGTACTGATGCATGAGTTTAAAGGTACCCGTAGAAATCTATTGGGAAATGATGGTACTAATCTCATGTGTGACTGACTGCAGAATGATTAGCAAAATTGTTTGAAGGGGTTTCCAGTTGAGGATTGATCAGGCATCAAATTCAGCTGTCTTGTTGGTCTTGACTCTTGACGAAGCAGTGTTTGAACTCTAATCTGTTATTCTCAACATATCTTGCTCATGTTTCAAAGAGATTTGGCTGTGGTACTTTGAAGCTTCCAACAAGATAAACTTCTGGAGTTCACGGGAAGAATGATAAGCAAACATTCCTTGCAACTTTTTAGGACATTCATATCTAAGGCAGGATTTTGCCATGGCACAGGGCTATTTCCATCAACCTGGCCGTTGGATGTGGCAAGAAAAGCTGTTATGATGGGAATAGGGAAAATTTTCATTTGAGGTGCTGGTGAATTTTGATGTTAACCTTGTGAATGGGCAACATGTCTTATGTTGCGTTGAAAGAGGCCAGCAACTAAAATTACAATTTGAATGTTCTTATATGATTTTGGTTAATCAAAAGAATTGCACTGGTGTTGTCTTTAGATTATATGTATATGGTAATTCATATAAAAACTTAACGAAAATGTCTGGACTTGTTAGAGTAACCCTATCTCCCTGCATAATTTTCACTCTATTTGGTTCTGCTGGAATATTATGAATTTTAATGATGTGCATTGCCATGACCTTCCTGACTGTGCTATGAAGCCAAATGGGTTTTATAGTGCCCAGTATGGTTATCTAACTAGAGCTATTATTTTTCTGATTTGCAGTCGACATCCTGAAGTCAAGTGGGCACAGATGTCAGATAAGTTATACATTACTATCGAACTGCCTGATGCCAACAATCCGAAAGTGAAGGTTGAACCTGAGGGAAAGTTCTCTTTCTCTGCAAGAGTTGGGAAAGATCAAGTATTGTACGAGTTTGATCTGGACTTGTTGGACAGAGTGAATGTCAAGGTAGGTGGGATATATGATGAATGTTTGTCAAATTCTTTTTCCCTCTAATTTGCCAGGTAAAAGGTTTGTAATATGAATGTTTAGCATATTTGAAATTGATAGGAGGGCTCAATTGTTTACTGTTGGTTGTGGTGCAGGAAAGTAAAATTAATGTTGGCTTGAGGAACATAGTTTGCATTATTGAAAAGGAGGAAAAGAAATGGTGGAAGCAGTTGGTGAAGACAGAAGGAAAGCGATTGCCATTCTTAAAAGTTGATTGGAACAAATGGGTTGACGAAGATGAAGAAAATGGAGGTGAATGTTTGAAACATATAGGAGATGATTCAAGCTCATTAAAAAAATCTAGGAATCTTGGTTTATTTTTTCTGTATTCTAATTTTGTGCTTGGGTATATTGCATTCAGAAGGCAAGGACATGGATTTTGGTCAGATGGATTTCTCGGTATGTTGGATTGTGTACTTGTAAGTAGTATGGTGTTTGGAAGTTTAAAATTCATTGCTTCTTACATTTATTTTCTATACATATGCAGAAACTAGGAGTGGGTGGTGATGATGATCTTGATTATAACGAGCCTGAAGATGACGAGATTAGTACTGAAGATCAGCTTGCTGATGAATCAGGTATGTGTCATTTAGGTTAAATGTGGGGGTGGTGAGTTTTTATGGTACATCTCAAAGCTGACCGCGTTTTCTCTTTTTGCGTAATTGTAAACCAGGTCAAGAACCTTATATAGAAGATTCAGGCAAGGGAAAGGCCATAGAGACTTGATGAATCTGTCCGGACATCTAAGACAAGGAAAACATGTCAAAAGATAATGGGTGCAGAAAATGCAAATAATTTGACTTAGTTATTTTCCTTATAATATGTTTATATGTTCTATAATTAATTGCATACACGAGGTAAGTCGTTTTGACTTTTTGTAGGTCAAAACAGCGTGTTGTAGGCACAAGCAATTCTCACTAGGATTTTGGATATAAAATATGAACAAATATTTTCTTAATCTCTTGTTAATATAGGTTTTTTTGGGTTTAATTTTTGTTAATACAATCGGTGGTGACTTGGCTTTACAAGGGCAATGGATATTATCATTCCTTCTCGATTAATTAATATTATGGCAAAAGTTTTCTGTGTAGTACGAGTATACTATGTGATTGAGAGAGATCAACTCAGGAATGCACTTTGTGGTATAGGACTTTGGCATGGATCTTGCATGTAGTTTTACTTTCATTAATGTGTTTGTGGGGTAGGAATCTGGTGAGTTGAGTTAAAAATAATATTTCTTATCTGATTCTGACTGTGTCGATGAGGATGTGTGGTAGGACTGCACCAGATCATATACTGCCTAATAAGTAGTGATGTCGAGTCACGTTGTGTTAACTGGATGAAGGGTTCATTAGATTTGCATTTTACAAGGATAAATGATGAGTTTTTTCTTATTTAATTAAATATTAGTAAGGATAAAAGGACAAGTTGTGTTTATGGGAAGGAGGTAAAAGAAATCATCATTTAAAAATCATGCAATCATGCAAGGTATTGAGATATGGCAATTGCGTGAAGTAATACACTATCTAATTTCCTCGCTTTCATAGTGGAAGGTTTTGAAAGTGAAGGAATTATGTGAACAAACTTTATGTTAGAATATATGTTGCTTGAACTTCCGAGGTGTGTGTGGGGAGGCCTTGCCTGTTACGCATATTGGTCAGGTCATCATGGCAGGATAGCTCTCAATTCTATGCTGCGTTTGGAATAGAATGGACTTGATTCAGAACATTGTTGGGAGAATCACAAAGAACCTATGTATATTCTAGCTGTATCTCCGAATTTCATTAGTGTGGTTATTAGTTCCGACTTCCGAGAAATGTTTGACAAGAGGGGTTTTCGCCCAGCCAGTCTCTGGACAGCCTTGTTTCTGCAAGGCCACAACTGTTCGATTAGTTTTATTTCCGTGTTTAATTTGAATCCTTTGTCTTCATATAAGATAAGATAAAATTTTAACGTCCACGAGGCTAAAAATAGCCTATGGGACAGCAAGACAACTCAAGCGGACTTAAGTAACAATGTTCGTTGCTTGTGTAGAATGATGATGAGTCCACCCAATTGCTCAATGTACTCTTTGTTGAATAGTTTATGCCAAGAACTGTCACATATAGTGTCCGCAAATTTATCTCTACTACTCTTGTAGGCTTCACATTTTAAAATAAAGTGCTGTTCAGTTTCCACTTTCTCAGAATTGCAGAATCTGCAAATTCTTTCTTCCCAAGCCTCCTTTGGCCTCTTCCAATGTCCAGTCTCACAACGAAGTTGGTGAGAGTTGGTTCTCAGTTGAGTAATAAGAATTTTAGCCCTCCAAGAAATGTTGGCTCCTATGTATGCTTTTTGGAGTTGATCACAAGCGGGGTTGAACTCATTTATATAATATAATTTCTTCCTTCCGATCTCGCTTCTCCAATTTCTCTTGTAGAATTTCTCCATGACAAAGACTTTTATTTCTTTATTATTTGTGGGGCACATATTGAATTGAATATTTCATTTACTCATCCATTTGATGTTTTGTTGCATCCATGTCCTTTTTCGCTGACATAGTGTGTCACTAAAGACCACTTTAGGCCATTTATCCTCTTCTAATTTTTCGATTCTTTTTAGATAACTTAGAAGGCGAACCATAGCAAGTGCCTCAATAGGAGCAGCCCCCATTTCACTTAGCATGATATCATATGGAACAGTGCTTTTGATTTTAAACTTGCTTGTGATCAAGCGCTTTTGGATTTCTCTGATTTGTTTCCATTGTGCTATAGTAGTGTTGCTGGCCCATAATTCACACTCGTAAAGAACAACTGGCAGCAGAAGAAGACCGAACAAAGTTTGAATAGTTTTTCAATCCCACAACTCTGCTTCACGGCACCTATTTTGAAGAGCATAAAAAGCCTTCCACCCACCTAATATCCTTTTATACCTGCAGCTAGACCAGCTTAGTTTTTTGTTGAAATCGATGCCAAGGTATTTATACTCCGCAACTTCTTCAAGAACACTTACATTTCAATAAAATTCATGTTGGTGTTGTTTTTTATTATTATAGAAAATCATAACCTTAGTCTTGCTGATATTGACTTGCATCCCCACCATTCCGCAAAAGCGCTCAAGAGAAAATAGATGATCTTGCAAACCATAGGCAGATTTGGCAATTAAAATGAGATCGTTCGCATATAGGAGCAACTTTATAACAAATTCACCTAGTTGAATGCTTTCACCCTTTTGCATGTTTAACCACTCTTGTAGTTTGTCAATATATAAACCAAACAAAGTAGGAGATAAAGGGCAGCCCTGTTTGACCCCGATATCCCTCTTAAAACATTCTGAAATGCCATCTGAAGTTTTGATTTTAACTTTCACCTCTTCGTGCATCCTATGAACAACAGCTCTGAGATGCATATGAATCCCCAATTCTTCCATCCTAAACCAAAGCTTGTCTCTCGGGACAGTGTCAAAAACCTTTTTAAAGTCGACAAAGCAACAAAATACCTCTTCATTTTTCTCCCATTCTTTTTCAATAATGTGTCTCAAAGTGACACAGTGATCCACTGTCGAGTGCTTTGGCCTAAAACCAGCTTGCCCTTTAGCACGTTTATGATTTTCTTCTGCCCATTTGCTGATCCTAGTTTCTATCATGTTGCCAAAAAGTTTAGCAAATAGGGGATTGATCATTATAGTCCTGTAGTTGGAGGGATTGTTAACATCACCACTCTTAAAAAGTGGTATGACAAGGTTGATTGTCCAATCTTTCGAAAATCTTTCTTGGCAAATTTTGTTCAAAATTTCAATAATGTGCGGTGCAAGAGTTTTCATACCCCACTTCAGATATTCTGCTTGGAGCGCAACAAGGTCTTTTGCTTTACCTCCACCTAACTTCTTAATCCTTGCCTCTAGCTCTTGCACAGTGAAAAGATTTGTATCATCATTGACCAAAGGTGGCTGTCTCACTCCACCCTGTTGTTCATAAAGTTTCTTAGCATATTCAAACCATTGGGTGGCAGTAATATTATTATTTTCAGTTTGTTTTCTCCTTGGTTGGAGTTCTTTTCAAAAACGTTTGGGGTTATTTCTGCCCAAGAAAATTAACTCCTCTCTCCTTGTGAACATAAAATTAGTTTTTTTCTTCTTTAGGATCTGTTTGTAGGCCTTAATGTCAAGGTTAGTTTTATTTGACTCCCTTAGGTTTCTTCTAGCCCTCTTGCATTCCTTATCAAACCAAGCATTGGCTGGAAAACAATTA
Source organism: Cupressus sempervirens (assembly GCA_028749045.1). Taxonomy (NCBI): domain Eukaryota; kingdom Viridiplantae; phylum Streptophyta; class Pinopsida; order Cupressales; family Cupressaceae; genus Cupressus; species Cupressus sempervirens. Next base: position 310,562,458 of record CM053788.1, read on the forward strand.
GTTTCAGATTTTCTATTTTTTGCTCTCTTGCATTTTGAAAGAGCCTCATGAATCAAATTTGATAAATCATAACTGTTAACACCATGTTTATACACAGGGTGTCCCATACAAAGTTCCTCAAGAGTAGTTTTGAAAGTGTTACTGTTTTCTGAAGTTAACAAATTTGCCCCGAGAAGGGGGGTAATGAGGGCCTTGGGTTTTTGCTCCAATCCGCCTATCCTTTGCCCAATACAAATTTACGTACTGTGGTCTATGATCTGATTTGAGATCCCAAATGTGTTCTCCAATTGCAACTTCTTCAATATTTTCATACAAATTCTGCGAACAAATTACATAATCTACCACACTTGCTCCGTTGTATGTGTTGCAAGTGAAAGTGCCTGACTTAGCCCATCTAGCCAAACCATTACAAATTATGAGATCAAATGTGCCACATAGAGTGATCAATTCTTCCCCAAAATGATTGCAGCCTTTAGCAAGGACATGTCTCTCCCTTCGATGAATGAAGGGGTGTGTTATACTTAGCTCGTGATTGGATGGTTGAAATTTGGTCTACTGATTTATTATGCAAGTTACACGTGTTGGTAATTGGATCTTATTACCTCTGCATGTATTTTACTTGAACACGTCAGATTCCCAGAGTACATATTAATGAGCACATATCATTTTTGGATTTAACCTTGTAAGATTAGTTTTGGCATCACCAATTTGGATCACATTCTGTGCATCATCAAAATGATAAAGAGGGGTGGAGCAGAAAGCAGAAAAAATCTTACACTCAAGTTCAGAAATGATGATGTGCGATACATACTACTTTTAAATGTGAACCGAGGCAAGAAATACCATTTACATGAAAATTTATGTTATTGGAAGGTGAAAGATGGAAGCTATGCCATTAAATTTAATTAGAAGGACAATTAAAATCAATAAAGGTTGTCTGTCATGGATGGGAATATATGCAACTGACACATTTTTGGTTTGGTTTGGAGCTTTTAATAGCTAAAAAAATAGTACCAGAATTGTAGAGATATAAGCAACAACATAAGAACAAGCCATACCAAATAGTTTGGATGAATTCCCCGGCTTCTTTTCTAGGTGGTCCTTAGGCTGCTCTAGGCTTGTGGACGTTATTAAAATCTTTCATTTATTAATTCAGAAGAAAATGACTGATCTCATTAGTCAACACTAAAATATTAATAGAATAGGCCTTGAAATCACTAAACTTAATTAATTGACTTCAATCTCGTTAAACATAGGGATAATGAGTTTTACTATCTGGTCTATATGAAGGATTGTCGTGGGTTTTATTGTCAATCTTGAAAAGCCTAGGCTCTCTATTGAAAGCTTGGGCTCTCTATTCTATCTTCTTTGTCTATCACCAAGTGAGTCAACATTTGAACTAAAATGTAAATCTTGCCAAGAGGAAAGTAATTTTTAAAAATAAACACGAAGTGTTCCTGTTGTTAAGATTTATATTTTAGCTTAGGATTTAGATGCTTCAATTTATTTCTCTTAAGGCCTCTTTTGTTTGTACATTCTCATTTAAAGGAGGTTTACTTTTAGAATTCTTGTCAATTCATGTTATCTTCTTCAAGGTAAAAAAAATCAGGTTTGGATGTATTCAGCTCTTGAATTTCTTTCTTTTGCTTCCTAATAATCCCAACTAATTGTTCAAATGGTGCATATCCTCAATTCTTCCTTCTTTAATCCCAACTTCTATTCAAATGGGGCAAAACATGGAGGTATTTAGTCCATGAATTTTTTTCTTCTGCCTACCTATAATCCCAACCAATGCTTTAAATAAACCCACTTTCAGCTCTTACATCTTTTATAATGAGCCTAGCTCAAAATTGATCACAAATTGCCTTATTTTTTACTTGTAAAACAGTTCTACAATTACTATGCAAGCTCCTCAATGAAATATTATGCTTCTTTCACCTTTAAAAAAAAAATGTATTTAGATAAACAACTAAGGGAATATGAGGCATCTATAGCCAAGACATCTTTACAAGATTTGAATACAAAACTATTATTTGTAACAATCTACTAATTTTTTCCTCATCCAATACAATGCTAATTTCAAACCCAAGACTCGTATTATATATATGAATGAATGCTTAAATCTGATAAAGACCTCCACCTACAACAATAGCATATAAGATGCATGAATAAACAAGGGAAATTTGGTTATGTTGTGGCCTCCTTAAAGTTTTTGATTCTTTAGAATGAGGTTGTCGAGCAGCTCCAAAATGATGTGCCTAAAATGATACCCTAATGACAAGTAATAACATGTTCCTGCAATAGGTGCCTGTAGCAAACGCCCAACTTATTCTTCCTCTTCACACTTGGCCTTTGACCACAAATTCGACACAATGAAATGTCTAAAATATCACCTCTGATTTGCAATAATTTAGGTGATGTTTCACACCCTCAAAATCACTATCATTGGGAGTTTTCGTTTCAAAGACAAATTGATTATTTTGCAGGCCCTTGGCTCTACAAGTACACATACAAATGTCAATATCAAATTTGGATGCCTTCCCATGAGGTTCTCTCCTCTATTTATTTTATTCCTACCCCCCTTCTAGAAGAATCATAAGTATTATCTTATTGCATTATTCTAAAAGCTTCCTCCTTTCCAACAATAATTAGCTGTGCTTCTCGACGATTCCCTTTTCATAATATTAAATTAATTAAATATAAAGTCATCTTTTAATTTTTAAATGACTTTATAAGAAATTATTTTAATTATTTGCACTTAGCTTTCGAAGGATGAAAGACTAAGAACTCTGTTGAGAGGCTAAAAGGATGGGGACATTACAGTCCGCCCTTCTGGAAAATGCTTGTCCCCAAGCAATCTCAACTCTAGATTTTGCAGAATCTCTTCACTCTCCCATGTAGCATCCTCAATAGGTAGGTCCTTCCATTTGATCAAATGTTCTCTAATGACATGGCTTCTCAATTGCTTCTCTCTAAAATCTAGTGTAGCTTCTAGTATCAAAATCAACTTACCCTCATCATCTAAGGGTGGTAGAACAGCAAAAGGAGCCACATGATGTCCCAATGTCTTCTTGAGGCGTGATAAATGGAAAATATTGTGCACTTTGCTGTTTGTCGGCAACTCTAGCTTGTAAGCCACTTCATCCACACGCCTAATGACCTGGAAGGGTCCATAGTATCGTAGCTTGAGCTTCTTTGCACCACTCTTCTTGAGAGTAGACTGTCTGTAGGGTTGCAACATCAAATACACCATGTCTTCAAAATCAAAAGAGTGTTGCATTCTCTTTTGATTTGCTTACTATTTTTGCTGATTTTGTGCCTTCTAGATTTTTTCACGAAGAGCCCTCATGATATCCTGATTTTCCTATAATATGTCTCCAACACTAGGCACTCTACTATCACTTATCAACAAATCAAGAAAGCTAGGAGCCTCAGAACCATACAAGGTCATGAATGGTGTCATCTGAATAGAAAGATGGTAAGTGGTGTTGTAGCAGTACTCACAAAGGTATATCCACTTAACCCATATTTTTTGTTGCCCAACACTATAATTTCTGAGGTACCCTTCCACTCATTTGTTGACTTTTTCCGTCTATCCATCTGTTTGAGGGTGGTAACTAGTACTTAGAGAAAGCTTGGTCTCACACAATGTGAAAAGCTCCTTCCAGAAATTTCTCATATACTGATTGTCTTGGTCACTAACAATGTTTCATGGTAATCCATGCAATCTAAACACCTCATGAAAAAATAGTTCAGCAACTTGTGTGGCTGAATATGAAATAGTGACTGGGAAAAAATGTGCAAACTTGGTCAAGCGATCAATCACCACATAGACGTAATCCTTGCCTTGCACTTTTGGCAACCTTGTGATGAAGTCCATAGATATACATTCCCACTTCCTGTTTGGAATTGGAAGTGGCTGTAATAAACCAGTAGGATATGTATGGTCTTGTTTGTTTTGCTGACAAACAACACACTCCCTCGCATATCGTAGAACATTAGATTTTAGTCCCTTCCAAGTGAACCTCTCCCGAACTTGTTGATAAGTTTTGAAATACCCAGGATGGCCTGCCAATGGTGAATCATGAAAGGACCTCAATACTATGTTCTTTACTTCTGATCTTGGAGTCAAGTAAATCCTCCCCTTGTAAATTATAAGATCATTCACCACTGTGTACCTATCATCTTGCAGTGACCCATCAATAATACCTGAAGCCCAAGAATCCTTAGCATATTCTGCCACAATCAAATGACTCCAATCCTCTGAAACCTTGGCCATAGAGCTCAAATGTGGTCGGCAAGACAAGACATCAGTGACTATATTCTATGAACCTTTGAAAAAAGAAATGTCAAAGTCATAAGATTGCAACTTGCTTACCCACTTTTGTTGACGGTCATTAAAATCCCATTGCCTAAGGAAATGTATCAAGCTATTATGGTCTATTTTAACAACGAACTTACTACCCACTAAGTACTGCCTGAATTTGGCCAATGCATGCATAATGGGCAACATCTCCTTGTCATATACACTATAGCTCCTCTCAAGGCCTCTCATCTTCCTACTCTCATATGCAATTGGATGTTTGTCTTGCATAAGGACAACTCCAATCCCCTCACCTAAAGTGTCACACTGCAACTCAAAAGGTTTAGTGAAATCAGACAATGCAAGCACTGGGCAAGTAGTCATAAGTCGTTTAAACATCTCAAAGCATTCCTGTGCCTCACAAGTCCAAACAAAAGCCCCTTTCTTAGTCAAATCTGTAAGTGGTACTGCTATGCAAGAATACCCATTGACAAATCTGCGATAGAATCCACATAAACTCAAAAATCCTCTAAGTTGTGTCAGATTCGTCGGAGTAGGCCACTCAACAATTGCCTTGACCTTATATGGATCCATCTGAACTCCTTCTGCACTAATGATGTGACCTAAATACAATAATTCTGTCATGCCCAAGTCACATTTAGATTCCTTGGCATATAGAGATTCGTTACCAAGAATACCCAAAACTATGTCAAGATGTGCAAGATGCTCTTCCCATGTCTGGCTATAAACCAAGATATCATCAAAGAAGACTAACACAAATTGCCTCAACTATGAATGAAATACCCTATTTATAGTAAACTGGAATGTAGCATGGGCATTAGTTAGCCCAATCAACATAACCACAAACTCAAAATGTCCACAGTGGCAATGGAAAACTGTCTTCTCAATAGCTTCTTCCCTCACACGAATTTGGTGGTAACCCGATCTCAGATCAATTTTGGAGAAGTACTTGGCACCATGCAATTCATCAATCAATTCATCCATCCTTGGAATGGGGTATCAGTTCTTGATTGTTCTCTTGTTAAGCATTCTATAATCAATACACATCCTTAGAGTACAATCCTTCTTTTTAACCAATACTATTGATGAAGAAAAAGGTGACTTACTCCGTCTAATATGCCCCATAACTAGCAACTCCTTGATAGGTTTTTCTATCTCATCTTTGAGCCGCTTAGGGTGCTTGTAGGGAGTGACCATCACGGGCTTAGCACCCTCCTCCAATTCGATGATGTGTTCTATCCCTCTATCTGGAGGTCTACAGGGTGGAATCTCGCTAAATACCTTATCATGCTTGATCCTCAACTCTTGTATATCAGGATGATAAGCATGTTTTTTGCTGTTCTTCCCGTGTTGGCTTCAAAACATAACATGCTGCCCATTCAACCATGTCATGACGCAAGAGATATTCCATTTTCCTGAGAGAAATAGTCTTGCAACTGGTGTCTCTAAGTGCCTTCAACACATGAGTTTTTCCTTCCATCTCAAATCTCATTTCCATCTCATGAAGGTTGAGGGTGAATATTCCTATGTCATGTAACCATGTCATTCCCAACCATATCGGTGTCTCCCATGTTCACCACATAAAATTCTGCCTTGAACTCATAATTATTCAAGCACATGGGCAATTTTGAAATCATCTTGCCACACCTAAGAGTGAAACCATCAGCAACCTTAACTCGAATTCCCTCAAACTTCTTAGTGTGTATACCACACCTCTCAACAAGCCTAGTATCAATAAAATTGTGTGTCGCACCTGTATTAAGAAGAGTAATAATCTTTTGACTAGCAAGAACCCCTCGCATCTTTAAAGACCCTTCTCACTAAATACTTGTGAGACGAGCCTCTTTAAGCTTCACTTCTTCCTCTAATTCTTCATCATGTTCTAATTTTTTTGATTCTAAATCATTAATTTCAGACCGCTTTAGAATCTTCAATTAGTGCCCACATTGCATGATTTGACTTCCCCTTAGGTTTCATAGGGAAGTCATGGTTAGTATCATATGGTCCCTTACAATAGAAGCATAGTTTCCTCTTCCTCAAATCTTTAAGAGTCTCACGGTCAAGTGGCAAAGTAGACTTATCTTTAGCTTTGTCCTCCTTCTTAGGAAACTTCTTGTTGTCATGACTCGAAAATGTTCCCTTTGATGTAAACTTGTTGGTAGGGACAGCGAACTCCATGCTTTGTGCCGCCTTCATTGCTTCCTATAGTGAGGGAGGATCAAAAGCTTTCAACCAACCCTTTAATGGCTCCATCAATCCTTCCATGAATAAGACCACCAATCTTCTTTTACTGATGTTAGCAACCATGACCGATAACTATTGGAAGTCATTCACATAAGCATCAAGGGAACCATGCTGTTTTAGTTGTGCCAATTCACGGAAACTCACCGCAGGATCTTTAACATCAAACCTTTCAATCAACCTATTGGGAAACTCCTCATATGTAAGTAATAAGGTTGTTTTCTAGAGTGACTAACCCATGATACCACCACTCGTGAGCATCTCTTTCAAGATGTGGCAAATCTTATGGCATCCTCTTCAGACATTGGTCTCAAAGAAAGATAATTATCAAGCTTTTGAACCCAAGACCTTGCTGTGCATTGTTACTTCCATCATAGTAAGGCATGGAAATCTTACCAAGTGTTTGTTGATAGTCATTTCTTGGAGCATAGTTTTAGATTACGGTAAAAGCAGGTTTTGAAGGGACCCCAAAACCCTTTAAAAAAAGCAGAAAGATAAAGCATTACAACCCAACAGAAAAAAGAAACCTGCAACAAACTGTAGAACAACATCAAAATCAGGTTTTACAGGGACTTGAAACCATTAGAAAAGTCCAAAAACAAACTAACCCAGGTTTTACAAGGACCTGGAACCACTAACAGTCTAAACAAGAAAAACCAAAAACCAGGACCAGAGACCCCAACCGGTAACTAGCACCAGACAGGAACAAAACCAGAGAACTCGACCCAGAGCCACTATTGCAGCTCTTGGAGCATAGTTATCATTCCTTCCTCCTCTCCTATTCCTTTGCTTTATGAATTGATCAAATGTCCATATTTCTCGCATATCAAGAGAGAGAGTGGTATACTCTAAGTAGGCCTGTCTAGCTTCATCTCCAAAAGAAATAGCTGGAGCAACATTTGGTTGTTCTTCTCTTGGTGTAAAGGTGGGAAAAAGAGGCCTAGAGGTTGATGCTCTAGTGTCTTCCGTGTGATGTATAGACCTTTCCTCATTATCTCTACCGTGTTCAGCTGTGTTTTGGTTTTGATTAGTTGTGTTTTGATTTTGAGTGACTTGCTGATCCATTTTTGCTAATAAGCGTGTCAACATATCAAGTATGGTACCAAATTTCTTTTTAGCTCTTGCATCCCTATTTTCTTCTTCTGCCGTATTTTGAACTGGTTTTCTGGTATCTCTTTCTCTTAATGCTTCTGAGGATGTATCCCCTTCGACCTGAGGATTCTGATATTGCTGTCTCCATTGTTCCCTATTATAAGATCTAATTTCTCCCTCACTCATCACATGATGATAGGATGAAAGCTCTGATACCACTCTAATGAGCCTAGCTCAAAACTGATCACAAATTGCCTTATTTGTTAATTGTAAAATAGTTCTACAATTAGTATGCAAGCTCCTCAATGAAGTATTATGCTTTCTTTCACCTTTTTTTTAATGTATTTAGATAAACAACTAACAGAATATGAATCATCTATAGCCAAGACATCTTTACAAGATCTGAATACAAAACTATTATTTGTAACAATCTACTAATTTTTTCCTCATCCAATACAATGCTAATTTCAAACCCATGACTCTGGTATTAAATATATGAACGAATGCTTAAATCTGATAAAGACCTCCACCTATAGCAGTAGCATATAAGATGCATGAATAAAAAAGGGAAACCTGGTTATGTTGCGGTGCCCTTAAAGTATTCGATTCTTCAGAATGAGGTTGCTAAGCAGCTCCAAAATGATGTGCCCAAAATGATACCCTAATGACAAGTAATAACACGTTCCTACAATAGGTGCCTGTAGAAAACACCCAAATTATTCTTCCTCTTCACACCTAGCCCTTGGCCACAAATTTGGCACAATGAAATGTCTAAAATATCACCTCCAATCTGCAATAATTCAGGTGATGTTTCACACCCTCAAAATTGCTATCATTGGGAGTTTTTGTTCCCAAAGACAAATTGATTATTCTGCAGGCCCTTGACTCCACAAGTAACATACAAATGTCAATATCAAATCTTGATGCCTTCCCATGAGGTTCTCTCCTCTATTTATTTTATTCTTGCCCCCCTTCTAGAAGAATCATAAGTATTATCTTATTGCTCTATTCTTGAAGCTTCCTCCTTTCTAACAATAATTGGCTGTGCTTCTCAATGATTCCCTTTTCATAATATTAAATTAATTAAATATAAATACATCTTTTAATTTTTAAATGACTTTATAAGAAATTATTTTAATTATTTCCACTTAGCCTTCGAAGGATGAAAGGCTAAGAACTTTGTTGAGAGGCAAAAAGATGGGGACATTACATTACACCCATCTTGATCCCTTGTTGGCTATTAAACAAGTGTGACTATAAAGATACTAACTTTGACGATTACACAAAATATGAATGCAAATTAAATTCAAATGAAATCAATGATACACTTCAACCTTTGTCTTCTAATCACCTCTAGACTACTTTATAAGTTAGTGCTAGCTACAATATAATTGGTCAGGATTAAGCAAAAAAATGAATGCAATCATAGCAATAGAACACAATATCTATCTCGTGAAAACCCAATTAGAATAAAAAACACAGTGTGTGAGTTGATCCTCATGAAGCTTGCACTCTCATAAATTAGTGCATGTAGTTGAGAGGTTATCCCTATTAGAAGATTACAAAGCCATTGTTAGGTGCCACTCAATTAAGGGATTTAAATAAGACCTATGAGGGTCTTTCCAAGTTATGACCAACCTTGTTTAAGCACTTCAGAGCATAAGTTAATGAGTCACCCTATTAGGGAATTTAGTACAAAGAACTTGTTAGGGTCAACCTTGATGATATTCACTATTGTAGATAGTAGTAAACAAAAAAGGAATGATCTAATGAAATAGCTATATCACTTAGCTTTACACTTAGCTTTAGTGTAGATACCTTTATTGCTCATGTGACTTATCTACAACTGTGTTATGTCCTCTTCTTTGGCTCTACAACTTGAGACATGAACACTTGCACACTCTATATTGCTTGCTCTTGCAGGCTTTAACACTTGTGCTGTTTGGACTCATTGACTTCTCAACACACTAGCCCTCTCACACTATCTGTGACTTCACACTATTTGTGAGTAAACACTATCACTCCTCACTTTGACATAGCTTGACTCTCTTGTTTATCATTTTGCAATCTAACCATTTCTCCTAAAGCATTATTTCCTTCTATAGTCATTTGTCTACACAATTTTGAAAACCTAAACTGTGAATTCAAAATTTGAATTCTCAAGCCTAGTTTTAGCTTTTCTTCATATTGTTGTCATGTGCTACTCTTGTTAGATGTAGTGTGTATGAATAGAAGTCACATATGTCTTGTAACGCCCTGCCTGGAGATCCTTGGAATAAAGATGGATAACATCCAACATTTTAAGAATAAGCATGAAATAAAACATCATCAACATGCCATCGAATATAGATTGCAACAAAAGACTTAACCAACCAATCCAAACAATCAACAATCTCCAAGCATCACTACTTGCCGATGCGTTCAAACCATCAAAGAGAAAAGAGACAATTATGAAACCTAGAATCTGCGATTTGGTGAAGCCTAGCTAGGTGTGCAAACCAAAATGGTACTTAAAGCACCTAAACATGTTTCCCAAAAACTAGTGAAGATACTCTTGTTTTCTACACAAGGAAACACAAGCCTTCAGAATCACGTGAGAGAATACTTCTTCGTGTGAGGAAGTACCTCTTAGTGCGAGGAAGTGCATTGCTGTGTATGAGAAACTACTTTCTCATGTGAGGAAATGCAATTTTCGTGCAAGGAAACGCCAAGGTTGGCCAACAATACTCTCAACTTTGAGGCTGAGGCTTGAGTGAGAGAATGTCTAGCTCTGTATGAGTGAATACCATGTCTTGCGCAAGAGAGTATAATCTTGTGTGAGCATTCACCATGCTCTGTGCAAGAGAATGGTTTTCTCATGTGAGAGAACACATTCTTGCTCGAAGAAACCCCTCTCCAACCTGAGGTTTGACAACAATAAAAAGGAACACAAAAGATGAAGTGAAAAGTAAAACAATTCCTCCACACTAGGGAGTGTCAGATCCACAAAATTGAGGCTTGGTCACTTGAATACAAGAAATACAAGACACCATGCCACAAGAAGGAGAAAACATCTCCATCTAATCCATAACATATGAAAGAACATGAAAACAACAACATCGCAATGTACATACATGGTTCATTATCCAAACATCATATGAAGGAAAGCATAAAATGAATAAGCACCAAAACATCTAAAACTTGTGTTCGATTCCTCCCAATCGTAATGGCATCATGAGACTGCATGAATCCTAGCCATCCCTCGAGCATAACATCCCAAATCGCCAACTAGATAGTTGGAGTTGTCTTATGAGGGTGTTACTACTACAAAAGTAAGTAACATCATAAGAACAAGAAGATCTAATATGCTAATCCATAAAGCATAGATACTCCAACTAGTAGTGAATCACACCATCTAACCATATGTTAAAACATCATAATAAAGAATGCATCAAATGAAATTAAAATCATCTAACATGATATCCAAGCATTCTAATTAAAGCATAAATAATAAGGAAACATATTTTGGAAACCCAAAATACCAAGTGAACATCAAGGTCTCAATTGGAAATAGACCATCTTTGTACATGGGTCCTAGGCAGTGGTATAGGTAGCTATGCCTCCCAACCATGTGGAACCCGTAAGCCCACTCTTACCATGCCGATGGAGATAATGATCCAATCACACATAGACACACACACATAAAATAATCGTCTATGGCTAACACTCGTGCTAGATAGTAAAGAGGATTGAAACCAATATCATGAGACAATGCAAATACAATAGGTCCTGGTCAAACACTTTATGGGTCAATTATGTAGGGACTACAGTGGAGAATAAGTCGCTTGGCATCATGGAACTCAAGCTAAATATCGTGCAGAAACACTCCCTAAGGAGGCCATCACACTGTGCCCTCTGACAATGCTGTACAGACACATGCCCTCTGATTTACCGTTAGGCCCGTACACTTGGATCACCACTGGGTACTCAAATTTTAATTATTTTAGATTTATTACCCACTAATTTATTTAGTTGTCACTTATTTATAAAGTTCCTCATGCAAACCCACTGGGAAAAGGTCACCAAGGTTACGAGAGAAGTCCCTCCATTGTCTACCTTACATATCCATGCTCATCTCATGATAAGTGCCTGTAGGCAATGCATATTCCCAACCTAACCCAAATGAACATAACTCCACTGATGACAACCAGGAGATCAGGACTTGTCAGCACCTAACAAATGCATGTGCACTTGCTTGTGTGTGGCACACCAACAACACAAAGATCATGCAAACAAGGGCTAGATGAGAACACAAGTAAAACAACACAACTGGATACAAGATCAGGAGTACAAATGTAGCACACATCCCAATGCAAACATAAATGCAACAATGATCAGATTGACATCCTACGGATAATATAAATCCACAACCAACCCATGCCAAGAAAACTAGAGAAAATTGGGCGACATGCAAATTAGGGCAGAAACCTCAAAAACCCAATGTTGATGAAAATCACCAAGAATAAAACCCATTTTACCCTTGGGTAAACAAGTCACATAAATCCAATAAAAATTGGCTTTGAACCTCATATGTAAAAATGACTAGCATAACGGTACAAAAACCCAAACCCCCATCCCGAACAATAGGGAAATGCTCGTACCTAACCAACCAGGTAGAGCTAGCAATCAAAAACAGAGGGGAACACTAGTTCTCAACCTCCAAATAAACGACTACCAAAAATAAAAGTAGAAATAGAGCTGAAATAATGAAACAGGAGAGCCCTACCTGATAGGCAAAAGGGAAAATACAAGAATTTGAATAGTAAAATAAAAATCCTATAGAAACTGCCAAAAATCACGACAATCCAAGGTCTCCCAAAGATGGATCCATCAATACCAATCTCATGATGATCCCATGCCCATAGCTCCTACAATGAAAAAAAATGCAATAATATCGAAGAGGATTTAGAAATTTTCTCTCAAATTTCTATTTCCAAAAGTGAGAAGTGAGGAATAAAATTCCTTTTTGGATATATATTCAAATTTTGAGTGAATAAAGGATTAGGGTAATTAACCAGGTCACCTAGTTAAACCCTTAATCAACCCAAACAAGAATAGGCTATTCCAAGTAATTGAAATTCAACTACAACAAAGTTGTCAGGAATAAAATAAAGCCCAAAATTCCCTTAAACCAAAACTCATAGAATTCTTTAATAAGTTTCACGACAATTGTAAACCTCTAAATGCACTAACACACTCACAGGTCTAATCACATAATGCAAATTAGTCTGGATTTATTAAATCACCAGAGGGTTTAATTCAAACAATTAAATAGGATATGTCGACCATATAGGGATGACATTGGCTAAATATGAACAATTGAATCACTAACTCCATGTGCTAATGCTAGGGACAAATCCTGCACACTAAACAACACAATCAAGTGCAATTGCATATAATAATATATCCGAAGTCATAAATGCATTAAATTATGTAATTTAACCATTTATTTAATTGCATTGAAATAATCCATTTACATCACTCACTTTCACATAAAACATCACAATAAAAGAATGAAGTAAACATCTGACAAGTCCAACATATAAATGTAAATAGAGAATATGTCTGAATACATAATAACTAGATGACATCATAAAACATCCTGTCATATAAAAAAGGCATCATCACGTAGATATGATCAACTGAACAACATAGTGATCTAACATCTATGATACTGGTAATCAAAATATAACCTCTGATCATCAGATCATCTCAAATGTAAAATACATGAGTAATAAAGTATCTCTTGGATCAAAATATAACGAGGTATAGACTGCAAACACGAGAGGCACTACATCCTCCCCCATTAGGCATAGGCTTATTCCTAGAAGCCTACAAAAAGATAGGGGTATATATCTCTCAATCATGTATCCTCCTCCCAAGTAGCAAAAGTCTCATTGCTCGAGTCTCATTGGACCCTTGCTTGCTCTATGTCTCAACCTCTCAGGATCAACCTTCGATGTTGAAGGATACAGATGGGCTCCAAAGAAAGTTGTCCGTCCTCTACCTACAAAGCATCCTAATCAAGAACATGGGTCGAATCGGGAATATACTGTCTGAAAACAAAAATATGGAAATCATCATGGATGCGCGATAGGCTAGGTGGAAATGCTAGTCGATAAGAAACATGACCGATCTTCTCAAGGATCTCAAACGATCCAATAAATTGTAACACCAACTTAGAGCCTTTCCCATAATGGATGGGGCTCTTCCTCAGACACACTCTCAAAAACACCCTGTCACCAACTGAAAAGTGACTATCCAACCTATGGGCATCTGCATATTTCTTCTTCCTATCTTGAGCAATAACCAAATGCTCTCTAATACGTACAACTTGTTCCTCCATATTCTGAAGCATCTCTGGACCTAAAAGTACCTGGTCCTTCAAACAATCCCAACTCAAAGGGGTATGACACAATCTACCATACAAGGTCTAAAAATGTGACATGCCAAGTGAACTGAGATACCCATTGTTATATGAAAACTCCAAGATATAAATAATCTTCCCACTTCACCTACCTATCCATCAAATACATGTGAAACAAGTCTTCCAGAACCTAGTTCACTCTCTCTATTTGACCATTAGTCTTTGGGCGGTAAGCCGAACTAAAATTGAGCTACGTGCCCAAAGCATGTTGGAGAGATGTCCACAGTGCTGAAGTAAACACTAGATCTCTATTTGATACAATCCGATGAGGGATTCCTTACAATCGAGCAATGTCTTCTAAGAAAACATGCATTACAGAAGTTGTGTAGGATGTCCTCATAGGTGAAAAATGTGCTACCTTGGACAACTTATCCATTTTCACCATGATATAATCATGTCGTCGTGATGACATAGGCAACCCTGTGATAAAATCAATAGATATAGCATTCCATTTCCACTCTAGAATGGTATGCAACTGTAATAGACCTACCGGATGTTGATGCTTTGCCTTCACTCTCTGGCACTCGAGACATCAAGCAAAAAATTAGAAACATCACACTTCATCCCTACCAAAAAGTAAAACTGTCTAAGATTGACATGCACCTTCTTGGTGCTGAGATGTGCAAAATACGGTGCACGATGTGCTTTTGACAAAATCAAGGTACAAAGATCACTAGACACTTGTACATAAATATGACCCAAGTGTTGCAGTAGTCCATCAGACTCTTGTGAATAACCTAAAATCCTCCCCTCAAGGGTACGTCCAGACTCAATCTCTGCCCTTACCTCTTGATACCATGTGTCACTAGGAAAAGCCTGCAAGATACAGCCTCATAAATCCACTCCCAATGAAAAAACTGACATCTTGTGTTGCCTCCTACTCAAGACATCCATGATGACATTTTCTTTCACTTTAATGTAGTGAACATCAAAGTCATACTCACATAGGAACTCCATCCAACAATGCTATCATGCATTCAAGTTTGGCTAAGTAAAGATATACTGCAAGCTCCTATGATTTCTATGCAACTCAAACCTGTGTCTCAAAAAGAAATGTCTCCAACGCACAAGTGCATGCACTATGAATGCAAGTTCCAAATCATGAGTGGGGTAGTTGAGCTCATGGTCTTCGATTTTTCTAGACTCATATGCAATCACACAACCATCTTGCATCAACACCTTCCAACACCTTCCAACGGAGCATCCGTGCAAACCACAAAATTGCCTATAGGATTAGGCACTATAAGGACTAGTGCACTGGTCAAATAATCCTTAAGAGCATCAAATGCTGCCTCACACTAGTCTAACCAAACATACGTCTTCCCTTTCTACTAAAGAGAAGTGATGGGATGAGCCACATGTGAAAAATCCTTCACGAATTGATGGTAGTAACCTGCCAATCCCATGAAACTGCGAACCTCATGGACATTAGTGGGTATCGGCCAATCCATGATAGCTCAAATTTTCTCTAGATCCACAACAATACCATCACCTATGATGATGTGCCCTAAATACTTCACTTCCGACTAGAAGAATCCACACTTACCCAAGTTTCCATACAACTTGATGATCTCTCAAGCACTGCAACACTTGGTGTAAATGGATTTCATCAGCCCAAGCCTCCCTGAACTGAGGAGATATGAACCTATCTCTAAATATGTCCTCAAAGATCTCCCATGTGAGATCTACTATATTGATATGAAACTTTTGCCCCTTAATGTTCCACCAAATAAATGCACAGTCTCTCAGCTGCATGACTGTACAACAACCTCTCAAGTTGGTTGCATATAGATACATGGAAACAAAACATTCCATATCAAGTAACCAAATCTCAGCACTGAGGTCACTTCCCTTTCTATCAAAGTATGTCAGTTTAGACTGCTGAAGGGATTTCATCATGTCCATGCAGATGGAATCATCACTATCATAGTCTCGACCTCTCCGATAGTGCCCTCTGCCACTAGGTGGTGTGCGAGGACATTCACACTCACGTTCTTCTTCCTCTCTATGCTCTGACTTATGGGAATCTCCATGATGAGATCCCTCTTCCTAGCCACATTCATGTTGGTTTTCCTCTACACAAGGTCCCAACTGAGATATAATCTCTTGTATCAAAGGCATCAATACCCTAATGCCACCATGACTATTTATACCCTAATCTTCCCCACCTCCTTGACCTTCCACCTCATGGTGTTCTTCTTCATTGTTATTTTGTTGGTTATTACCTTGACCACTAGGTCTACATTCTGAAAGCATCACTAATGAAGCAACAAGATAAGGGTCAGAGTCATACATAACAATCATAAGAGTCACAAACATAAGCTAAAATAAGATACCAATGTATGCAAAAAAAAAATCATAATGGGAGCATAACATAGAGATCCCAATGTTGCAACATGGGCTTTGATACCAAATGTAATGCCCCACCTGGAGATCCTTGGAACAAGGATGAATAATAGCCAACAATTTTTTTAAAAGAATAAACATGAAATAAAACAACATCAACATGCAATCGATGAAAGACTTAACCAACCAATCCAAACAACCAACAATCTCCAAGCGTCGCTACTTTCCAATGTGTTAAAACTGTTAAAGAGAAAAGAGACAATTATGAAACCTAGAATTTACAATTTAAAAAAGCCTAGAAAGGTACTCAAAGCACCTAAATGATTTCCCAAAAATCAATGCAGATGCCCCATGTTTTTCACGTGAGGAAACACAAGCCTCCAAAGTTGTGTGAGAGATACTTCTTCGTGCGAGGAAGTGCGTTGCTGATGAGAAACTACTTTCTTGCACAAGGAAACATAATTTCCATGTGAGGAAATGCAAAATTTGGCCAACAATACTCTTAGCATTGAAACTGAGGCTCACACGAGAGAATTCCTAGCTCTGTGTGAGTGAATACCATGTCTTACAAAAGGGAGTACAATCTCGCATGAGCATTCATTGCGCTTCACGCGAGAGAATGGTTTTCTCGCGTGAGGGAACACATTCTTGCACGAGGAAACCCTCTCTGACATGAGGTTTGACAACAACAAAAAGGAACACAAAAGATGAACTATAAAGTAAAACAATTCCTCCACATTGGGGAGTACTGCATCCACAAAATCAAGGCTTGGTCACTCGAATACATGAAATACAAGACACGATGCCATAGGAAGGGGAAAATATCTATCCATTTAATCCATAACAACATATGAAAGAACATGTGGACAATAACATGAGAATGTACAGACATGGTTCATAATCCAAACATCATGTGAAGGAAAGCATAAAACGACTAAGTACCAAAACATCTAAAACTCATGCTTAGTTCTTCCCAACTGTAATGGTATCATGAGATTGCATACATCCTAGCCATTCCCCTAGCGTAACATCCCAAACTACCAACTAGATAGTCTAAGCTATCTTATGAGGGTGTTACTACTACAAATGTAAGTAACATCATAAGAACAAGAAGGTCTAACATGCTAATCCATCAAACATAGATACTCCACCTAGTAATGAATCACATCTACCAATATGATAAAACATCATAATAAAGGAATGCACCAAGTGAAACTAACATCATCTAACATGATATCCAAGCATTCCAATTAACACATAAATCATAAGGAAACATACTCCAGAAATTCAAAATACCAAGTGAATGTTAAGCATCAATCTCAATTAAAAATAGACCATCTCTATACATTGGTCCCCAATAGTGGTATAGGTAGCTACGCCTCCCAACCACATGGAACCCGTAGGCTCACTCCCACCATGCTGATGGAGATAATGATCCAACAAGAAACACATAAAAAAGTCTTCCATGACTAACACTCATGCTAGATAGTAAAGAGGACTGAAACCAAGATCATGAGACAATGCAAATACAAAAAGTCTTGGTCAAAAACTTTATGGGTCAACTATGTAGGGACTCTGGTGGAGAGTAAGTCTCTTAGCATCATGAGGCCCTAGGGAAGCCATCACACTGTTCCCTTGGACAAAACCATACAAACACATGCCCTCGAATTTACCATCAGGCCCATACCCTCGGATCACCATCGGGTACTCACATTTTGATTATCTTAGATTTATTACCCAGTAATTTATTTAGTTATCACTTATTTATAAAATTCTTCATGCCAACCCACTAGGAAAAGGTCACCAAGGTTACCAGAGAAGCCCCTCCATTGTCTACCCTACATTCCCATGCTTATCACACAATGAGTGCCCATAGGTGATGCATATTCCCAATCCAATCCAAACGAACATAACTTCATCGAAAAAAAATGGGAGATTAGGCCTTGTAAGCACCTAAAAAATGCACATGCATGTGCTCGTGTGTGGTTAAGTGTGGCACACCAACAACATGAAGATCACACAAACAAGGGATTGATGAGAACACAAGCAAAACAACACTCAATCGAAGATCGAAAGTATAGATGCAACACACATCCCAATGGAAACATTAAATGAAATAGTGGTCACATTGACATCCTATAGATAATCTAAATCCATGATCAACAACATGCCAAGAAAACCTGAGAAAATAGGGTGGCACACAAATCAAGGCTAAAACCTCAAAAACCCAACATTGACGAAAATCAATGAAAATAAAACCCATTCTACCCTTGGGTAAACGAGCTAGAGAAATCCAATAAAAATTGGGTTTGAACCCCGTATGCAAAAATGATCAGCATAACAATGCAAAACCCCAAACCCCATCTAGAAAAATAGGGAAATGCTCTTACCTGCCCAACTGGGTAGAGTTAACACTTAGAAACAGTAGTTTTTAACCTCCAAACAAATGGATACCAAAAAATAGAAGTAGATACAAAAAAAATAGGAGAGCCCTACTTAGCCAATAGGTCAAATATGAGAATTTGAATAATAAAATAAAATTCTCACAAAAATTGCCAAAAATCACAACAATCTAAGGTCTCATCGAGCTAGATCCAATAAGACCAATCTCGCGAGGATCCCACACCTGTAACTCCTACAACAAACATAAATGCAATACTATAGAAGAGGTTTTGAAAATTTGCTCTCAAATTTCTAATTCCAAAAGTGAGAAGTGAGGAATAAAATTCCTTTTTGGATATATATTCACTTTTCGAGTGAATAAAGGATTAGGGTAATTACTAGGTCACCTAGTAAAACTCTTAATCAACCGAAATGAAAACAAGCTATTCCAAGTAATTGGAATTCAACTATGGTAAAATTGTCGGGAATAAAATAAAATAAAATAAAGCCCAAAAGTCGCTTAAACCCAAAACTCAACAAAATTCTTTAATAAATTTTGCGACAATTGCAAACCTCTAAATGCATAGATATGCTCATGGGTCTATCACATAATGAAAATGAGTCCGGATTTATTCAATCACTAGAGAGTTTAATTTAAATAATTAAAAAAGATACGCCGACCATACATGGACAACATTGGCTAAATAAGAACAACTGAATCACTAACTCCATGTGCCACAGCTAGGGACTTAAATCCTACACACTAAAAAATACTATCAAGTGCGATTGCATATAATAATATAGCCGAAGCAATATTAAATCACCTCATTTAACCATTTAGTTAATTGCACTAAATAATGCATTTACATTGCTCACTTTGACATAAAACATCACAGAGCAAGAATGAAGTAAATATCTAACAAGTCCAAGATATAAACATAAACAGAGGATATGTTCATCATAAAACATCCTGTCATATAAACAAATTTGTTATTACATAGATATGATCAATTGAACAACATAGTAATCTAACATCTATGATACTGGTAATCAAAATATAAACTTTGACCATCAGGTCATCTCAAATGTAAAATACATGAGTAATAAAGTATCTTCAGATCAAAATATAACAAAGTTCATACTGCAAACATGAGAGCTATTACATATCCTATGACCATGATGGCTTGTATCACTAGAAATAATTCAAGTTTGAAATCTTTTGACTGTTCCTTGATGTGACAATACTTATCACCATTAAATGCAGTGATGAGTGCACTTCTAACTACTTTGTGATGTGACATTCACATGTATCCTACTACATGCTTCCTTTTGCTAATTCAACCATACCTTATTTCAAAGCTACTGTTTGCTCTATTTCTCTTGCATAATTACTATCCTTCACATTCTTACTTCACTTAGCATGACCCTATTTAAGTGGTTGTCCTTTGTCATCACCTCTATTGGGCTTGGTCTTTCCTTTATTCAATCACCCTTGTTAGCTAGATTCACATAAATGAGCTCAATGTGCATCATAGGTCATACCTCTATATCGGTCACCATTCCTTCTTCACCTTGACATCACTGACAACACTATCATAACTGAGTGCATTGGTCACACCACCATTCTGTCCTTAGGATTTTTAGTCAGTTATGTAAAAAATCTTCCCCTTTGATATTGATGGAAACAATTCCAATACTTTCAACACTTTGGCCCTTTCTAGAAACATACTTCACCATTTCATTTTTATCTTCTCATAACATATCCCCCCCGAGATGATGCATCCATATCCTTTGACCACTCTAAATAATTTTTGTGGGTTCACTGGGTTCTGACTATACCAGTTAACTTTCTCAAGTTTGAAGCTACCCTCCCCCTAGTTTTTCTCCTCCTCCAACTCCTCCTTCTTCTTTTTCCTCCTCCTTTGCTTCTTGTTTTAAACTTATGCCCCTTTGCCAACAATGCTAAAGAAACACAACTTAACTATGTGACTGCTCCCTCTATGGGGTATTCCTCATCACTCATCAATTGATTCTTTTGATTTGATCATTAGTGGAACATGGTTTGATGTCTTCCTTCATGGTTCACTTCAGGATTCATAGGGAAAGTATCCTTAACTTCTTTCTTAGATACTCAAAGGTATCCTTCTAAAGAGGTTTCATGAATATATTTTCTGGTTGTTCCTTATTTGGTACATATTCCAACCCCACCTCTTTGTTGACCCATGGAACTATCCTTCCTCCAAGAAAGAATACACCACTGGTTGTGCTCTTTTTGTCATCTATGTTCCTTGACCAATAAACATCAGTAAAACACTAAGTTCAACTTTTTTTGCGAGGATACAACAGGCGATACTCTTTAGTACCCTTTAGATATCTAAAGATCCTTTTCACTACTACCATGTGCAATTTCTTTCTGAGAATCTAGCCACTATACCAACCGCTTGTGCAATATCCGATATGTTGCACACAATATATTGTAGTTTATCAATCATAGATCAGTAAAGTGTCTCATTCATTTTAAGGATTTCACCTTCTTTTGACAACTTACTATAGACACTTAAAATTGTCCTAAACACTATATTAATTTATTAATATTTCCCTTGATATTATAATTGATTATTTATTATATTTGTCATATTCTTCTACTTATTTAATTAAATTTATTTAATTAAATAGGTTAATTTCCCTAATGTATTTAAATTTAATTTAAATACTTCCCCTCTAATGTATTAAATTCATTTAATGCATAGAGCTCCATAAATTCTTTTTTAAATACTCTAATTTATTTAATTCTCTCCATTCCATTAAATTCTTTAATCTTGTGATTAAGTTAAATCTTATTTAATTTAATCCTAATCCCATCCTAAAACCTAGTCTACACCCACCACTCTCATCCTTGTAAGCCCACCCACTACTCAAACTCACTTATTTATCTTAAACACCTTTCTAAACACCTTTTAGATCCTAAGTATTTGCTCACACATGTGTGAGAAGCTCACGATCCAATAAAGTTTCCTCTTCATTTACACTTCTTTCACCTCTTACACCTTTGTCCCCCACTCCTTTCCCCAAGGTTGCTCACACGTGCAAGCACACCTTGAGCCTCTCAACCATAAAGGCTCTTTTTGACTTTTGCATGACTTTTCCTTTAGCCCATGTATCTCCCTTGTGGCACCTATGTGGATGACACATAGATGCCACCTTCCAAGGCCTCTCTCAAACCTATAAATAGAGCCCTTGTCTCAAGCATTTGACATCTCCCTTATTTGCATTGTTATCATGCTAGTATAGTTCTAGAGCTTTAGAGATTTTATGTGTTGCTACTAACCTTTGGTAGTTGCTAGTTCATTTTCATTTTCATTGTTAACTTAGTTTATTTCTTGCATCCACATTCACCTTCCTTGAGTGTTTTGAACATGGTTGTATCCATAGCCATTGTTGGAAACACTCTCTTCATATCTAGTTAGTTCATACACTTTTCATTTCATTCTTGGACATATTGGGATTCAATAGTTGTGTTTAGCGAGAGCACATTCAAATCCTCCAATCTAAAGCACCTTAAGGCCTCGTATGGGCGCCCTTGTTGAGCTGCTTTGAGGTTGTGTGGGAACTCTTTCTTTTCGGTTGCTTAAGTTATAAAACTCAAGTCTAACATTAGTTATTTTTGATTTGTTTTTATCTTTGATATGCACATGCTGCTAATGTTTTCTTGTTTACGTGTGCTCCCAGTAGGTTAAGTTTTCATTCATACACTTACAACTGATCACCATTAGGGTGCCTATTGATTTTTCTTCCACCATACCGAGCGGCTTCAAAACCTCCTTCACATACTTTTTTCCTTGTGAGGATTCCTCCTTAGTTGAGATATTTGAAGTCCGATGAAAAATCTGATCTCACTAATCATGGAAATTTTGAACCCTCTCTTCATGGCTTCAACGAATTCAACACTCATCATCTCCTCCAAAGATGATGTCATCCACAAATATCTCCTCAATCAACAAGCTACCTTTTGTTTTTTTTTTAAAGATATATTTTGCCATCATCATTTTTTCTCACAAATCCAATTTTATCAAGTATGAGTGTAGTCTCTCATACCACGCTATGGTTGCCTTTTTTAATCCATAAAGGGATTTCTTCAACTTGCACACTTGATTTTTGCCCATTTCATTTTCAAATCCTTCTGCCTTTTCAATGTACAGTTCCTCTTCTAGAAATCTATTTAGGAATGTAGACTTCACATCCATCTAGTATGCTTTGAAGTTCTTGTATGTTGCAAAGGCTAGAAGTGTCCTAACTCTTTCTAGTTTGGACATCAGTGCAAGGATCTCTTCATAGTCTATGCCTTCTTCTTGTGTATATCCTTTGCAAACAAGCCTAACTTTTTTTATGACCACATCTTCATTTTTATTAATCTTGTTTTTGAACACCCACTTTGTGCCAACTAACATTCTTTTCTTCTGGTTAGTTCATTAGGGTCCACTTATCATTCTTTACTATTTGATCAATTTCTTCCTCCATAACCTTCTTTTAGTCTTTGTCCTTGAGATCTTCCCTTGTATCTTTGGAATCCAAATGTGAGAGCAATCATACCATTTCTCTTGCCTTTTTTCTTGTGATCACTCCAATGTCTTTATCTCTAATGATCTTATCAGTTGAGTGGCGACTTATTACATACTTTGTTAGCAATGGTTCTCCTTCAGGTGCTTCTGCTTTTTTCTCTTTAGGATGAGTTGCCTCTTCTTGTGGCAGTATAACTTCCTGTACAACTTTCGTTTCCACTAGTACTCTTTCCGTCGTATCATTTATTGGAATATATTAAAAATGTCTGTAGTTTTTTAGTTCTTTCTTACTTTTTTTTCACTCTTCTAGAAGAACTCATCTACCTTCACATTGGTAGATTCCACAATCTTATTCTTTTAGAGGTTCAAGCATCAATACACTTTTGTCTTGGTAGATTATCCCAGAAAGATACCCTCATCACTTTTTGGTTCAAACTTTCCTTGGCACTCATCTCTTTTGATGTAGCATTTACTTCTAAAAACCTTGAAGTAACTCACCAATGGTGAGTGACCAAACCACAATTCATAGGGAGTCTTCTTTGTTCCCTTCTTAACATGTACCATATTAAAGGTGTACACAGTTGTTCTCTCAAATTCTCTCCAATAGATATGTGCAAAATTATTCCAAATCATCAGTGATCTAGCACAATCTATGATTGTTCTATTCCTTCTTTCACAACACCATGTGGCGTCCTAGGAGTTAACACCCATCTTCTGATCCATGCTCCTAAAAGTAATTCTCAACCTCTTGTGAGGTGAAATTACCTCCTTGATATAATCTCAAACACTTCAATGCTCTAACAATATTCCTTTCCACCTTTTCTCTATACACTCTGAACATGCAGACAACTTATGTCTTTTCCTTTAAATAGACAATCCACCTCATTCTGTAAAATCACGAATAAACAACATAAAGTATATGTCACTAGATATACTCTTGGTCTTCATAGGACCACAAAGGTTAGTATGCACTAACTCTAAAACTTGTTCAAAGGTAAATGGATTTCTTGAAAAATTAGAACTAGCCAACTTTCCTAGTTGATAGTCTTTACACAACATTGTTAGGTTTAGTAATGGAAGGTAAACTTCTTACACATTTTTTCTTTCCTTAACAATGCTTTCAAAATTTGCACAACATAATCTCCTATGCCACAAACAAGTATTATCATTCTTAGCTACCAAATGTATATTCTTAGAAATATTGAGATAAAAGAGATTACCTTTGCTTTGTTCTTTAGTAGCTAAAAGTTTATATGTCAAATATATTGCAAGACCCTTTGCTAAACTCAAACCTATAACCTTTTCCTATTATTTGAGTTACACTCAACATGTTATATTTAAGACCTTCCACTAAGTAACCATCTTCCTAGTTAGTGGATTCATTTATTTCTACAATGCTCTTACCTATCACCATGCATGGTGAGTTGTTGCGAAACTTCACCATTCTTTCATAATAGGCCTCCATCTCATGGAATTTTCTCCTATCACTAGACATGTGGTAAGAGAAATCATTCTCAATTATCTAGTTCTTGTGGATACTGGTGTTTGTTATCAAGACTCTTTTGACCCTTTCTTTTTTGATAGAAACAAAAGATATTTTATTCTCATCCTCATCATCATTACTGGTTGAATCTTCATCAGTCACACTTGTCTTGACAATGTAACATTGCTTCTTCTCATTCCCTTTGGAGTTTTCCCCTCTTTTGTCGGTCTCCTTCTTGACATATTTTGGACATATAGCAACATAGTGTCTTAAGTTCTTTTAGTTAAAGAATTTAAATGGAAGCTTACCTTTGTACTTCCCTTTCCCTCTTACCATTCTCTTTGAGAATAGAGCTGCCAACTCTTCTTGTTTGACTTCTTCAACATAGAGACTTTCTAATTCTTTCTTGTATTTCGACATGCTTGTCTCCTCCTTTCCTCTTTGGGTTACAATTGGTGTAATTAAGGCTTTGAACACTGCTTCAACCTTGGGTTGATTGTTGACATATTTTCTTAGCTTAAATGCAGTAAGATTTCTTATCAAAGCATCAAGAGATACATCCATTTTTTCTATTGTTCATATCTCCTGAATGGATGATACCCTTATGGTATATTTGGGCAACAAGGTTCTCAATATTTTTCTTACACATTTATCTTCATGTAGTGTGCCTCTAGTTTCTTTGATGGCTACCATCACATCTTTCACCTATTTTTCATAGGTCTCGGTATCTTCTCCTTCCTTCATCCTTACTTCAACAATATTTTCTCTTAGGCTTTTAGCTTTAAGCATTTATTCATGCTAGTCACCACCATAGATGATTCAAATCTTTTCCCACATCTCATAAGTAGTATCTAGTTCTTCTAAATCTTTGTATTCATTGTAGGACAAGGTGCTAGATAGAGCATCCATTGTGGCCATGTGAGTTTCCTTCTCCTTTATCTAGCTAGGGGTGAATAGATCAACATTTTCTATGCACATTGTCTCCACATGATCATAGTTTTATTTTGAAAAGTTTGGTGTTTCTCTTTTAAACATCTTGATATTTTCCTTGAGTTGTTAAACTCCTTACTTTTGAGGACTAGAACTCTGATACCAATTGTCAATCCACTAATAGGTGAGTATATGGAGAGTGGGGATGAATTAGTATATTCAAAGTAACTTCAACAAAAATAATGAACACAATCATAGCAATACATAACACAATACTTATCTTCTGGAAAGCCAATTAGGGTAAAAATCATAGTGTGTGAGTTGATCCTCATGAAGCTTGCACTCTTTTGAAGTGTGCCTAGTCAAGACTTATCTTTTTCAAAAGATTGCAAAGACATTGTTAGGTACCACCTAACTAAGGGATTTGAGTAAGAGCTATGAGAGTCTTTCCCTGTTAAGAGCATCCCAGTTAAAGGACTTCAAAACACAAGTTAATGAGTCACCATTTTAGGGTCCACCCTCAATGACATTCATTTTTGTAGAGATCAATAAAAAATAGAGGAATGATCTAATGAAATATCTATTAAACTTTTCTTGAGTATAGATCCCTTTACTTCTCTTTTGACCTATTTACAAATGTGTTATGCCTTCTTCTTTGGCTCTACAACTCCAGACATAATTTCTTGTGAACATAACACCACTCACTCTTGTACACTTTAAAACATATATTTTTTGGGCTTATTGAATTCTCAACAGAATAGCTCCTTTACACTATTAATGACTTCACATTGTCACTCCTAAATTTGAGATTACATGGCTTGGTTCTCTTGCTAATCGATATGCAATCTAACCTTTTCCCTTGAAGCATTGTTTACTTCTATAATCCTTATGTACTCAACTTCAAAACCCTAAATTATGAATGCAAAATTTGAATTCTCAAGCCTACTTCTAGCTTGTCCTCATGTTGTTTTCATGTAGAACTCTTGTTAGATGTAGCATGTGCAAACATAAGTCACATATGTGCTACAGCCTTGATGGCTTACATAATTAAAAATAATTAAAATTTGAAATCTTTTGACCATTCTTTGATGTGACAATACTTACCACCATTAAATGAAACGAGTATACTTCTACCTAATTTGTGATGTGGCAATCACATGTATCCTACTACATGCTTCCTTTTGCTGACTCGACAAAACTTTCTTTCATAGCTATTAGTTGCTCTATTTCCCTTGCATACTTACCATCCTTATTCACATTCTTACTTCACTTAGCATGACTCCAAGTGGTTTTCCTTTGTCATCGCCTTTGCTAGGCTTGGTCTTTCCTTTCTTCAACCACCCTTGTGAACTAGAGTCACATAGATGAGCTCAATGTGAATCACCAATCATAGCTCCATATTGGTCACCATCCCTCCTACACCTTAACACCATCTTTATATCCTTAGGCATTTTAGCCAATTATGAAAACAATCTCCCCCTTTCACATTGATGGAAACACTTCTAATACTTTTAGGACTTTGGCCTTTTCTGAAAACATAATTTACCTTTTTTTTTCATCTTCTCTTAACATGTCCCCTTGATATGATGCATCCACATCCTTTGACTTCTTTGAGTTATCTTTATGGGTTCATTGGGTTCCTGACTATACTGATTAAATTTTTGAAGTTTGAAGCTTCTCAACCTTACTTTATTTTGTTCATCTTCATTTGTTGCTATTGTTGTTCTTCTCAACTTCTCCCTACTTCTATTTTACTTTTCTTCTCTTCTTGTCTCTTCTTTCTCCCCTTTTTTACTATTCTTTCTTTGCTTCTCATTCTCTCCCTTTATATTTATGCTTCTTAACTTCTCCTCCTTTGACAACAATGCCAAAAGGAACACAAATTAACTCTGTGACTACTGCCCCTATGGAGTATTCTCCATTCTTCATCAATCCAGGAACATGGATTGATTCCTATCTTCTTGTTTCCTTCAGGCTTGATAGGGGTAGTACCCCTAATTTCTCTATTAGATACTCAAAAGTACCCTTCTAAAGAGGTTTCATGAATATATCTTCTATTGTTCCTTGGTTGGTACATACTCTAATCACTCCTCGTTCCTCTTTCTCTTGAAATTTCTCCCTTAGAAAATGATATATTATTGATATGTGCTTTGTCTTCAAGTGCACAGTCAAGATTTTTGATATGTTGATTGTTCTTGTGTTATCACAATTAATAACTACCAATTCCTCCATCTTCTCTTCAATTCCTTTAAGTAGTTTTTTGATCTGGACAACTTAAGTGTAGTTCATTGCTTCAGCTATCCACTCTGTTTCTTGCTAGCCCATGCAACCAGTCTTCCTCCAAAAAGGAATGCACCACTAGTCATGCTCTTTCTATCATCTATGTTCTCCATCTAATTAGCTTCAATAAAGCAATTGAGTTCAAATTTTTCTATTTGAGGATAGCGTAGGCCAAAATCTTCAGTACCCTTTAAATATTTGAAGATCCTTTTTGCTACTACCATGTGCGATTCCTTTGGGTTGGTTGAGAATCTGGCTAGTGTACCATCTACTTGTGCAATATCTGATAACCTATGTACAATGTATTGTAGTTTACCAATCATAGATAAGAAAAGTGTCTCATTCATTTCAAGACTTTCATCTTCTTTTAACAACTTACAACTGATCACCATGGGGGTCCCTACTGATTTTTCTTCCTCCATATCAAACATCTTCATAATCTCCTTTTGATGAAGGGCACTCCCCTTAAAACCATAAACTCATAATAGAAACAAAGAAACAACAACCAACGTGAGAACAAAATATGGACTTCTTATTTGCATTGAAAATGTGAAATTATAGAATTCTCAAGTACAATATGCTAACCCACATGAGCACCTTCATTACAATAATCTGCAAGACAAGTTGCAAACTATCACCTAGAGCTTTCCTAGACTATGCTTAGGCTTTTCTTAAATAGGCAATTTTATGCCACTTGAGAAGGTTCTAGACATTGAAACTTAATACCTAGGCCTGATAGACCCTAACAATACATATAGAGTCAGCCAAATACATCTTTGACAATTATTTTAGATATTTTGGGTAGCCCAACTTTGAAAGGCCATAACTCATGAACCGTTGCTTTGATTGGCTATTATAACCACTTTTCAAAAATGCCAGCTCCTAATTTACAGGCTTGGAATTGCACTAGCACCCTTCCATCAAGTTTTCAGACCTCATCCAGGCACTCTAAGGCCTCCAATGGTGAGCCTAAATATTTTTTTGCAAATTTTTCCACTGAAAATCTGCAATAACTTCTTTGATACTTATGCTTGAGCAAGGGGATTTTTATGGTAGGTTTAAAACTCTAAAATTAACCTTCCTATAGAAAATGAGAATATTCTAAGCTCATATGGAAAAGTTACTAAAAATAGAAAGTTTCCATAAATATTAACCACCTTGTCTACTAGTCCTTATTAAAATAGAAAATACTAAAATACAAATATTTTTGAGGTGATGCAAGATTGCTCTTACACCCAGGATGCTCCTACATCAGACACTCGAGGTAATTTGAGAAGTGATTCCATTATGTCTCAGGTGTTTAAAGGAAAATTAAGACAGTTAACCTCCTCCTTTGCTAGCCATGATGAATCCTCTACTAGCCTCTCTTTCCACTTGACTAGGTATTCCTCATAAGTTTTATTCCTTGTACTTTTGCCAACATGACTATCGAGTATCTCCTCAATCTCCTCTGTAGCTGAACTAGGTCCTGGAATACTCCATTGCACTTCTGCAACTTCATCTCCATCACCTCCTTCATAGCACTCTGTCAAATCTGAAATATTAAATATTGGTGAAATATTCAATTCAATAGGCAACTCCACTTCATAATCATTTCCAGAATCATGCTTTTTCACTATCTTGCACAAGCCAAATTTCTTCATCTTCAGCTTATTATATGTACTTACTGGAAAATGCTCCTTCCCCAAATGAACCATGACTTCATCTCCAATTTGAAATTTCTTATAGCTCCTTTTCACATCTACCTTAGCCTTATACTATGTATTCATCTTTATGATGTGCTTCCTCACCTCCTCATGGATGTTCTTCAAATGTTTAGCAAAATCTTTTGCTTCAACACTACTTATCTCTACTTTATCCAACTACCTCAATTCAAAAGTATTTCTGGAACTACTCCCATATATAATCTAGAATGGTGATTTACTATTACTCCTATTGATAGAATTATTATATACAAATTTTTTCTGTAGTAAAATTAGATCCCATCCTTTTGACTTGTCTCCAACCAAACATCTCAACAAGTTTTCCAAACTATGATTCACAACTTATGTCTATCCATAAGTCTGTGGATGATGTAATGAATTGAACTTCAAATCTATCTTCAACTTCTTTCAAAATGTATATCAGAAATACTCAAAAAAATTTGGTATCTCAATCTGAAAGTATACTCTTTGGTAGGTCATTTAGTCGCACCACATCTCTAAAAAATAATTTTGCTACATGAAAAACATCACTAGCCTTCTTGTAAGGAATAAAATGTGTCATCTTTGAAAACCTATCAACCACCACAAAAATAGAATCATGCCCACATTGAGTCCTCAGTAATCCAGGAGAAAAATCCATGTTGACATCCTCCCATGGCTTCTCTAGTACAAGTAATGGTTGATACAATCCTGTATTCTACATCACTCCTTTCACCATCTAACATACTCTACAACTTTGTACAAACTTTTTCGCATCTTTCTGCAATTATGGCCACTAATAATTCTCAGCAACCAAAGCTATGGTTTTATCCCTGCCATAATGTCTAGCCAATCCTCCACTATGCTTCTTTTTGATGATATTCTCTCTCATTGAACTTTTAGGAATGCACAATTGGCTTCTTTTGAACAACATACTATCTTGGATTATGAAATCCAACCACCTTGTTCTATCAAGTGTAACAGGTTTAGTACAAGCCTTCCACACTTCACCAAAATTAGGATCATATGGATATAAAGTACTGAGTTCCTTGAACCCAACCACCTCTATCTTCATTTCTGTCAGCAAAAGTTGTATTCTACTAAGAGCATTTGCAACTTTGTTAGAATTTTCACTCTTGTGTTTTAAATTAAATATTAACTTTGCAAAAACTCAACTCACTTTAAATGCCTTTGGTTCAATTTTCTTTCACTATTCAAATATAGCAAATTTTGATGATCAGTATACAAAACAAACTCCTTAAGAAGAAGATAATGTCTCCACTTCTTTAATGCTTGAACTATAGCATAAAATTCTTGATCATAAACAGATTTTTTTTTTCGGCATTATTCAAGTTATCACTAAAATAAGCAACATGTTTACCTTCTTGGCTCAAAACAACTTCTATTGCAGTACCACTAGCATCACAGTCTACTTAAAATACCTTGTTAAAATCAAGAAGTACTAAAACATACTGCTTAGTAACTTTTTGATTCAACAAATTAAAACTCTTATCTGCTCCTACAGTCCACTTAAACTCTTTCTTATCCCCTCTCATTGTTTTAGTCAAGGGTCCACAAACACTGTTAAAACTTCTTATGAACTTTTTGTAAAATGTAGCCAGTCCATGAAAAGATCTTACCTCTATTGCACTCCTTGGAGTAGGCCATTAAAGGATAGCCTTCACTTTCTCCAAATTCATTTTCAAACCTTTTGCTGAAACTATAAATCTCAGGTACACCAACTCTTTTACAAAACTGCACTTCTTTAGGTTTATCAACAAATTTTTTCCCCTCAACTTATCAAAGACCTTGTGATTATGGATCAAATGCTCCTCCAATGTCTTACTAAATATCAATATATCATCTAGATAAACAATGATAGACTTACCTAGAAATTCTTTTAGTACCTCATTCATGAGCCTCATGAAAGTGCTCGGTGCATTGGTTAGCCCAAAAGGCATGACTAACCACTCATACAGTCCTTCCCTTGTCTTGAAAGTAGTCTTCCACTCATCACCTTCTCTGATACAAATCTGATGGTATCCACTCTTCAGATCTATCTTCATGAAATAGTCATCTCCACTCAAATAGTCCATAATATCATCCATCCTTGGCAATGGAAATCTATACTTGATTGTGATCTTGTTGACAACCTGAGAATCTGTGCACATTGTCCATTTTCTATTTTTATTTGGTGCTAATACTGCTAGTACAACACATGGACTTGGACTCTCTCAAATCAACCCCTAAGGCAACAGCTCATGAACTTTTTTGTTCAACTCTTCACTTTCTGCTAGTGTCACTCTATGTGCTGCTTTGTTTGGAAAACTGGCTCTTAGAACCAAATATATTTGGTGACTGATCTTCTTCATTTAGGGCAATCCATCAGGTACATTATCTAATACAATATCAAAAAATTCTTCCAACATATTTGCAAATTCTGTAGGTACCTCCTCTACTTCTTCTTTACTATCTTTTGAAATTATAGAAAAACACACATGCTCATGCTTCATACCTTTAAGAAACTCTTTTCCATCAACAAAACATATTTTGGTAGCACTACATACCTTTTCTTCTTTATCCTGCAATGGTTTCAACTTATGTTTCACTACATCCTTGGTCAGAGTGTAGGTATTTGCTCGTCCATCATGTATAGCATGCCTATCAAATTGCCACGACCTACCCAACAATATATGACATATGTCCATAGGTATGATATCACATAGTATATCATCTTGGTAGCTTCCAATCTTGAACTTCACTAAGCACTGGTCATTGACCATAACCTTGTGGTTATCTTGCACCCAAGCAATATAGTATGGATGTGAGTGTTTCTGTCTCTTCAGCTTCAACTTGGTGACCATCATTTTTGACACCAGATTGTTAGTACTTCCACCATCAATGATCACATCACAACACTTATCTTCAAATCTTAACCTTGTGCGAAATAAATTCCTTCTTTGATTAGGTTCATTCACACCAATTAGCAGGACTCTTCTATTAACTAGGACTTCTCCTCTTTCAACATCTTTAGAATGTGAGGATTTGGCATCTTCATCAACATGTGCAACTCTAGCTGGGCCTTTAGTTCTTCAATCTATCCTTCCTTGGTGTGGGTACATTCAAATGCTTTATGCCATTCTTCTCTATAGTAAAACATTTCCCAGGGAAGCCTTCTCTTCCAAATCCTTGTCCTCTACCTCTTCCTCTCTGATCTCTATTGTTTTGATCATGGAAATGATTGGAATTGTTTCTCATTTGGTTCTGATTACTACTTCTAGCCTCATCTTTGTTCTTCTGATTATCATTATGGCCTCCATAAGATCGTCCACCAGATCTTCCACCATGACCTCTTCCACTATTCTTATTATCAAACTTCTTGCTCAGTTTCTCCTCAACTCTTAGAAAAAATTGGTATGCCGCCTCAATACTATTCATTTAAAACAGATTCATCTTGTCTGAAATGCTTGGCCTTAACCCATTAAGATAATAGATGACTTTCTCCTTATTAGCTTTTGCATGGCTAGTTCTAATGAGAACTAGGTAGAACTCTTCGATATACTCTTGAACAAATTTTCCTGCCTGCTTCATTCCTTGCATCTTTTTTAACAGATCAAACTCATAATCCATACGAATGAATTGTCACTTCATTTTATCTATCATCTAATCCCATTTGGTGATTTTGTCCTTTCCTTTTCTAATTTTCTCTAACTGAACCTCTTGCCACCAGATCTTTGCATGTCCCTTTAGTTTTGCCTTTGCAAACTTGACCCTATCCAGATCCTCAATATCTTCATACTCTAAGTACTCTAATTCATTGATCTAATCGATCAGCTCTTCTAAGTTAAGATTTACTAAAAATGTGGGAACCTCAAACTTAGATCTGTTTCCAATCTTAGAGATGGCCTTATAAAGCCTCTCTTTCTCTGGGTTTAGAACTGCCTCTGCTCTGACATTTTCTTCTACTTTGTCCTCATCCTTGCTTTCATTTCTCACATGAATATTTATTCCTCTCCACATTTTTTTTTCCAATGCTTTTATTTTCCTTTAGAGGGCTTAGAGACCCTTATGAGTAACACCTACAACTTTTCTACCACACTCTCTTCATGGAGGCATTTTTGCACTTTTACTGAAACCCTAGTGCAAACAGCCTCATAATCAATGATCTATCTACACATAGCCCAAACCATGGTCCTAGTGTGAACTACCTCAAAATAAACAATCTATCCACACACTCAAAAGCTTTAGCTCTGATACCACTTGATGAAGGGAACTCCCCTTAAAACCATAAACTCATAATAGAAACAAAGGAATAATAGCTAATGTGAGAACACAACATGGACTTCTTATTTGTGCTGCAAATGAAAAATTATAGAATTCTCAAGTACAATATGCTAACCCACATAGGCACCTTCATTACAATAATTTACAAGACAAGCTGCAGACTATCACCCAAAGCTATCTTAGACGATGTTTAGGCATTTCTTAAAAAAGGCAATTTTATACCGCCTGAGAAGGTTCTAGACATTGAAATTTAATACATAGGGCTGACAAACCCTAATAATACATATAGAGTCAACAAAATACATCTTTGAAAATTATTTTAGATATTTTGGGTAGCTCAAATTTGAAAGGCCATAACTCACGAACCGTTGCTCCGATTGGCTATTATAACCATTTTTAAGAAATGATAGCTCCTAATCTACAAGCTCAAAACAACACTAGCATCCTTCCATTAAGTTTTCGGACCTCATCTGGGAACTCTAAGGCCTCCAATGGTGAGCCTGAATTTTTTTCTACAAAATTTTTCACCTAAAATCCATAATAACTTTTTTGATACTTATGCTTGAGCAATGAGATTTTTATGGTAGGATTACAACTCTAAAATGAACCTTCTTGTAGAAAATGAGAACGTTCCAAGCTCATATGACAAACTTACTAAGAATAACAAGTTCTCATAAATAGTAACCACCTTATCTACTAGTCCTTATTAAAATAGAAAAGACTAAAATACAAATATTTTTGGGGTGATGCAAGATTGCTCTTACACCCAGGATGCTTCTGCATCACCTTCACATAATTTGTTTTTCCCTATGGAGATTCCTCCTTTGAGTTGAGATACTTAAAGTCTGATGAAGAATTTGATCTCACAAACCATTGACATTTCGAACCCTCTCTTCATGGATGCAGAGAATTCAACACTCATCTTATCATCTCCTCGAAAGATGATGTCATCCACAAATATTTGCATAATTAGAAAACTACCTTCTATTTATTTATTCAAATTTATGTTTACATTGTCTCTTGTTCTAGCAAACCTAATTTTCATGAGTATGAGTGTAGTCTTTCATAGCACACTTTGGGTGCCTATTTTAATCCACACAAAGATTCTTCAACTTGCACACTTGATTTTTTCCTTTTCATTTTCAAATCCTTATCCCTATTCAATATACACTTCTGCTTCTAGAAATCCATTTAGAAATGCAAACTTTACATCCATTTGATATAATTTGAAGTTCTTGTATGTTGTGAAGGATAGGAGTATCCTAACTCCTTCCAGCCTAGCACCAGTGCTAAGGTCTCACCATAGTCTATGCCTTCTTCTTTTACATAACCTTTGTATACAAGCCTATCCTTGTTTATGACTAAATCTCCATTTTTATTCATCTTATTTTTGAAAACCCACTTTGTGCCAATTACATTCTTATCTTCTAGCTGGTTCACTAGGGTCCATTAATCATTCTTTTCTATTTGATCAATTTCTACCACCATGGCCTTCTTCTAATCTTCATCCTTGAGAGATTCCCTTGTAGCTTTGGGCTCCATATGCGAGAGAAGACATACTATTTTTAATGAGGACACCACCCAAGACAAAATAAACACAACAGGAAAAGGGAAATATTATTATTAGAAGTGATTTTCTAATACATTCAGTATAATGAAAATATTCTAAATGTGTGCCTTATGGGCTTACAATGTTGCTTGATCCTAGAGAAAAAAATCTCCTACAGTACCTTCTCCCAAACTCCACCAAAAACTGCCTTTAAAATGCCAAAAATATCCTTAAGTAACCCAAATTAGGTTTAGTGTTAGGAATACATTTTAGAATATGCCATTTGGCATCCACCACCAAAATAGAAGGTTCTAGAAAATACATCAAAAATTAGTGTAAAATTAGAAGAATTCAGAAATGGTAGTCTAATTTTTGGGAGGCATAACTTTTGATCCGGGACTCTAATTGAAAAATTGCTTACATTTTGGAAAGATCTCCAAGTTCTCTATAGCCTTATGGACTAGATTCAGTCATCCCCTATTTTTTGGGGCCATACAAGTTTGTTTAGTGCCTCAAAACTGACTTTGAAGTGCTCTTAGGGGGTCTCTAGACAACTTAAAACTGCAATAACTTTAAAAAATGCAAAGCTTTTCTTTTTTTTGGAGTGCTTTAAATTACAATTATAATCATCCTTCAAAGTTACACCTTTTAACTCATCATAATTATCGTTCAATTATAAAATAACCTATTGTTTACATTGACACATATCCCAAGGTGCTAACAAATTGTAACCCAAAAAACCAATAGTGGAACTATGAGAGTTTCAATCTTTATTTGACCCAAATGGGTATCCAAAAATGAAAACACATTAGATAGAAACTAACACTAAGCATATTTTTGGGTGATACAGGATTGCCCTTACACAACTGGATGCTTCTGCATAAGTTTCTCTCACCTTTCTCCTTGTCATCACTCCAAAGTCTTTATCTCTAATGACTTGATTAGTTGAGTGGTGTCTCCATACATAGTTTGCTAGCACATTTTTTCTTTGAGTGCTTTCACCCTTTTCTCTTCAGGCTGAGCTACCTTTGTTGTACCTATTTAACTTCTTGTACAATTTTTGCTTCCATTGGTGCTCTTTCTACTATATCATTTATTGGAATATATTCAAACTATTTGTAGTTTTCTAGTTCTTTCTTACTTTATTCTTCGTTCTCAGACAACTCATCTACCTTCACACTGGTAGATTCCACAAGATTTTTCATCTAGAGTTTCAAGCACCAACACAATTTTCTCTTGGTAGAGTATCCCAAAAAGATCCCCTCATCAGTTTTTGGTTTGAACTTTCCTTGGTACTCATTTCTTTTGATGCCATTTTATTTCAAATACCTTGAAGTAACTTAGATGATGAGTGACCAAACCACAATTCATAGGAGTCTTATTTTTCCCTTCTCACCTATACCCTATTCAAGGTGTACATAGTTGTGCTCACAACTTGTCTCCAATAGATATGTGCAACATTATTATGAATTATAACTGTTCTAGCACAATCCATGATTGTTCTATTCCTTCTTTTAGCAACACTATTATGTTGTAGTGTCTAGGGAGATGACATCTATCTTCTAATTGTGTGCTTCTGATAGTAACTCTCAAACTCTTGTGAGTGAAATCAAATTTTTGATTTGATCTCAAACACTTCAATTCTCTACTAGTGTCCCTTTCCACCTTTTCCCTATAGGTTTTGAACATGTGGAAGGCTTCTGATTTTTCCTTCAAATAGATAGTCCACATCATTATGAAAAAATCATCGATAAACAACATAAAATATGTCACCATATACACTCTTGGTCTTCATGGGATCACACAAGTTAGTATGCACTAAATCTAAAAATTGTTTAGAGGTAAATGACTTTCTTGGAAAACTATAACTGACAAACTTTCCTAGTTGACAATCTCCATACAAAATATTGTTAGGTTTAGTAGGTGGACAGAAACCTCTTACAATTTTTTTCTTTCCTACTTTAACAATGTTTTCAAAATTTTCATGACATAACCTCCTATGCCACAACCAAGTGTTATCATTCTTACCTACCAAATATTTATTTTCAAAAATATTGAGGTAAAATAGATCACCTTTGCTTTGTTCTTTTGTAGCTAAAATTTTACTTGTCTTGTCAAATATTTTTGAAGACCTTTTGTTAAACTCAAACCAATAACCTTTATCTATTAGTTGAATTATAGTCAACATGTTATATTTAAGACCTTCCACAAAATGGGATTGAAGTCATTCCATTATCTACTGCTACATACAAATATGTTGCCATGTTGATACTCAATCATATCATCTATCACTATGGTATTCTATCCTCACTTGTCATTGATAATGGGGGGATGTTCAAGAATAAGGACCTTAGGCAATGATGCAATAAATTCAAGATTAAGCAACATTGGTCCTCTATCTACTACCCTAAATATAATGAAAAAGCCAAGGCCTCAAGCAAAACACTACTGAAAATCTTGCATAGAACAACTCACAAATCTAGAAGGTATTGGCATTTGCAAATCAATCCAACATTATGGGTTTATAGAACTACTATACACACTCCTATAGGGGCTACACCCTTTTCATTGGTCTATTGTTCTAAAGTTTTCCTCCCTATAGAAGTCGATATTAGCTCTTTGCAAGTCTCTCTGCATGGTTAGATTATTGATGAGGACCATAGAGCTATAAGGATCCATGAGCTAGAAACCCTAGATGAGCTTCGCAGGGCCGCTTTTGATTACATGAGGGCCTATTAGAAGAGGATGTCCACTAGCTATAATAAAAACTTCAATCCTTGTGAGTTACAAGTGAGTGAACTCATTCTTCGAGAACACCCTAAGAACCAACATAATAGGGAAAAAAGGAAAAATTTGAGCCTAACTAGTTGGGACCTTACATTGTCACAACAATATTTGGATCTAGGGCTTATCAACTTTCTACACCTGAAGGAGAACAACTCCCTGAGCCTATCAATATCCTGTCTGAAGAAGTTCTATACTTAAGACTCTCATGGCTCAACTATTTGCACATGCATAATGATCCTAAAAAAATCCAAATTTGTTTTATATATGATGCTTAAAAAATCCTAAAAAGTATAAAATATCTTGAAAAATCAATCATCTTAGTGAAAACCTAGCAGTAGGCACTTTGATGTATCACCAAAAAAAAATTCTAAATTATTATTACTTTTATACAGCAAGTCCTAAAAGAATCTGCCAAGTGGTGCAAACCTAGAAAAAAATGCTACTTGAAACCCTCGTACCTATGTATATTAGTCCCACTTCATGCTTATTCATTTTATGGTACCTTTCCTAGCTTGGAATTAACTCTTGTCCTTTCCTAGGGGGCACAACTGCTTAGCTTATCAGGGTCTTCTTGTACATTAGGGTTTCTTTGGCAACTTGTCTAAAACAATATTTTTGAATACTTTCCCCCCTTGACAACGAGTGTTTCAACATAGATGTGAATCAACTAGATCTAATTAGTGTTAAGTGTTCCATTTATTCTCATGGGAGATGGATTCATGTGGGAATCACTACTCATGATATATGGGTCAATGAGTTTGACTAAAAGAATGCATAGTTAAATCTTGCTAGCAATATCACAATTTGACTTGCTGTGGAAAATACCTCCTACTTATTAGTTACTTGGGTGTTAAGATTACATTTGATTTGCTTCCTTGTATGTTAATTTTTCTTATGCAAAATGAATTGATCATTTTATTAACATCTGAATTTTAGTTGATTCCATCTTTCTTTTTATAAAAGGGACGAGTAAAAATAAAATAGTAAATAAATATATTTAAATTTGAAATTATTAAAATAATTAACTATTTTAATTAATCATAAATAAAAATTATGAAACCAATTACTATTTGGAATTAAAGAACATTAGTTACAATTTTTATTAAAATAGACTATTTTCTTACAAATTTATTGGCCACTCCTTTTAGTTTTTTAAAAAAGGGAGTGGGAATATATTTGGGGAGGGGGGAAATTGTAAAGAAAATACCCACCATGTCTCTACCTTCCTTGGTAAGAGCGGGTTTCCATAAAAAAATATACTTTCTTGAATTGGTTAAGGGAAGTTTCAACTCACCATATCCTTTCTCACATCCATGGACTTGCAATTTTTTGGAAAAGCTATGTGGTTGTTATGGCCTATATTTCCTTTAGATCTTGTGTGATGAATTATCTGATTGCATTTGTAGATTAGTTTAGACTGGAAGGGAGTCAATGATTTGAATCTATCATCTTGTTTATTTTAATTATCATCGATTCCCACGTAGGGCTTATTAGTCCCTGCCTTTCTAAAGGCAGGGAACTATTGTTTTTATTTGACCCCCATCTATTAATTTTTAGTGAACAATTATTCTATTTCTAAAGTTATGTGCTTGTATATTTTTAAATCTATTTATGAAAATCAAAATCCCTTTTTTGAATTGGCGAATGACTATTTTCCTAGAGAGAAAAATCAATTTTCTCCAACAAAAATACAAATATTTTCTAACAACTCTATCATGCATTAATGAATGCATTAATTACAACCTTATCTTTTCCACATTTGTGACAAGTTCATTAGATTTTTAAAAAAGTAATGTTTTTATCTTCAACCTCACAATACTTAAAAAAATAAAAATGTCTAATCAATATTAATTATCACAATTGATTTTTCTTACCAAGTTCAAATATAGAGTTAAGTATTTTGTATTTCTTATATTAAATATATTTATTTTTTTAACATAACATTGATATTTTATTTTGCCAATTGTAAAATGTTATTTCTTTTAAGTTTACACTATGTTTTACTAGCTACTATTTTACAATCTTACTCTAATTTTTAAAATATCATTTTACAAATTGTTAAACTAATACTATCTCTCAAACTTACTAGATATATAAACAAATATTAGACATATTTTTCACAAACTAAGATAAATAAAATAATTCCTATACAAGTAAAAATAATTCTTGAAACTTCTTATAAAGAATTTATGACACCAAATAATATATTTTTAATATAAATATATCAACTTAAATTTGATATATCTTTAGAGGTATTTTAGATATTTATAATAATTATTCTTGATTTTAATTAATAAAGTGTCAAAGTCATAATTTTATAAAATTAATATCTCACATAATTATTTGTGTCTTTTAACACATGTTAAGATGCAAACGCCACTGCCTACTTAGGTTGTGGATATTTCTTTTGGCTTATAACTCACTAAGTCTACAAAAGCTCCCAAATACTTACATTATATCTTAAGGCAGGGACTCAAGCTCACTTAGAGCTCTTGTTCTTGAATTTAATTGTTTACTGGCTTCTAGGAAATTAGATATGCATTTGGTGGTGTTCTATGTACATTGCAATTATTTATTGTATGATAGTGCCAATTTATTCTTTTTTATTGTATTAGAGTGCTAATTTATTCTTTGGTCAAAGGTGTACAATAGTTTTTTGAATGAAATTATTCTATGGCAATATTATGAGCTTTTGATACCTATAAAAATATTTATGAGCTTTTGATTTACTAAGGTGTAACATTTCTAAATTCTAGATTAGGTAATTTAGAATGATACCTTCGGTGTTTAATTAAATAGAGAATGTTGTAACAATGTCTCATATTTGTTTCATCTATGCTAAAAATGTCTTTAATCTTACTCTATTATGGGATGAAAGTGACATAGAAGTCTCTGCATACACTCTTTTACTCTTGTTTCTTGTTAATTTATTAGAAATTAATCAATATTAATAAATGAAAAAGGAAAAAAAATCAATTTGAATTGAATTCATGAACTCCATGTGGCTGGTTGGAAAATAATTTGTATGAAACAATCTTTTAAACACCCCAACACCCACATCCTTTCTTCCTTGTGATTGGGACTACTTACATACCCCATGCATATCCTTTGGGTAGTATGTTACCTTGATCAAGTGTGATGAGAGGGGGGGGGAGTTTGAGCAAGATTGGTTGAAATAATTTTCAACAATCTAATCACATTTCAATACGTACGTGTCTTGGGTGAGGTGGGAAAACATGACCTACACTTCCTCCTT
Source organism: Cupressus sempervirens (assembly GCA_028749045.1). NCBI lineage: Eukaryota > Viridiplantae > Streptophyta > Pinopsida > Cupressales > Cupressaceae > Cupressus > Cupressus sempervirens. Next base: position 310,604,119 of record CM053788.1, read on the forward strand.
ATACATCGTGGAAGATTGTGTCAGATGTGGGAGGTCACCATGGCAAGTAGTAGGTGATGGGAGTGATTGGTTAAGAGGGATAGGAGTTAGGGATAGGGTTAGTAGGGGATTATTGGTATAAGTGATTAGTAAGTTAGGTAAGGGTTAAGTGGTCAGTTGGTTAGGTCGGTTAAGTTAGTTTTTTATAAGTGTTAATTAAGATTAGTGATTTGACATAAAGTAAGTAAGTTTATTAATTTAATTTAATTTAATTTAGCAGTGAGTATTTATCTCATGCATTTTTAAAAGGTAAGTTAGAGGTGATAGGAATATTTGAGTGGTTAGTAGTTAATGGTTAGGTGTTTAGAAAAAAAAATGTTATTTGATTTGTTTAAACCATAGTAATGTTTTAGATATGTTTAATATTAGATTAGGTTTGTAGATTTAATTATTTTTTAAAATGAAAGTGGTAGATTAATAATGTATTGAAGGGTCACATTTTTTGAGTGGTAGTGGCATAGGGTGTAATGTAACACAAATAGAAGTAAAAAATGATTAAATAATGAATATTCATATATAATGATTTAGTCCTACATGATTAGTTATAAAGTAGGATGAAGTGTTAAGGTATTGCTAGGAAATCTTTGTATACATTTCAACACACCTATAGTTTTACCATGTAAAATGAATATATTGAATCATGTCAAAATCTAATGTGACTTAGGTAATTAGTCAAGCATATCAATTCAACACCAAGAACTAAGGAACCTAATGCTTTGCCCAAATTATGATATCACTCTCTGATTGAGATGTCGACTCTCCATCATGTTGAATCACAAGTGTAATTCATTTGTAATATTCTCATAACCTTTTTAGGTAACATGTATTAACATAGTGGATTAATTAACTAAAAAAAATTATGTGTGTTTTGCCCCAATATTTTGGGCATGATAGCTTTGTTCTGGATATAACCCTAAAAATCTCATCAATTAGTTTATGTGTCATAAATCTCAGAATCAATCACATTTGTTGATGTATACTTCAAACTTTTGATTTCTTTGAATTAATGTATTTCTCACAAATTTATTCAAAGAGGGGCAAATGTAATACCCCTAAATTGGCACATTGGTATTCTAAACCAATTTTGGTGTCTCAATCTTACAACATCTAATTGTTGATCAAATTTAAGTCCTTTTGTACTAGGCATTTTTTATTCTGATAATCTCTACTTGACCTAAGTATTGAATGCAAAAAATCACTAATCTGTATTAATAAAATACCTTATTTAATTCCTAAATATTGATTGAAATTATCTAAATTAATCTTCTAATTGAATTAATTCAATTATAAGTCCTAAGTACTTTAATTAAATTAAATCCACCCTATTTAGCTAATACACATAAAGAAGGAATTGCAATACATTGGTTTAATTAAATCTAATTATAAGTGTTGAAACTAATTATTTAGTTAATCAGAATATTCTATTATGATGTCATGTTTGACTGTATCAATAATCTTTCCTAATTCATCTCATATGAAAAGGAATTAAATATATTGATTAAATCAAATATGTTCATCATAATTGTTGAAACTAATTATTTAATTAATTAGAAAATTGATTATGAGGACATATTTGAATGGATAAATTTTATCTCCTATTTCATCTCATTTAACTCCATAAAAAATGGAGGACTCAATCTCACATTCAATCTAGACCATTGATCAAGTCCAAGATTCTATAAAAAGAGACCCCTGACCTCTCATTTGGGAGGATGCACATGAAGAGTATTGAATCACTGTTGGATTGATCACTCAAGTGATTTGCATTCAAATCTCATTTTTTTATACACTCATTATTTAGACTAAAATGCATTCATTAACTTAATATTCATTGTTCTTAGATTAATTTGAAATTCATTTAGATTAATCCATATCTTTGTATTCAAAAACATAAAAAACATAGATTAGATTACATTTTCATTCATAAATCCTTTGTACTAGTTTGGTTTGGTTACTGAGCTCTTAATTCTAAGAGTGAATAGTAATACCCCATCTAGTTAGAAGGCAATATATCACCTTGTGTAGACATACCAAATGGACAACCTCATGTTCATTTTGGGATGTTTCTGACAAATAATGATCATGTTGAAGTGTGTGTGGATTTAGAGGCCTATAGTTAACATTTGACTAATAAAAAATCATCAACGATATTAAGGAGGCTGATATTTTCCTTAATAACGTTATCTATGGTCCAAGAGGGAGTAGAGAGGCCTTTAAGACACTTAACAATGTTGAGTGAATCTCCCTCTAGCCATATTTTTGAAACAACCCTCCCTTTATCCAACTTAGTATCTTGGAGGGCAGCCATGGCTTTGGCCACATGGTTAGTTTGAACACACAAAGGGAGTGCCACTCCAACCAAGCCATGACCCAAATTATTTTTGATCACTTCTTCACACCTAGCTAGCCCACAATTTCCACACGAGCCATACAATGACCCAAAAATATTTAGGAATTTATAAAAATGTCTCTCAACCAAATTTAAAAGGAAGATAATTGAATCACAATTTCAACACTTCTAACAATGAGAAAACCAAAGCTATCTATCTCAAGTTATGAAATAAAGACTAGATGCTTATTCTAAAGGCATGGAAAGGAAACCCTAATTGTAACTCTAATTTTACGTTGAAAAATAATATAAATAAGGGTGTTACTATTAATTTTTTACCTTTACAGTTTGAAAAATTAAAAGAGTGTTGAAGATGAAAGAGCTCAAGCCCACAAGGATGGAGATTTTGAGAGAAGTCATCGTAGTCAAAAATCTACTTCCTCAAGTGAGTGTTAGTGACTATTATTTTTTGGTATTTTGATGCATTTATTTGAGCTTTTAGGTGAATATGAAGCACATTTCTAGGTAGGAGGTCAACCTTGATTGACTAGGTCAACCTTGATGAGATAGATTGACCTTAATTTAGGGGAGGTCAACCCTGATGAGAGAGGTTGACCTTGAATTAGGGGAGGTTGACCTTGATTAGGGGATGTCAACCTTGAATTAGGGTAAGTCAAACTTGATGAGGGAAAGTTGACCTTGATCGAAAATGATCAAATTAACACTCAATATGATAATGATGGTGAATTTGATGTGCCATGTATGTGTCAATATCACTTCGAGAGCATATGATGTTACATGAGATGCAATTCATATAGGATAGCTTTAAAAACATGAGCATGGAGGACATTTGGCTATTAAAAGATATTGGTCTCTACTAAGTAGGCCAAATTCCATACCTTAGGTTTCATAGTGGTATGATCTTAGTACTAATAGAAAAATGGGATGAGGATATTGTTGTGATGTGGAACCTAATTAGACTCAGAGTTTTATTTGGCATGGTATACCCCTAAATTATTTTCACAAGGGTTTGGGGGAAGTGCCCCTAAGAGGAGGTCAAGGGGCAATGCCCCTGTGGGGTCCTAGGATAATGCCCTAGGTGGACTCCCTATCATATTATAGGGTAGGGTTGAGGGACAATGCACCCACAAGGGTTTTTGGGGGCAATGCCTCCTAAGCCAAAAATCACCTCATATTGTAAAAGGTGTCAGTTGCTATTTTTCTATTGATTCTAGCCCTAATTTTTTAAGTAGAAAAATCTTGTATAAAATGGCTTAGGGTTAAGTATTTCGTAATGTGTGGTGATATTGTAGCTTCTTATGGCAATATTGAGCTATAAGAGATTGTGGATTGTAATCACTAGATAGTATTAATATTGAAATTGTTATTGGTGGACATAGCCCAATGATTGGGTGAACCATGTTAAATCTTAGTGTCTTGTGTTCTCTTCTATACAATCCACTATTTTCTAATATTGGTTGTATTTGCATGTAACTATTATTTCTACCTATGGTTAATCCTAAAAACTAGTATTAGAGCTAGATATTCATCATATTTTTTAAAAATTCAAACCATCATTTTTTTAGCTATTCTTTGCAAGAAGGTCTCACGATTGAGTGGGAGCGATGATAGACAAGGGTAAGCTAAAGGTTGAGAATTTTAATGTGTAGAAATTTCAGTTATGGAAGATGCAAATGGAGGACTATCTTTATCAGAAGGATTTATGTAAGTTATTGGAAGGAAAAATAAAGAAACAAGGAACTGTGATAGATGAGAACTAGGTGATTTTAGATACAAAGGAACATGGAAGTATTCAATTATACTTGAAACCATCAGTTACATTTAACATTACAAAAGTGAAGACGAAAAAATCATTGATGCAAACCTTAGCAAAATTGTATGAAAAGCCCTCTACTTCAAACAAGGTATTTTCATAAATCATTTATTTAATATGAACATGTTAGAAGGTGGATATGTTGTAGATCATTTCTATGAGTTTAATACTACTACTAGTCAGTTATATTTTGTGAATGTCAACTTTGATGAAAAAATTAAAGTTCTCTTGATTTTGTTTTCTTTGCTTAAAAGTTGGAATAGCTTGGTAATGGTTGTGAGTAATTTTGTTTCTGGATCTAATATACTAAAATTTGATGATGTGATTGGTGTTATTCTAAGTGAGGAAACTTATTGAAAAACTTTAGGGGGATCTACATTAGGAAGTTCTTTGAACACACATAGAAGAGACAGAACAACTAAGAGAGGAAATAATTTCAAAAATTGTGGGAAATCAAGAGGAAAGCCAAAGAGAAAGAGGTCTCAATCCAAAACACCAAGAGATTGTTGGTATTGTAGAAAACCAAGGCATAAGAAGAAAGATTGTTGGACTTGAAAGAATAGCGAAGGAGATAAACTAGAAGGGAACAAGGAGGCAAATGTAGTAAGTAACAAATCCAAAGAGGATGCTTTTCTTCTTTCTTTAGAAAATGTTGATGATTCATGGGTTTTAGATTCTCCTTCTTCATTTCATGCTTATTTTATTGGTTATATCCAAGGGGGATTTGGGCTTGTTTATTTGGGGATAATTAAGCCTACCATATTGTTGGAAAGGGGAAATTTAAGATTAAGTTGTAGAGTGGGAATCATTGGCTACTACATGAAGTAAGACATGTCCCAAGGCTAAGTAGGAATTTAATTCAGCAAGGCAACTCGATGATGAGGGTTGTGTAGTTACTTTTAATGATAAAAATTGGAAGGTTTCAAAAAGTTCCCTTCTAGTAGGAAAAGGTGTGAAAGTAGGCAACTTATATCTTTGAGCAGGTCATTCTGTTCCTTCTACTTTAATTGTTTTAGAGAAAAATGAATGTTTAAGAACAATTGCTATAGTTGAGCAGGGAGAACAAAAAAATATTGTCTATTCTGATACAACACTATGGCACCATAGACTTGGGCACATGAGTGAGAAATTTATAAAATTAATTCATTCAAAGAAAGTTTTATCAGGTCTGAAATGTGTCAATATGAATTTCTGTGAAAGTTTTGTGTATGGAAAACAAAAGAGAGCGAGTTTTGTTAAGAGTGGGAAGGAAAATAAAAATGAGAAACTAGAGCTTGTGCATATAAATGTATGGGGACTAGCTCAGGTATCTTCCCTTGGTAGCTCTCATTAATATGTTAGATTTATTGATGATGCAACTAGAAAAGTATGGATTTATTTTCTTAGATAGAAATTTGATGTATTTCAAACTTTTAAGAGATATAAATACTTGGTTGAAAATGAGACTAGTAAAAGATAAAAATATGTTAGATTTGATAATGGTAATAAGTATTGTAGTCATGAATTTGAATATTATTGCTCCGCTAATGACATTCATAGAAAAAAAAAACTATTCGATGGACTCCATAGGAAAATGGAGTGGCTAAATGCATGAACAAGACAATAATGGAGTGTGCAATGAGCATGAGGTTGTATATTGGGATGCTCTTAAACATGTGGATGGAGGCTATCAATACTTTTGTATATTAGATTAATAGAGGTTCCTCTACTCCTTTGGGCTCTGGCATTCTAGAGGAAGCATGGAATGGTAAGAAGGTGAATTATTCTTTTCTTAAAACCTTTGGTTGTGAAGCATTTGCAAATATATATTTTAAAAATAGAACTAAGATGGAAGCTAAATTAAAGAAATGTGTATTTTTTGGATATGGCAATGATGAATTTGGCTATAGGATTTGGGATTTTGAAAATCATACAATTGTAAGAAGTAGGAATGTCATATTCAATGAGAAAGTGTTGTACAAAGATCTATTACAACCCCATGAGAAGAAAGAAAATGATTATGTAGTGTTGGATGATACTCCAAAAGATGATGTTCCAATAGTTCCTTATGATCTACAACAACCGCAATAAAAAATATCATACACTCCAGTGAATGTTAGATGGTCAATAAGGCTAAGTAGACCTCCAAAAATATTTTCTCCTTTGTATTCTATTTTACTTACTGATGCTGGTGAACATGAATATTATGATGAACCTATGGAGGTGGATACAAAGATTCAGTTGGAGTTGGCAATAAAAGAAGAAAAGTACTCTTTACTAAAAAATAAGACATGGATTTATGCAAGTTTCCTATAGGTAAAAGGGCTTTATAGAATAAATGGGTTTATGGGTTGAAAGAAGAGGATGGAGGTAAGAAAAGATTTAAAGCCAGGTTAGTTGTGAAAGGATTTACATAGAAAAATGACATTGATTTGATGAGATATTCTCTCATGTTGTTAAAATGACTTCTATTCATACTATTTTAATCATTGTGGCTACTAAAGATTTGTATTTGGAGAAGTTTTATGTTAAAACAACCTTTCTTCATGGTTATTTGGCTGACTTGTAATGGAAAGGGGACAATTTTCCTTTCTCCTTTTACACACATAGTATGAGTATTAGAGAGAGATCACATAGTGTTTGCATGGGGTAGGAGTATGCTAGCTACTTTGTATTCAGAGCTGAGTAGACTCACCAAGTACCAAAGAGATAGCTTGAAAATATGTACACTCTTACCAGTATGGTTACTAGAGCATTTTATATGTGTTGGCTCCTAAATTAACATCTTTTTAATAACCTATTGATAGGAACACATACACCTAGGGGTAGCTAATTCCCATGTTCAATGCACCTATTCAAACACCAAGGCTAGCTATAAGGCTATTTACTCTCCTTTTTCTTCTTTAGGCTTTGCAAGACCTTGGCAGGTGGACCTCAAATTCTTTATATGGTACCAATGTAAAGGCATATAACTAAATCTATAAAAAAGATAATAACCCCTGAATGTTTTGTGTTTATGCAAACTACATAGACATGAGATAGCTAGTAATATGACCTATGAACTTGACAAGATAAGTGAGGGCAACTTCTTTTTAGTTCTTAAACCAGAAGGGATATGGATTTTTCAATTAAGTTTGGGTCAACATATCCCTGATATGTAATAATTGAAAACATGCAATCTCTCAAGTTGATCAATGTCTTATTGATTGGTCATCAATTAAGTCAAAACATACACATGGATACCCAAAATATACTCATATACTCAAATATCTAATCTATCTATCTACCTTCCAAATAGACATCTATCTTCAAATAAAATTCATAATTATCAAATCCTCTTATGATCCTTGTAATTCTATCAATGCATATCAAGAAAATTACTTAGGGTCTTGACCCAACAACAAGACACATAGTGGCATACAACTTCAATACCAAGCTACAAATGGACAACATGCACTTGGTATATAATCAATAGAAAACTACAAACCCATAGCAAAGGAGAAAAACTTCAAAATGAAACATCAAGTAAAGTTTTGTATTCATTTCCTTGAAATAAATACATCATGGTGTATGAAACATTTGGAAAAAACACAATGAATGACTATATAACTAATGCTCAGAAGAAACTACACTGCTGCTATTCATAATAGAGGAAATGCTAAGAAATGTGGAATCACAACTATGGAAGAAATTTCAAACAAAATAGAACCTACAGGGTGGTTACACAATAATGAAAAAATGTCCAAGACTTGAAACCTTACAATGAGAAGAGAAAAGGAATATATAGAGAAGAAGAGGCTCCCAGATTAAAACTAATTATGCCAAGTGTCCTACTAAAAACTCTTCTTGATGGTGTTGAACTCATCTTCTTTCTCCATCTATTGAAAATCAAAATTGATTAATGTTGTTGCAAAAATATTTGATATATCATCTTAAAATAATGAGGAAAGAAATCTTCTAAATAAATATTGGATATTTTATAAGACATGTAGAAATTTTACAAAATGATCTTGCTTGTCTTCATTTGCCCTTAACTGTGAAACTCCAACTGCCTCATGCCAACAAAACTTTATCATCTGCATCTACTCTAAAAAAACATTCAATTCTACCTTTATGGTCGATCAATGCATCAAATATTATCTAAATTTCATCCAAATATGATATTATTCCTTCTAAAATAGCAAATCTACATTTATATTGAGAATGCCCTAGAAACAAAAAAAAGCTCATAACTTCTTCTATTGAAGACCTATGTCAAAATTGATTACAGAAATGGAAAATTTGACTTCTCCCAATTCCCACAGTATATTATAGTGCACATCTCTGATAAAAATGATGCCTTTGAAGTTAATTTGAAAAACTCGGTGCTAGGCCATGAACATAGCAATTAAAGTTGATTTTTTTAAAAATGCACATAGTATAAACTATATAATATCATCAAATTTATTTAAATCTTCAATTTTAAAACTTCAAGATGTGTGTGCTCATTTGAAATATCTGATTTGAAAATTTTATTTTATTCTCATTTTCCTTGTCTCCAATCACAGGACACCACTTGTCCATTTTTTATTGATCAACTCACCCATGCAGGTCCCACATTATCTTATGAAACATTTGAAATATTTGAATCTTATGCTTCCCAATCTCACAAGCCTATGATATTATGCTTATATGATATTACAATCAAATTGTATCATCTTAACATTAATACTTTACCTCCTCAATCTTATGATTCCCGTGTTTGGCCTAGAATCTTAACATCATTTTTCTCATCTCCTGACTACCTGATCGAGCCTTCATCATAATTTCTTATCTATATGACATGTTGTAATATCTCAACCTTATAATTTTAGCTTTAAAACATCCCAAAGTCCTGATCTCATGACAAACTTAGCAACTTTGTAATATCTTACTTCCAATATTTTCTCCTTCCAATCCTATGCCACCCATAACATCTACACCTTCAACTTCTATCTTATGATCTCATACTGATCATGAGATCAAAACTCCCTTTGCTTGGCATTTTGATCTTATGAAATGATTCTTGAAATCTTCCATGTGGCACTTTCCTCTCTTAGTATTTGAAAGGTCAAAATTTGTTGACTTTGCCTTCAATTGGCCCCACACAACAAACCCCTCCATGTGTGAGATTATGACTTGTGTCTTGTGTATCTTTAAGCCAAGTACTTAACACACATTACATTGGAATACTTGTGCATTTAACTATTTAATTATGCAAGACATCCCCAATGTGGGATAAATAAAACACACCTTCCTTTAGATTCGTAAGCATAGCCATGTCCTTGGTTCATGCCTGCTAGCTCTTGGTATTAACTGTAGATGGATGGGAGTTGGAGTGGGAGGCGACTCTTTATCTTCCATTTGCATGGAGCTTTGCTCCTCTCTATCTTCTTGTACATGACTACCTTGCATTTTCTTGTTTCTCCCTACTATCATGGATTCACATGTTTCAAAACAACATCTCCCACCTCATACCACTTGTGGGTTGGATGATGCTATAAACTATAGGGGAATCAAAAGAAAGCCATTGTGCACCAATGTCAATAGCCCCTCATAGATACTTGACTTGTAGTTTTCAAATTAGGCCTATGTGATCAACCCTACCCATCTTAATGTAGAGAACTCATGACCCATATTGGTGGAAGGAGATTCAAAACAAAATGGAAATAACTAATCACATTGTCATCTTCTCAGATACGGAAGAAAAAAAAACAATCCACTCCTACTCACATGTTTAGCATGGGAAAGAACATATATCAAAATGACTAAATGCAAAGTCTCTCCGCCCAAAATTTTCCCTTGCTGCCATTAATTTGGGTATCATTACATGATATTGTAGAATGTTTGTGAAGTGCTAAAGTTAGTTCATAGGTTTCTCCCTTATGTGTTTCTTTTTACATGGATGGAGTTCTAGTCTTCTTCCTCCTATGTGGATTCCAAGTACCTACTGCTACCCATTTTAATATATGAATATGGCCTTACTAGATGAGCGATGGGACCTACATCTTGAGGAAATTGATAATGTTAACACTTTAGCAATATCATCTTGACAACTAGGTTAGCAGGTTTCCCTCTAGAAAATATTCAACTAAGATTACTTTTGTGAAACCTTTTCAAGGTTCAAAAATTTGGTAGAGGACAAAAATATCAACCTTATATCTATTTGATTCTGAAATCCTTAGCATATCAAAATGCATTAAATAGTTTTAAATCCTCTTTGTGATATCATTACCTTTCTTTGTTTTTTGAATCTTTCAGCCTGGCATCAAGAGCATTCACACACTATATAAGATGATCTTCAAAAGCACATGTCTTTTCCAACTACTTATGTAGTTTCTCTATGAAATCTCTGGAAGATTTTAACTCCTCTTGCATAGTAACCTAGTATGTATAATGTCACTAGACATCACAAAGCTCACAATTCCTGTGAATGACATAACAGGTCTTCTAGTCATGTACCCACTTTTAGATGCAAAATGTTTTGAAACATATCTCATCTTATCAATTTGACAAAACCAATTGAGCCCTAAAGTGGGTCTAGCTAAAAGAATTTCAAATTGAAACACCTAATATCTCAAATTGATCAAATGAAACTTTGGTACTCACTGAATAAAGCTTTAAAACTCAATTACCCCACTTTTGCAAACTATAAAATTCATACCAAGAGCTCCTCTGATTGGCCTTAAAAACTGATAGAAACAACTGGTTGAGCCTTAGGATCTAACATACTAGTTCTTTGTTCTACATTCTTACACCCTATCAGATCTCTTCTCATGATGACTTCAGGGTCAAAAGATATTGATCATCAAAGTAGCTTAGTTAAAACTATCCACAAACAAACATTTTAGAAATTCATTAAATGTGTTTGGTTTTGGCTTCAAAAATAGGTTAAACGAATACTTGAGGGCTTGAAAATTGGGGTATGTGTTCATTTTCATGAGAAGAATATGAAACTATGATTTGGGCTCATGAGTAGGGTACATTTGGAAAGTGTGCAAAGTTGGGTACTAAGAATTATAGAACTGGAAAGATCAACATAACTGTGGTTTTTGCAAATGGAATGGACCTAGGAAGGTGTGCAAACTGATTGGTCAAGAATTGAAAACTAGAACACTTAAATTTTTTTTAGAATAGAACATAGTGGCACAAACCATTTGATCTCATCTATCACATATTTAGAGTTATGACATCCTGAACAAGGGTGCTGATCAATTTGCATTTCTTGAAACTAGTAAAACTTCACAAGTTGCATTTGGAATCATGTTTGAAAATTGATCAAAGATATTTGTCATAAGCTCAAATTTAGAATTTAGTAGGTGTGTGACCTCTAGAATTCAATCCAAAAGAAATTTTCTCAATATGGTTAGTTCAATCATAGTTATAATTGGTAAAACAAGGCCTCCCAGAATTTTGAGAAATATGCATCAGCATGACAGAGATAAGTAACTAGCTTTGAGGGATTCAAAGCCTAGTCAAAACACATCAAAATGATATGAAAATTGAAATATAGGTTCTTTGATGTGCATAATAAATACTCTCAAAGTAGTGAGTCATGAAACATAACCAGGTGCAAGATATTCAAATTCAAACTAGGCTTCCTATCAATGTTTGACACTTAAGGAAAAATGCAGAATTGAACATTGCTCAATATGAAATTTCATAGAATGACTTGGAATGACAATTTTTCAACATAGGAGGCATATATATAATAAATTCAAGGTTTTAGAAACATAAAACACCTCTTAGGCCTCAAAAGGAAAATTGGGTACATAAGCATTAAAATGTACTTAAAGGGCTTAGTTTGACTCAAAAGTTTGGAATTATATTTTATAAGGGAACACAAGTTTGAGTCCCATCAACATGCACTAGGCCAACAAGAGTTCCCACAACCCTAGATTAGATCCTTTCGAGAGTGTATGCATATCCCCTTGCTAAGTTATGGTAGTCCACAATTGTACTTGTTAAAAAGTAAAATCCACCAAGATAACTGAGAGGGGGGGAGGGGGTGAATTAGTTATCCAACAATTAAAACACTTATCAACCTTGTTAATCCTTAAGCATGTGAACAATATAATAAACAACCATAAGAAGATATGCATACACAAGAACACTAGATATGTTAACTAGAAAAACCCTTGATCAAAAGGAAAACCTTGATGGGGATGGTACCTATAAAGTGATGTACTAATACAAAAGTTTCTTGTAAGAGGATGGACTCTTTTAAGATCCAATGAAATACTTTCAATTCACATTAGTCCCTATTAGGAGACTTTTAATCCCTATTAGGAGATTCCAACCCTATTAGGAGTTGTGCTAACTCTATTAGGAGTTGTAGAAGGTAGAAGGACCCACTGTCCAAACATATCTTCATTGGGAGAAAGACTATTGAACTCATTGTCCAACTAGTCTTTGTATTATTCCTTGTAAAGTAATAGAAATCAATAACCTTAGCTCCTTATCTATCATGTTGACTAGACCAATCCTCTTCTGATATCAATACTAGATCACCAACTTTGCATCCAAATAATCTATAATGCCCCACTTAGAAATCCTTGGCAAAAGGATAGATAAAAGACAATTTTTTTTTTTTGAACAAGTATGAAAGCACAAGACAACCATCATACACAAATCATGAAGATCACAATGGAAGACTAGCCAAACACCAAAGATCTCTAACTGTCACCACTAACCAAAACATAAATAAGAAAGCATAAGAGGCCAACCATGGTCTCACACATGTCAAGGATGCAAAGGAAGCACAAAAAAACTATTGGGCACCATGTTGAAAGATAATAGCTAACCCCTAAATTTTGGCTGTCTAAATTTCCAAAGCCCTAAAATTTCATAGAATCTTTATCTTAGCTCATAGAGGTCTAAAACCTATCTCAAAAGACTCATCACATATATTAAAATATATCTTAAGTATAAAAAATTTAAATGATATACTTTAAACCCCATAGGAAATATATTTTAAAGTAGGCAGGTTTCAAAGATAATAGGGTATCCAAAACCAACTTCCAAAATTTCTCTAGCCAAGCCTAGATACCCCCTATTTTTTATGTGAGGACAACAGATTGACAAATTCTCACACAAGGAAGTACAACATGCCACATGAGAAATTGTCATCCAAATGAGGAAGTGCACCAAATAGAGCAAGAATGCACCTGGCCCAACAACCAAGACACATAAAACTTGTGTTGGGTTTCACATGAGAAAGTGCTAGAAGCTACACAAGAAAACCTAACACACCATGCAAGAAATTTTATTCTTACATGAGAAACTACAATTGTGCATGAGAATCCAAAACAACAAGCCAAAAAACATTAAGGGAAGAAAGATAGAAAATGAATTCCTCCACACTGGGGAGTACTAGATCAACATATTGAGGAAAAGACACTCAAATGAATAACTGAAAGATGGAAGATAAATATAACCATCTAAAATATAGTGAAGGGAAAATAACTGAATGCAACATTGTAATATACATAATTAACATCATAATAAATTGAGTAACCAAACTAAGTACACAGTTCCTCCCAATTATTATAGCATCATTAGACCATTGTGGGTCCTAACCATCCCCCACATATAACATCCCAAACTATCAACTAGATTGTCAGTGCTATCTTATGAGGATGTCACTACTAAAACATGCTACAACATAAGAAGAAGAAAATCTAACATTCTAGAAGTAAAGCATAAGATAATTTTCAAATCAAACTCATCATCTAACACATGCTAAACATCATAAAGAGAAAATGTGCCAATTCTAACATCATCTAAACATGATATACAAGCATTCCAATGAAAGCATAAATCACAAGGTAACATACTCCAGAACTCAAAGTACCAAGTGAAAATATTTAGCAATGGTCGCAATAGGATAGTAGACTATCTCTATACACCAGTCCCTAGTAGTGGTAAAGGTAGCTATGCCTCCCTACCATATGGAACCCCTAGGTCCACTTTTGCCATACTAATGGAGATATTGATCCAACCAAAAACACACACATAAAGAAAACATCCATGGCTAACACTCATGCCAAACATTATGATGATTGAAACCAAGAACATAGATAATGCATAAATTAAATGTCTTGGTTAGACACTCAATGGGCTACTATGTAGGGGCTAACATCATAGAGAGTTGCTTGGCATCCAAAAGCCCATGTTAGTATTGATAGTTGAACTCCCCAGTGGGAAACATTCACTCTGAGTGGTAGCTCTTCACAAAAAAGGTGCATAATCCCAACTTTTTAATTATCTTATATTTATTACCATCCAATGTTTTAATTTAGTTATCACTTATATAAAAATTCCTCTACCAAACAATGAGAAATAGTCACCAGGTTGCAAGATAGAAACCCCTCCATGTGCTACCCTACCCTACCCATGCTCATCCAATGATGAGTGCCTGTAGGCATGCATATTCCCAAACCAACCCCAAATGATCATAAATTTTGGAAATACCATGAAAGAGTGGGACTCATAAGTCACTCGATAAATGTACACACACGAGAATGTGTGTGGTGCACCAACATCACCAAGATCATAACAAAAGGACTAGATGAGAACACAATGGAGAAATACACTCAACTAAAAATAGACATAGGAGGAAAGATGCAACACACATCCCAATGTAGCATAAAAGTGTAACAACGGTTTGATTGACATCCAAAGGGATGATCTAGGTCCATGACCAACATCATGTCAAGAAAACCTAAGAAAATAGGGTGGCACACAAAATAGGGTAAAAACTCCAAAAACCTAGAAAACTTTGAAATTACAACCCAATTGGTCTATGGGTACCAAAGCCATGAAAATCCAATAAAATTTGGGTTCAAAAACTGTATGCAAAAATGACTAACATAATGGTGTGAAACCCCAAACCCCCATCTCAAAAATAGGAAAATTGTTCATACCCAACCAACCAAGTAGAACCAACAACAAAAATAGAGGAGAGCACTAGTTCTCAACCTTCTAACATATTGATACCAAAAACAAAAGCTCAAATGAAGTAGAAATAAGAAAATGGGAAAGCCCTATTTGACAGCAAAAGGGGTTGAAATTGAAAACAACACAATAAAATAAATTGCTCGCTATAACTACCAAAAATCATGGCAAAGCAAGGTCTACCTGAGCAAAATCCAATGAGACTAAACTCATAGAGATCCCATGCTCACATCTCCCACAAAAAATAGAAATGTGATCCTCTAGAAGAGGCTTCTAAAAAAAGCTCTCAATTTTGTATTTTGCAAAAGTGAGAAGTGAGAAAACAATTCCCTTTTTCAATATGTATTCACTTTTTGATTGAATAATAGATTAGGGAAAATAGCCAGTTAGAATAGCTAAACTTTGAATTGACCCAAATGAAAATATGTTATCCCTCATAATAGGAATTCACCTAAGGGAAAGCTGCCAAAAATTAAATTTAATAATATTTAAAGCTCAAAAATCCAAAATCATAGAAATTTCCTTAAGAATTTTCATGACAAGGGGAACTTCTAAATGCACAGACACACTCACTGGCCTAATCATATAATGTAAATGAGTTTAGATTTAATAATCACCAAAAGATTTAATTTAAATAATTAATTAAGGATAGGTCAACCATACAAGGATGAAATTGGTGAAATATGAATAGTTGAATCACTAACTCCATGTGCCACTACCAGGGATATAACTCCTACACACTAAAACACATGATCAATTACAATTACATATAATATCATAACCAAAGCAATAAATTCATTAAATGACTAATTTAACCATTCATTCAATTATAATAAAACAATCCATTTACATCAGTTACATTCATGTAAATCATAATGAAACAAGAATGAAGTAAATATCCATAGCATAAAATCCATTATATAACTGAAACAAAGATATGTCCAAAATACCAGATAACTTGACATCATCATAGACCCACTATCATCTCAAAATGGCATCAACATGCAAATATGATAAACTAAACATCATAGAAGTATAACTTCTATCCTTTTACACTTATTGAAATCATCATTAGGTTCTCTTCTATCATAGTCTAACTACACTCATCATGATTCTATCCTAGTTAAGAGATACAAATCAATTAGTAAAACTACTTATCAAATACACTATTTTCTTACTATCTTATATAAATCAAGCATATCTTCTACATGTCTTTGAATCTCTCTATTAGTACTTATCCACATCATCAGTATATAGTTTACAATACGTCCTTAATTATACTTGACTTGATCATCAATATATAGTTCTTACAACCTCATTCTCTGTCTATTACTCTATTAGTCTTCATAGAAATAATACTATGTTGATTTCAATAAAAAAAATCATGAATGCAACATGTCAATCATGATATCCATCCATCCAATGTTTAGGATACTTCTCCAAATAAATACCATCAGAATTCATGCTAACAATCTCCCCCTTTGGCATTGATGTCAACATAGACCAAAAACATCTAAGTTCCAAGAATACCAAATCAAACTTTGCTAGTGCTATTATTGTTCTCTTCTTTTCAAATTATCTTCATCAATAAAATCTAAAACTCAGAGGGACATTATCTATCTATTCTTTCTCATTTTTAGGATCAATATCAGTTGTTCATATTCTCCCTTATTGATATAACTCAATATTTCACCCCATTGACATCAAAATATATGAACAACAACTCTCCCCATACATAGGAGATGTTTTTCATGTATACTTCTCCCCCATTGACATCAATGATAAAGATTTCATTATCTCAATCATATAATAAAGTATTTAACTAGTTCAAGTGTCCAAAGAAAATATTCACTATAAACTACCAAGAGTCCTTGATGACTTTTCTCATCTTAGATACTTTCCCATACAGGAAGCATCAACATTTAGTCTAGACAAATGATAGTCTTATGTACCACTAGATGATGCATTTTTTGCATCATATACTTGGAAATAGGTAGGGGCATAAATCCAAGCATACCTCACTTGAATGTATCTTTAGGAAAATTCTTCAGAAAGATATCTACAATATTCTCTTTTATACTCACATACTCTAATCTGATCTCTTTTCTCTAAAACTTTTTCTCTTAGAACATGATACTTAATAGATATATGCTTAGTTTTAGAATGAAACTCATGATCCTTAGACATTCTCATTGCACTTGTGTTATTGCAATGTATGATAATAGGTTTTGAAAATTCTATCCCATTGTTCTTCAACATTTTCTTCATTCACATGATCTAGTTACAATTTTTTGTTGCTGCCAAATATTCTACTTTTATTTTACTCTTGTGAGATAAATGTTAGCCATTTTATCCCCCCTTTATTCCCTTTTCACCATCACTAAATCCATGATTAGATGTGGCCTTTACCTTAGGTCTTGTATTTAAGTGGGAAATTGTATGTCATTTTTATATTTTCCATCAGGTGTTACGATCTTATGATCAAGGTTTTTTTTGTGTCTAGTCATAAGTCTTGGTTTTTCCTCTCTCAATGTCATGAAATAAAGGCTTGTGAAGGATCATAAAGGTTATTTTAGGGTCT
Organism: Cupressus sempervirens; assembly: GCA_028749045.1. Classification (NCBI taxonomy): domain Eukaryota; kingdom Viridiplantae; phylum Streptophyta; class Pinopsida; order Cupressales; family Cupressaceae; genus Cupressus; species Cupressus sempervirens. The sequence goes on from CM053788.1 coordinate 310,621,855, forward strand.
TTCAATATTATGATAGTCAGTGTTATTATAGCATCATAAGGGTTTTTTTATAAGGGTTCCAATCTCATGATTCTCCTAGTAGCGTATAATTGTAAGTGTTTTGCAATGGATAGTAAGTGGTTACAAATCTTACGATGAATGGAGAGCATATAAGAGTAAAGGCTTAAAAGGTAACCAGAAACCATACAACATAAAAGGGATTGTAAGATCATAAGAAAGGAAGAAATGTCTCAAAATCCTATGATCAATCATGGTCATTGATCTGGAAGAAGATCAACACATTTCATATTCTTGCTTTCTGAAGTTATGCGAGGGATAGCCAAAGCGAGAAAGTGAGCATTCAACATGTGGACTTAGTGAGTCTAGAATTGGGTGTGGTCCATAAAAATAAATGTGTCAAAGTGAGTTGATAGAGTAGCATGTTCTAGTTGGTTAGAGGTGCTAACTATGACAAAGGAATTTCAGTTTTATAGTGACCATCAGATCTTGATTAGATCAATGGTTGTCTCTTTCTCACTCTATAAAGCTGCATGAATTTTAGCTAAAGCAAGAAAGAAATATAGAAACATGTGGAAATTGTGGGGCTAGGTGCATGAACATTAAGAATTATTATACATGGAAATTGAATCTTCTAATCTTATGATAAGTTGTAGATCATAAGATTGCAGGAGCAAGCAATGAAGGTTTTTGATGCCAGGAAATGAAAGCAAGTGTATGGTCATAAGGAGTAACATAAAGTGAATAAAAGAGTCTTCAAAGTTATGAAAAAGGAAAGAAAACCGCCAGCATGTGATCACAAATTAGAGACAATGGTTTAGGGAAAGCTTTCGAGGTTTTGACAAGGTTAGTTGGATCTGATCGAGAGATCATGAGGAAAGAAAAGGTAAAGCCTGATGCTATGTGAAGTTGTGTCATATGGTCATAGGGGCTAAGACACATGTTGAAAATGCTATGAAAAGGTTATAAAATTCTAAGAATAGGATCATAATTCCAACTAATGCCTTGATCTTACGACAAACTATTGATGTGAGATTGGAGAAGATTTGAAGGAAACCCTCGATCATGTGATAAGTAAGTGATTGTAAGATCATAAAGGCCAATTTCCTTGCTTGAGATGATACAAAAGGTTTGAATGCTAAATTTGATCATAATATTGCAAGCCCTAAAGTAAGACATGAAAAAACTTTCTCCCTTTCTGAGCTAGAAACAAGATGATCTAGTAGAGCACTTCAAAGATATGAGGCCACATGGCAATGCCAACTATTGAATTCAATTGACTTGATGAAAAAGATGACTTGGCACTATTGTAAACACTATCAAAGTGACTCATTAATGGCAAATAAATCCTTTGATCTCCTATAACCACCCTTTTTAATGTTCTTGGTGTTTGATAAATGAAAATTTCATTCTACCACCACCATGGTTATCCATCTACTAGTTAGAGCAATTATGGCGATTGTTTTTGTCTCTATAGGGCCTATGTTTGCATGTAAAGATCAGGTTTTCTACATGTGGATATGCATTAAATCAAATCTTTCTTAGATCAATAGTTATTGTTCTCTAGAACTTGAAGACAATGGTTGAGTTTTAGGGTTTCAGTTGAAGTCTTCTCAATTATGCCTAAGCTATAAAGGAAAATTTTGTAACTCTTTCAAAGGGCTAGTCTCTTCTCTAATTTTGTATCAGTTGTATTGCATACTCTTCTATTGTAATTTACTTTTCCTTTGAGTGAATATATTTCTCTGTTGTGCTTATTTCTTCCATTAAGACATATGCAAAACCTTCTTTCCTTCTATTAATGTATTGCTTTCATTCTTCAAGTTGAATATTGTATCTATTCTAACTTTGAATGATATATAGTGAAGTTCCTTCCTTGTAACATTCCATTGGATCTGATCTATATGTGATTGTTGAGTTAAAGAAAAGATTGAACCTATATACTTTGGGATTAAGTTGATGAACTATGTAGTTCTAGGCAGAGATAAGATTGAATGTACTATTTGGTGTATCACCCCTCTAGATTAGACTAGGTAGTTTGATTTCATGCATTTCCTTCTCCCTTTTCCTCTCAAGAAGTAGTTAGGTGCATCCTAATAGTGATGAAGCCAACCTTCTCCAGAGACTCAATCTCATTGTTTAAAACCCACAACTTGGAGATTGTTTCCATGTTTTACAAGGTAGCATTTAGGTCAAACTTCAAACAAGGGTGCAAACTTTTGTGACAACAATACACTCATGTTTCTTATTTAGCCAAGAAACCAATCTTCCTTTAAGAAAAAATTCTTCACCATTGGTGTTTTTTCTATCATCCATACTGGCTGCCCAATCCACATATGTATATGCACACAAAGTAAAATCACTTGATTTATTATACCATAGTCCAAAATCAAGTATACCCTTCAAATATCTAGATATTCATTTTACTGTTACATAATGTGATTCCTTAGGATCATCTTGAAATTTTTCTACTATCCCAACAATATTTTCTATATCTAGTCTAGTGTGAGTAAGATATTACAAACCTCTAATCATAGATATGTACTTCTTTTTCTCAACAATAGGTGTTTCATCTTTGCTAGATAACTTGTGATTATTTATCATAGGTGTACCAAAAATCTTACAAATTTCCAATATAAATATTTTCAACAAGTATTTCAAGTGCTTATCTTGTGATAAGAGAATACCATCACTATTTTATACAATCTGTAGACCCAAGAAAAAATTCATCTCACTAGTCATACTCATCTCAAATTCATTCTTTATCTCATTAAATTTTTTATCACTTGCTTCATCATTACCTCCAAAGATTATGTCATGTACACATATTATAATGATCAACAACCCATTCTCAATTTATTTTAAATAAAAAAATACTATCTATTATACCTTATCCCATTTTTTCCAAATATTTGTCAAATCTTACATACCAGGTTCTAGGTGCTTGCTTTAGTCCATGCAATGCTTCAATTTTCATGCCACGTCCCTTTCTACTATCAAATGAAATCCTTTAGGCTTCTCAATGTAGAATTCTTCTTCAAGCTCTCCATTTAGAAATGCTAACTCTAGATCCATTTGATACACTTTGAACTCCTTACTTACTATATAAGCCAATGACATTCTTATCACTTCAAGTCTAGCAATAGGGGAAAATGTTTCCTAATCTATGACTTCTTTCTATTAATATCCTTTGTATACTAATCTTGATTTATGCCTCACAACCTCACCTTATTTATTCACCTTGTTTCTAAAAACCCATTTAGTTCCTATAACATTCTTGTATTTAGGTCTAGGAACTAATTCCCATGTCTCATTCTTCATAATCTGATCTAGTTCTTTCTTCATTGCTTAACTCCAACAATAATCCTTGCATGCCTCATCTACACTCTTTGGTTCAACCTAAGAAATCAGACACAATTCTTCATGTACTCTATTTGTTATCATAAATCCATTGTCTTTACTTTCAATAATATGATTCTCAGGGTGGTTCTTTGTCAAATTCTTGTTCGATGTAGGTGTTGTTGTTTCAATTCTTACTTGTTTTATAGGTTTAGATCTTTGTTCAATAATTTGAACATCATTTTGCAAATCATTTTTAGTCTTAAAGAAAACTTCAATATTTTCTCTACCAAGTTTAAGATATCATTGTAAAACATCATGGCTCTTGTTGCTTCTGTTACAAACCTATTTCTTCTTTCAACAATCCCATTTTTCTCAGGAGTTTTAGGTGTTGATAGCTATCTCTTAATACCATTTTTTTCACAAAATATGTTAAAATCTCTTGAAGTAAATTCTCCACCTCTATTTGATCTCAAAAATTTTATATTTATTGCAAATGCATTCTCAAATCTATTCTTGAACAACTTAAAATTTTCAAATTCCTCAAGCTTTTCTTTAAGAAATACTACTCATGTCATTCTAGTTAAATCATCAAGAAAAATCATAAAGTAGCTTTCACCATAGAATCCTCTTGTTCTGGTAGGACCACTCAAATTTGTATGAATAATTGCTAATTTTTCTATGGCAGTGAACTTATTTCTAGGAAAAGAAACTTTCTTCTACTTAGCCATAACACTTTATTTGCAAACAAGATTAGTAGGTTTTACAATTCTAGGTAAATCTGTGACAAAAAATGAACTACTAGCCTTCACAATGTTATCCAAGTTTATATGAAAAAGTCCTCTATAACATAACTAACAATTATCCACCTTTGCAACCAAAAAATTTATCTCTATTAGATTCAATTGAAATACATTACATCTGGATCTTGTATCAGTTCCAATCAACTTACCATCTTTATCCTTGATAATGCATGTCTTCTCTATGAATTGCAACTAATGTCTTCTATGTGCCTTATTTTAAATTTTTTTCTTTTTCATAGCCAAAATAATAATTCATCATCACTTTCACTTCGAACTTCCTCAAACTCATTATCTTCTTTTGCATACAAATAATCTCTAGGTCTTCTAGGCTTGAAATTCTTCTGATACTTTTTCTCTCTTTTAGGACACTTAGAAGCATAATGAAAAAATTCATTGCAATTACAATATTTAAAAATTCTCTGACCATCTGGTTTTCTTCTTAAAAGTAGGGAATTTCCTTTTTCAATTCTTCTATCCTCCTCAAATCTAGATTTGCTATTGCTAGCATAGTCACTAGTACTTGCACTTCTTGATAAAGAACGACAAACACTTAATACATTAAATGTTGTTTTCACTTTGGTAAATTCTCCATATTTCTTTAAGCTCACTTCTACTAGTTCCAATTTTCCAAGTAAAGTCTCTCTAGTAAACTTCTCAATGCAAAGTATCACTTGCTCAATCATTTATGTTGTCTATTTGAATAACAGTGTCAAATTTTTAAAAATCTTTCATATAATCTCATCTTCATCTTTAGAACCCTAACAATACTTAATTCCTACAACAATCTCTAATATTCTACCAATATAGCTTCTTATAGATTCACCTTCCTTAATTTTAACATCTTGAAACAAACATATCCGATGCTGTAGTCTAATTCTTTTAGCATGTTTATAACCTTCAAAAGTACATTCTAAGGCTACCCAAGTTTCATGAGATGCCACTAAGGATTTTACCTAACTATATTTTTTCTCATAAGAGATAACAATAATTCTTCTCTAATAACCATATTACACATAAATATATCTCTTTCAACTTCACTACATTCTTCAAATTTTCTTTCTTTCATAATCTCCTTTTTAGTCTTTGTCATTAGCCATTACCTTGGACCCACACATAACAAATGTTGTAAAGAAACTTGACAGAAAGAATATATAACCATTTCCACATAACCCATAATAGATATGAAATAAATATGCAATTAAAATCCACATGCAAGAGAATAGACAACATACCCACAAAAATGTGACACAAGATATACCTTGGAAAACCCTCATTGAGAGAAAAACCTAGCCTCCAAAAGCACCCATCACCACGTATTATTTAGCAAAAAACACCATTGTAATACAATCATGGAAGCCTTCAAAGCCATACCCATAACCAAGTAATCCATGTGAAGAAGCATGAATCCACACATCCCATGCCATGCTTGCAACCTTCACAAATGCTCCCTTGGCTAAACTATCAAGCCTTGTCCTACTCGACTCTTGCCATTTTTTCCTTTCTATCTTCTCACACCAACAACTACCCTTGTGGCTACTTATATAGTAGCAAGTCTCAAAAAACTACCAAGTGGTATTACATAAACCATATGCTAAAAGCATGTGCTACCTAACCCATTGACCCCACATTCAATATTGGAAATTTAATTCTTTTCTCCAATATTAATTAATTGCATGAAATATTATCATAATTTTATAATACAAATGATCAAGTATATCCAATGGGAATCTTTACATGTTGCATGCCCATCTAAGTACAACATAAGCATATAAATGAATAAGGAAACAATCCCTCCTAGCACATCCACCATCATGGATCAAAGTACACCATGTGCTCCACCTTGGTACCTACAACAAAATCAAAGTATGTAACATCTCAAACATGAATGAAGCCACCTTATATTATGCCATTGCCATTGGACATACATATAATCCATCCAAAGAGAAAGAAACTCAACCTGTTGCATTATAAGATCATAAAATCTTGTACCAATTGAAATCCTAGGTACAAAAACTTGATCCAAAGGTAATCACATGTATCTGTAGTTGTCAAAATATCCATAGCTGAAATAGCACCCACAACAAGTGCCAAACCCATCCAACTATCCATACCTCCAAAGGTATACCAAGTGAATCTCACATCATCAACATATCCAATTTGTAACCTGTAATCACAAGCCTCAAGAGAAATACCTGCCACATCTATACCAAGAAGCTCCCACTACAAAAGATAATATCAAATCTATAACCAACCCACTCACAACATCTCAAAGAACTAAATCCATGTAGTCTTAAGGACATCCACAACACATAGGAAAGAGATAAAGAAATAACCATGCCATTTATCACATGACATACATGAACACAAACTAGTGATCACATTCTCCAACCGATCTCAAACATAATGTAAGTGAAATGGAACATCTAGGAAGATAACCAAGACCAAAGAGAAACCATGAAAATCAAAACTTATATCATGTCCTTCTACACACACCTCTAGATGTAAACTATGCAAGTATGATCTCCTCCAGAAAACCCCAACAAGAAGCCTCAACAACACCCAAGCCATATATACCATATAACTAATAATGGATGTAAGCCTCTCACAAGAAGATCAAAATCATAAACTATTCCTAAACCAAAGAAGAGTCCCAATAAAAAACCATCTCTCAAACTCAACCAACATAACAACATATGAAAATTGAGATAACCAATGCTAAATCATCTCTCAAATGAACCCTCTAGAACTAACTCATGTAATATCATAGCTCAAGATCCATATCCATGAAAGATAAGCATAAACATAATGCACCTGAGAAAAAAATGGGCTACACCTCTCAAGTAGCAAACCACTGAGTAGACCAAGAGTGGGAATGAGAATGCTCATCAAGATATCCAAGTCTCCAACCAAGACTCAACCAAAAATAATCTCCTCTCAAGTCCATATCAGGTGAATTCCCCTCGAACTTTCTACTGAAACCATCAACTGTTTGAACAAATACTTCTCTAATCCAAGAGAAATCAACATCACCACCATCTCTAAGTATCCATGAACACTTATAACCAATCAATCCATGCAAAATCCCAATGAATCATAGCAATATCATGAAGTATCTAGTTTATGATTAATGTACTCAATGAAAAGAAACTAATCCAAGATCAATGCCAAAGTTCCAACCATGGCCTTAGGAACATAAACATGACAACATGATCTAAACCATCTCAACCAAAGAGATAACATGCTCCATATGAACATATTATAACATGTCACAACTCTAAATGCGTGTAAGGAGTACACCATGACATAAAAATTAAATCATCCTAACACCAAGGATAACATGTCTAATGAAAGCATAAACCACACCTTTACTAAGAACCCCATTAGTCCTCAAGATGCAACCTTCTTCACATACCATAAAGAAGATCATCTCCACATACCATAAAGAACCATATCTACAACCCATGAAGATAACAAAGAACTCCATGAGTCCTCAAGATCTAACCATCTTCACACACCATGAAGATAACAAGTGCACCATGCAAATGTCAAAGATGCTTTTGTTGCAACAGGATCTAAGACAAACCTCCAACACCTGCAAACACTCAATAAATATATCAATGCCAAAAAAATAAAAATTGACTCAAACATGGTACCAAGGCATCATAAAATCCATATCCTACATGAAGATCATCTAGGTATATACTCACACAACCAAAGTGTCAGCACTAAGCGAAACCAAGATCTCCAAACCAATAAGACACAAACCAAATGATCCTACATTGTTACCTCATCATTTCCACAAGCTCCTGATAAACCATGTATCCATGATATCTATGACATCATGATGAAAAAACTTTCCTCTAACCATTAGAATCAACCCCATAAAAGAAATCAAAGTGCACATCATGAGCTCCTCAAAAGAAACCAAATAACCATGATCCTCAACCAAGAAGATATGCCACCATAACCAAATCTAAAATCCAAGCCAATGAACATCAAGGATGTACCTATATATCCAATCATGTCATGAAAAAATTTATGGCACCATGATCACATCCATAAACTAGGTAACTAACTCTCTATATGTCCAACTTGATAGCATAAAATAGTCAACCAAAATCCTTCAATGTGACTATACCTAGTAATAAGATCTCATTCCTTCTACATGAAGAAAATAAATCATCAAACCATGTGAGTTAGGGCATAGAGAACCCAAATCCAAGCCACCAATTTGAATATGCATCAATAATGAAAGATCAATGGGCAAAGACAACTCATACCCAAGCCATAAATGCAACCTATAAGTATCGACTGCTTACAAAACTGCACAACTTGTAGACCCAACAAGTCATCATACATATCCAAACCAAACACTGATAATCATATCATCATGAGACCAATCTAAAATATGAACTGAGTATACAATGACATCAAATCTAATTTTTTTAAATATATAATGTCATAAACTCACAATGTTACCTTAGTCAATATATACCATAATCTGTTTAGATCAATATATTACAAAATAAACTATTCCAAACCTACATCAAATATGAATCAATGTGTAGAGCTCTCCAAGAGCTTTCTGTTGACTACTCAAAGTCCAAAATCTAACTTTCTATGCCCGAGTCATGCCCTCATTTGTGCTCAAAATAAAGAACATATGATTTTTGAACTTTTAAAACCTAACAAAGTGTTAAAATCATAGAACCAAACCTACACCAAGTTGTAGTGCTCTAAATTAGATTTCCAACACCTATAAGAAGTCTAATATTTGATTTTTTGAGAGAAAGTTATGACCATTTTACTAAGAAAGTCTTTTTACCATTTTCACTACAATTTTTTTGTGTGATGAAAATTCTGATGGGATTAACTTTGACAGCCATCATGGGTTGAAACTAAAAAACTCTTTCATTTCTTCGGAACATTGCCAAACTAGGGCATATTATATATCAAAATTTATGAAAATATTGATCGAAATCCAATGGTGAGGTCTGTTTTTACCTAGGAGGTCATTTTTGTAAGCTGCCCCCTAAAACCCTCATTTAAATGAAAAATCCAAAAAACCCTTTTGTCCAACAATTTTACATTCTCAAAATCTACCAACATCCTAGCATAATAGCAAACCCAAAGCCCTTAAATCTGCAATAAACAACTCATATATCTTGCCCTTTCTTTTATCCTTTCATGCATTCCCATGGATTCAATCTAGGGTTACAACAACACAACCATAACTCTAATACCACTTGTAAGGAAACTTGACAAAAAAAATATATAACTATTTCCACATAGACCATAATAGATCTAAAATAAATATGCAATTAAAATCCACATGCAAGAGAATAGACAACATAAACCATGTGCTACCTAACCCATTGACCCCACATTTAATATTGAAAATTAAAAAATTTCCCTCAATATTAAATAATTACATAAAATATTATCATAATGTTACAAAACAGCTCATCAAGTATATCTAGTGGGAATCTTTACATGTTGCACATCCATCTAGGTACAACATTACATAATAAACTAAAATAATATAATATAACAATATTATGCAATGTGTGCAACACCCATTATCTCAACAAATGCAGCTTCATATTTTTTTTCTAGTTGTCAAAGTTAACTCCATCAAATTTAGGAATTTCTTTTCTGAAGTGACCCATCATTGATCTCCTTAAGGTATTAAGATTTTTCTTCAAGGACCCGATGCTCTAATACTAATTGTTAGAAACTAAAAACTACAAGGATAATTGAGAGTAGGGGGGGGGGAATTAATCATTCAACTATTAAAATACTTATCAACCTTATTACTCCTTAAGTATGTGAAAAATATAATCAATAACCATAAGAAGATATACATACACAATAAGACCATATATGTTAACTAGGAAAACCATTGATTAGAGGAAAAATCGTGATGGGGATGATACCCACAAAATGATGTACTAATATAAAAGTTCCTTGTAAGAGGATTGGATATATTAGGAGACAATGAAATACATTCATTATATATCACTCCCTATTAGGAGACTTTGAATACCTATTAGGAGTTGGGCCAACCTTGTTAGGAGTTGTAGAAGGATCCACTATCCAAACAAATCCAGGGGAAAGACCACTGAACTCACTGTCGATCTAGTCTATGTATTATTCTTTATAGAATAATAGAAATGAATAACCTCATCTCCTTATGTATCCTCTTGGCTAGACCAATCCTCTTTTAATATCAATACTAGATCACTAATTTTACATCAAAATAATCCCTTGGATCACTTACATGCATTTACCAACTTCACTTATCACTTGCACAATTCACACTTGCACTCTTTCTTTGATCATCTCATAAATCATCAAAATGAAAATAACCTTCCTTTATACCATATCCTCAAAATTATTCCTTGATTCAGCCTTGAGGCTTTTCCAATTAATTATAATATGATCTCATTAAGATATTATAAAACATTACATCTTTTCATAATTACAAGTTATTGCCGACTTAGAGTCTTTACAAATTTTCACACATGTAACCTCTATCCTTGTACACTTATTAACATCATCAATCGACTATCTTCTATTATAGTTTAACTATCCTCATCTTGATTATATCCCAATTCAGAGATACAAATCAATCATCATAAACCACTTATCAAATACTCTATCTACTTACCATCTTATATAAATAAAGCATATCTTCTACATGTCTTTGACTCTCTCTATATGCACACTTATCTACATCATCAAGATATAGTTTAGAATACATCTTTAACTATGCTTGATCCAGTCATGAATACACAATTCATATTAGCTTGCTCTCTATATGCTACTTTGCTAGTCTTCATGGAAACAATACTATGTTGACATCAATGATAAACACAATCATGAATACAACATGTCACTCATGATATCCATCTATCCAATGCTTAGGATACTCCTCCAAAGGAATAAAATCAATATTCATGCTAACAACACTATACTAGAGAGTGATATTTTATTACATTTACGATGAGCTAGATAATATGAGACCATACCTATAGATGGTAGAGTGGTTTGATATTACACACCATATGAGGCTTTTATAGAGGAGGAGATGTATAGAGGAATGATAGATTCATGTGGTCATTTCATAATATTTTGATTGAGTACTAAGACACTTTGTCTTATGAAAAGGTGTACCAAGAGTGGTGCCATGGTATGCCCACCTTAAAAGGTATATTCAAGGAGCTAGAGCCAGACAATGACCTATAGTAGCCAATATTTCCTCTAAAAATTTCAAGGATGGAGAGGATGTTTCTACTACAATAGACCTATATGTAGGTTGTACAAAGGAGTACATTGAGTACTAGCTTAGAGATGTAGTGAGGTCCATCTTCCCACCAGGCTACCCCACAACAAATCTTGGTCCCTTCTATAGATATTAGAGAGGAACTATCTAAGATGGTGATGAGGCCATGGGATAGGGTGAGGAGATGGAGGATGAGGATATATAAGATCCACTACTAGAGGAGGCTACTATAGAGGAGATAGGTGAGGAGAGAGTAGATAAGATGCCTACATGAGATCATACAATAGACAAGGAGAATGTCTTCATTGTGTACACCCTTCTACTAAAATCGTGACACCCACTAACCTAGATTAATATGCTATTCCCATACAATAGTAAGAAAGAGAATGAAGAAATAATTTGGTCCATGCCCCCACCTTAAGCATCTGTGAGAGAGACATTGCACTCTAAGGGCATGCAAGGTAGGATCTAATTTATAGGTTTTAGAATTTTGATTGAGAGAAGGGGAAGTATAATAATGACATGATTCTATGATTGCAGAGACAGAGAGAGAGTGGAGGATCTTTTTTAGTGAGGTCCTAAAGGACCTAACTATATTTTTGAGAGTACCATCCACCCATCTTCTACATACCCTATCTTAATATAATCTAATTCAGATGTCACTTGACTTAATTGGGATCTAAGGTCTACATTCTTAGATTTTATATCAACTTCACTCTTGTTGGAGAAACTTTACATGAGTTCTAAGAAAATCTATGAGCATATATTTCATCAAGGACCTTCTTATGACAAGATATGCCTTGGATATCTTCTTGGAGAGAAGTCAGCAAAGAAAGATGAGATTAGGATAGAACTAGATTCTATATCAAAAATCCCTAAAGAAAAGTTCAAGTGGTTTGATGAAAGTGAGAAAATTGAATTGACAAAAAAATTGATGAACTTAGAACAATAGAGAAAGTTGAAGAACCTAAGCAAGATGATGCATCCAAAGAGGTAAGGCATGAATTAAAAGGTAGATGTTTCATATACAATGAAGTTGGACATATGAAGAGAGAATGTACAGGTAAGTCTTTTAAAAATACTACTAATTTCTATTGTTATAATTGTCATGGTTATGAACATAAGGTAGTAGAATGTAAGAAACCTAAGTTTGTTGATGATAATAAGAATAGTAGAATGTTTAGGAATACTAACCCTATAGGTAATGGATGAAGTAGATCATAGAGAAGATATTATAATGGAGAGAAACCTAATAGTGAGAGAAAGAAATTTATTGTTACAAATGTAACAACCCTAGATATACTACAAGGAATTAAAAAGAACCTGAAACTTAGAATGGGAACAATCAGAGGAGAAATGTACCTATATGTCAATTATGCAATAACTTTGGAAACACAAGAAGATTTTGTAGAAAGGATAGAGGAAACTTTAATAGGGACCCTAATCATAGAAGGAACAAAAATAAAGGTAACAACAATTAGAAAGAAACAATCAAGGAACATGTTGAAGAATTCAAAGAAGTATTGGTAAAGGCTTGTAATCAAGAGAGTTCACAAATAGTATTTGAAGAACAATTATTTGATGCACCTGATGGAAAGTTGAAGTCATAGATTGTTTATGGCCCAACCTATCTAAATTAAGCTATTACACTAGTAGCAAAGCATCATTGGACAGAACTAATGTTATAGAGAGAGTTAGAGATTATGTAGTTAACAAAAGGTAGAAGACATAGAGAGAAAGCTATGGTTTAGTATGAAAGTCTTGATGTGATCATAGTAAGCGAGAATTTTAAGGTCAAGATCAATGGTAAATAGAGACAATATTCTAAGTTTGTGGTAGATACATATTAATTGCACAATAAAATTTGAAATGATTTAAGGATCGCGAACAAGATTTGATGTACTATTCGTTCATACAATGTTTCTTGAGTGAATTGAAGAGTGATTTGAAAAAAATTGAAATATGAAGCAAGTTTGTGAAGATGAAAGTTGCATAATCCTTAAAATTTAGAATTTGAGTTATTTAATAGAATATTGAATCCAATTTCTTGAAGTTTTTATTGTTATAAAGGAATGGATAGTCAAAGAGTATATGATGTTAGTGACAAACCAAGGTATGAGTTCAAGAAACACCCATTTGTTTCTTTACTAGATAATCCCGTAGGCATATTTTCACAAGTTTCAAAAAATGTGTTACATGTAGAGGATATAAGGAATTATATACATTCTAAAATTAAGTGTATAGGTGATGAGGAAATTCATAAGGACTTAGGATTGTATAAAAATGACTTATCCCTAAAATCTAAATATGCACACCTTGAAGATTTGAATTTTCTAAAGTATATAATTTAGATAGAATTTGACAATCACAAGTGGACCCAAATTATATTGATCAAAATTAATGATGATATGCTATAGTTAGGTGATGGGAGATTGTCATTTACAATGACCTAATTCACAAGGTCACATGATTTAAGATTGTAATCTTGTTAATGAGAAAAGCATCAAGAAATCATTGGAGACAAATCTAAAAACAAAGTTCAAGGGAAGAAATATGAGGGTTGATCCTATTCAGGATAAAGGAGACAAGTTGTTGACCAAAATCTTATGGTACAATTCGAACCATGGATCAAGGGTAAACTCTATGCCAAATTCATAATCTGCCCCAAACTCGACTCTGAGTCTCAGTTGAGTGAAATAGAATGAGTTTGTAGGGGTGGTGATAAGGTAGGTAAGGAAAGGGTAGGTACAATTGTAGGTGCATGTGCAAGTGTAGTTGCAAGTGAGTAAACTAAATTCCTTCATACAACATATGTGATGGTCATTAAAAGGAGTAAAGTAAATTTGTGTGACATTGTTAGAGTGCAGCTATTAGAAAATATTGCAAAGATAAAGAAAACAAAGAGCATAGTATTTACATTTGAGTCCCTATTGACTCATTTATTCTTTTATGTTACTAATAATTTTCTTGGAGTAATTAATTGTGATAACAACAAGTGCATAATGAAGATTATAACTCAAAGCTACAAATCTAGAACTTAAAATGTCAAAGACATTGATATGATAGAATGATGAAGAATTTTTAGTCTTAGATGAAACTGAGGTATAAGATACCTCTCTCTATGGTAGAGAAGTATAAGGATGATTTGTGTTTCATGGTGGAAATTGATAACACCTACATGGAAGCAGTAATACCTAAAGTGAAGTTCATTAAGCCTATGGGCTATGAGATGAGGACTAAAATTATTGAAGGGTATGTGCAGATCATACTTGAGTCTAAGCGAAACACATAATGTCCTAGATGGGGGATATAAGATGAAATGTTAAGGATTTTAGAGTTTGAGCTCCATAGCAAGGCAAGTAAGAAGAAAGTAGAGAAGGAGATATATTCCATACTCAAGGAATTTGGCATGACTAGATAGTAATTCAATAAAATAAAGGGAATTGTGTTGGAGATGAAGGGCAATGGGTAGATAGAAGTGTTGGCAACAACACCTATTATAGTAGTAGGACCTTCCAAAGGAGTAATGGTGGTAGAACCATGTGCAGAAGCTCCCATTGCACCATATGCAATAGTTGCACAAGTGCAAACTACGATCAATCTAGGAGGCAATTAGAGGTGGAAGTACCTACTACATAGATGAAGTTAAAAAGACTAGTGAAAGTTAAGCAAGAACCTATACCCCAAGAAAGGAAAAGAGTAAAATAGATTAGTAGTGGGCTTGGCAAAAGGAGGAAAACCATGTTAGTGAGTAGTTTTGAAAGCTTGAAGGAGAAAGATGAAGATAAACCTATTGAGAAAGATGTGTAGGAAGCCAAGGCAACCATAGGAAAGAAGGCATAGAAACTAAAGGTAGAGAATCTGAACATGCAAATTATAAATGATGACAATTTTGTTCAATTGAATAAATTTTATAGCATGTATAGCAATATGGATAGGAGACAACTAGAAAATGCCATAATAAGAAATATTATTATGAGGAATAAAAGATTTGATAGCATTTACAATAAGATTCCTAAAGACCTATATAATAACTTGATCAATAGAAAGAGAAGGGTAATAGAAGAAGATTTGAATATGAGGATCACATCCATAAATAAGTTATGTGATGTTGGATCAAAAGAGGAATCTAAGAAAATTTTGAAGGATATTAAGCCCTTGTTGAGGAAAAAAAGAAGAAAAAATATTTCAATGGGAGGCAATTATGAGGAGGTAAGGCAAGAAAAAAAGGAGGCTATAGTGAAATATATGTCCTTAGTACCTAAGGAGAGTGTGCAAGTAATGGCTGATAGTCCAGTATATGTATAGGAAGATACACCTTCCAATGAAGAGGAAGAGGCATAAGTGACACATCCAACACTATCTCCACCTCATATTATTATGGGTATTGAATCCATGCAAGTGGATAGTACACACATAATTGTGGACACAAAGGAGTATCCATTTGTAGTGTATGAGGAAAATATTGTTGGCAATATCAATGCCTATACCAGTTTTGATGATGAAGAGGAAGAAAAAAAGAAGATAGAAGAAAAAGAAAAGAAAGGGAAAGAATATGAAGAAAAGAAGATGAAAGAAGAACAAGAAAAGAAGAGGAAAGAAGAAAAGGAAAAGAAGCAAAAAGGAGAAGAAAAGAAAAAGATAGAAGAAGAAGAGAAGAAGAAGAAGAAATAGGCTAAGGAAAAGAAGAGTATAGAGGAACAGATAAAAAAGACTACTATATCTTTAGTAGTATTAGTAGCTGGAACATTAGAAGTAGTACCTATTCCATCTAATGATGAAGACCAGAAAGAGCTATTGGGCACTTTGAGCAAACTATTTGAGACAAACAAATTTGTAAAGTCTTTGGAGAAGACCCTTGCTGAAGTCTTAGATCGCATGCATAAGATAGTTTCTACAAATGTAGCTAATCTAGACTTGCAAGATAAGGCAAAAGAGTTGGTGAAGACCTTTGATGGGGAATTCACAACCTTAGCTAAAGTAGCAGTAGCGCAAGCACAAAGTAATCATGATGTAATGCTATTCAACACAATGTAAACTAATGTGCACAATAATTTAAAGGCATTTGATGGAAACATTAAGGAATTGAGACATTGTATTACCAAAGGTAAGAATTTGTATGGAAAATATGCAATGTCCTAAACTTACTTATCCAATTTTGATGTAAAGCTCAAAGGCCATATGAATGAGCTTCGATCACTCACTACAAGATTGCAACAACTAGAGATCATAATTGAAGATTTTGAGAATGAGATTGAGATGATCCATAATGCTATTAGAATAATTGAACTTGACAAGGAGAAGGTAATAATAATATTCTATATTCTTAGAGAATATTTGGCACCCAAGGTTGAATTTTGTAGAGGCAATTGGAGGAATGTCTTTCAAAAAAGAATTCCTATGACAATTTTACCGATACTAACTTGAGCATAGTTGAAGTGGCATCCTATGAACTTTGCATACTCATCAATATATAAGATATAGTCAAAGGAAATTAGAAGAAGGACTTTGAAAAACTAAAGATTGATTTTGCAGATTTCATATCTAGAATGATGAGCTGATCAACATCAGGCAACAAGCTTTTGTGATACAATTTTGACACCATTCCCATTGATGTCAAAGGGGGAGTATTATTAGAGAAAAATTGTATAGATGTAAATGTATCTATAAGGGTGATCTTATGTATCTATCAATGTAAAAGAGTGATAAGGAATGTAATGATCCATCAAAACATGAATAAAATTGTTATGTTTTGAAGACAATTTGTGTGTAGTTATTTTCTTTTCTTTTGTTATGTATGACATCATTTGGGACTTAGCCAATCTTCCCAATGTTGTCATCAATTAAAAAGGGGGAAATTTTTGGCAATATGGTCAATTAGATGTCTTTTTGGTTGTCATTTATGGCAAAATATACTCAACATTTCATTTATGCATTTAGAGATAGAAAATTGTCTAAGTATTAGATAGTTTGTAGGAGTACAGTGAACAGATCTTAATAGTATGGAAGATACACAAAGAATTACCTTATGCAAAGTTGAGGAAAGGTTTGTAATAATGTTTTATAATGTGTACTAGTGAAAATGTATGTATGATTAGTATGACACAAGTTACAATAAGTTTAACTATGTTGGTATTTAATAGTGTAGAATAGAGCATAGCAGAAAATAGAGCTATACAACTTAAGGAATTGTTTTGATTTCAAAATAATTACTAAGTCATGTTAAGCCAACTATGTGGATATTATTTTATATTATGTCAAGTGTGTGAAGACATGGAAGTTGACTAAGAACAATTTTTGAATGCACATGTATAAGTAAAGATCTTATGTTGTGCAAATATAGAAGGAAAGTGTGTTGCGTAGTGAATGTGTGTAATGTGCAAATACTATGGAAGATGCATGATTAGATGTGAAATTAAAAATACTATAAGAACTATTTGTGAGGCTTATGTGATGTAAAATTTGATGTAATATTAGAGAAAGAGAGTTATAGTAGCAAGCCATTATTGTATGTATATCTATTCTGTGAAGAAACTAAATTATATAATTGCATGTTAGGGTAGTGGGCTCTTCTTGCATACATTGTATTTGATCTACCAACTCCTAATAGGGTTAAGGATTCTAACAAGGCCTAGTCCTCTAAAAAGGACTCAAGACACTATATGCATTTCATAGAGTCCTAATAGGGTCAATATCCTTAACAGGATCCTATTGTTTAGCGAATCATCTAGTGGGTATCATCCCCATCATGGTTTTCCCTTGGCCAAGGTTTCCCTTGTTAACAAATAATGGTGTTATGAGCTCTCTATGTGTCACTTTCATATTCAAGTTATAAAATAATTAGCAATATTTAGTTGTGGGAAAAAAATTTTAGAACATTGATTCACACCCCTCCCCCATATTATTTATTTCTAACACCATAAAACTTAGTAACTACAAAAGGAACAAATCAATTAGGACTGAATTTTCCCTTTTTATCCAATAAAGCATTAGGGTTCTATATATTTTTGTAAAGAACAAGATCACCCACATTAAGTGAGCATTCAAGAAATTTATTGTTACAACACTTTTGAAGATATTTGTAATATGCTCTTAAATATTCCAATGCATTGATTCATTGTTCATCAAAAATTTCCAATTCTTTTAAACATTTTTCTCTAAATTTTTTGTGATCAATAATTCCATGAAAAGAGACTAGAAGAGAAGGAATCTCTTATTCCAAAGGTAGAATAGTGTCTGCACCATATATCAAGTTATATGAGGAAGTACCAGGATCAACACATACTCTGGTTCTATAAGCACATAAAGCACATGTGAGTTGTTTATGGTAATATTTTCAATGTTTATTTACTATTTTCCATATGATTTTCTTAATGACTTTGTTAGATGCTTCATCTTAATTATTAGATTGAGGATAATAAGATAGAAAATTGTTGATGAATACAATATTTATCCATAATTTTTTGAACTTTCTTATGTTTATAAGAGGTTATATTATTAGACATGACAGTTGAAGGAACACCAAATTGATAGAAAATACTTTGAAGAATGAAATCATAGATAACTTTTGTTGTAGTAGATCAAAGAGGAACAAATTCAACCCATTTAGGAAAGTAATCCAGAGCATTTAAATTGTAGGTATATCCTTGTGATGAAGAAGGAGATATCATACCAATAACATCAAGACCAAAACACTAAATGGGCAAGATAATAATTGAGTGTGAAGTGCAATTGCAGGAGCATGAATAAGATTACCATGTTATTGACATCAGAAACATTTCTTGACAAAGGCAAGATAATCTTGTTCCATTGTATGCAAATATTATGTCATTCATAGTAATTTTTTAACCAATGACTTTCCAAAAAAATGTTCACCTCGAGATCAAACATGAGCTTAATGTAAGGAAACTTTGCAATAAAGAATGTAACTATTCCACATAACCCATAATAGATCTAAAATAAATATGCAATTAAAATTCAAATGCAAGAGAAAAAACAACATACCCACACAAGATATACCCTGAGAAACACTCATTGAGAAAAAAAACTCAATCTCCAAAAGCGTATATCACCTTATACTATTCAACAAAAAATATCATTGTAATACAACCATTGAAGTCTTCAAATCCATAGCCATAGCCAAGCAATCCATGTGAACAAAAATGAATTCACACATACCATGCCATGCTTCCAACCTTCACAAATGCACCCTTGGCTAACCTATCAAGCCTTGTCTTGCTCAACTCTTGTCTTTTTTCCTTTTGTCTTTTCACTACAAGTACCCTTATGGCTGC
Source organism: Cupressus sempervirens (assembly GCA_028749045.1). Lineage (NCBI taxonomy): Eukaryota > Viridiplantae > Streptophyta > Pinopsida > Cupressales > Cupressaceae > Cupressus > Cupressus sempervirens. The sequence goes on from CM053788.1 coordinate 310,641,573, forward strand.
TTATATAGTAGCAAGTCCCACAAAACTACCAAGTGGTATTATATAAACCATGCAATAAAACCATGTGCTACCTAACCCATTGACCCCACATTTAATATTGAAAATTTAATTCTTTTCGCCAATATTAAATAATTACATAAAATATTATCATAATGTCACAATACAACTCATCATCTATATCCCATGGGAATATTTACATGTTGCACATCCATCTAGGTGAAACATTACATAGTAAAATAAAATAAAATAATATAACAATATTATGAAATGTGTGCAACACCTATTATCTCAACAATCTCCCACTTTTTGTATACATTGCATAGGGTCAATCTGTAGCCACATTAATGAATGAGGGAACAATCCCTCCTAACACATCCACCATCATGGATCAAATTACACCATGTGCTCCATCCTAATAGCTACAACAAAATCAAAGTATATAGCATCTCAAATATGAATGATCTCACCTCCTATTATACCACTATCACTGGACATATAGAGAATCTATCCAAAGAGAAAACCATCCAACCTATCGCATTAGAAGATCATAAAATCTTGTACCAACTAAAATGAAAAGCACAAAAACTTGATCCAAAGGTAATCACATGTATCCATAGTTATCAAACTATCCATAGCTGAAATAAAACCCAAAAAAAGTATCAAACCCATCCAACTATCCATACCTCCAAAGGTATACCAAGTGAATCTCACATCATCAACATATCCAATCTATAACTTGCAATCACAAGCCTCAAGAGAAATGCCTGCCACATATATACCAAGAAGCTCCCACCGTAAAACATAATTTCAAGTCTATAACCAATCCACTCACAACATCTCAAAGAAGTGAATCCACATAGTCTAAAGGACATCCACAACACATAAACTGATAACTTGCAATAACAACTCTCATAAAAATCTCCAATAGTCTCCCAAGCTCTCCACAACCAAGAAAGGAAAGAGATGAAGGAATAACCATGTCATCTCTTGCATGACATAAATGAGCACAAACTAGTGATCACAATCTCTAACTAATCTCAAATCCAATATAAGAAAAATCAAACATCCAAAAAGATAACAAAGACCAAAGAGAAACCATGCAAATCATAACCTATGTCATGTCCTTCTATGCACACCTTTCAATGTAAACTATACAAGTATAATCTCCTCCATAAAACCCCAAACAAGAAGCCTCAACAACAACCAAACCATACCAAATAACTAATCATGGATGTAAGCCTCTCATAAGAAGATCGAACTCATAAACCATTCCTAATCAAAGGAATATGCCCAATATAAAACCATCTCTCAAACTCAACTAGTATAACAACATATGCAAATGGAGATAACCAATGGTAAACCATCTCTCAAATGAACCCTCTAGAACTAACTCATGTACTATAGCTCAAGATCTATATCCATGAAAGACAAGCATAAACATAATGCATCTGAGAGAAACAATGGGCTATACCTCTCAAGTACCAAACTGCAGAGTAGAAAAAGAGTGGGGAATGAGAATGTTTATCAAGATATGAAAGTATCCAACCAAGAATCATCTAAAAAAAATCTCCTCTTAAGTCCATATTAGGTGAATGCCCCTTGGATTTATTGCTGAAACCATCAAAATTTTCAACAAATACTTCTCTAATCCAAGAGAAATCAACATCACCACCATCTCTAAGTATCCATGAGAAACTGTAACCAATCAATCCATACCAACTACAAATGCAATATAACATTATCATGAAGTATCCAACTTATGATCAATATACTCAATACCAAGAAACTAAATCAAGATCATTGTCAAAGTTCCAACCATGGCCTCAAGAACATAAATATGAAAACATGATCTAACCATCTCAACCAAAGAGATAACATAAACTCATATCAAGAGTATCAATAAAAAAAATGAAACTATCCTAACACCAAAGATAACATGTCAAATGAAAGCATAAATGACACCTTTACAAAGAACCCCATTAGTCCTCAAGGTGCAACCATCTCCACACACCATGAAGAACAAAGTGCATTAAGTAAATGTTAAAGATTCTTTATGTAGCAATAGGATCTAAGACAAATCTCCACCATCTGCAAACACTGAATAAATATATCAATGCCAAAAAACCCCTCCTCAACCATAGTACCAAGGCATCATAAAATCAATCTCATACTTGAAGATCCTCTAGGTATATACACACAACCAAAGTGTCAGTACCAAGTGAAACTAAGATCTCCAAATCAAGAAGATACAAACCAAATGAGGAACTAATCCTGCATTATCATCTCATCATTGTCACAAGCTTCCACTAAATCATGTATCCAAGCTATCCATGACATCATGATGAAAAAATCATCACCTAACCATGAGAATCAAGCAAGGCATCAAACCATCAAAGAACTCAAAGTGCATATCAATCACTCCTCAAAAGAAACCAAATAACCATGATCCTAAACCAAGAAGATATACCATCATAAAAAAATCATAAATCCAAACCAATAAACATCAAGGATGTACCAAAATCCATGGAACCATGATCACATCCATGAACCAAATATCCGACTCTCAATATGTCCAACCTATCAGCATAAAATAGGCAACCACAATCCTCCACCATGACTATACTTGGTAACAACATCTCATCCCTTCCATATGAAGAAAAAATAGAAAATCATGTTACTTAGGGCATAGATAACCCAAATCCAAGACACTAATTTGAATATGCATCAACAATGAAATATCAATGGGCAAAGACAACTCATAACTAAGCTATAAATGCAACCTGTAAGTATAGACCACTAACAACATTACATTACTTGTAGACCCAATAAGTTATCATGCATATGGGTATGTGCAGGATCATGGTGTGCCAAAAAGTGGCGATGTGAAAAAAAGAGAGTTTGAAGACGCATAAAAGCGCTTCAAAATCTGCTCTGACTTTTTTTTACCTATCCAGGAACCAAACCTGGAAGGTTAAGCCGAGCCTTATCGGATATCCGATTTTAAATCCAATATCCGACTAATAATTAAAATCATATAATAGTATGATATATTATTTAATATTATTATTATTGATATAAAATAATAATAATAATATTAAATAATATATCATATTATTATATTATAATAATATTATTATTATTTCATATTATTATTATAATAATTATTATACTATAATATAATAATATTATTATAATTATTATTATACTATAATATAATAATAATATTATTATAATAATTATTATACTATAATATAATAATATTATTATAATTATTATAATACTATAATATAATAATAATAATATTATAATAATTATTATACTATAATATAATAATAATAATATTATTATATTATAATCGTATAATATTATACTATAATAATAATAATATAATAACACATTATATTATAATAATATAATATAATATTTCATATATTATAATATATAGTAATGTAATATAATATATATATATATAATATAATATAATAATAAAAAGTAATATCTTATAATATAATATATAATAAAAAAGTATAATATATTATAAATTATAATAATATAGTATAATAATAATATTTTATATTATAATATATAGTAAATTAATATAATAAATATAAAATATAATATAAAAATATATAAAATGTAATATATATGTTATATTATATATATTATAATATCGGATATCTGATACCTGTGCATGGATTAAACACAAAATCACAGACCTACGACCCTTATTTTCACTCAAATTTGGGCCAGTCAGATCGGATATCAGATAATAAATCGAATATCAGATAGCAAATCGGATATCAGATATCAGGTATGTTCCCCACCCCCTCGACTCATTTTTAACCTAAATTTAATAGATTTTAACAAGATTTTGTTTGTTTTAGTTGAATCTAGGGTTTTTTTGACAAAAATGGTTAAAATTTAGATTTTTTTTTAATATATATTACATTTTGCAATTCAATAAGAATGGCTGATCAAAATGATGACACTGAGGTAGGGAATAATATTCCTCGCAACCCACCACCAAACGATCCAGTATCCCCACAAAACCGTCCACCAAATGATCCTCTACCTCCTCAAAACCCTCCTCGAATCAAGGATTTGATAAATGAAAATTTCACTGAGTTGAGAGGTTTGCATAGAACATACAATAATGTACCTGCACTGGCTCCTATGTTATCCACGTTAAACACCATAGTGGATAACATTGAAACTCTTACAAACCAACAAAATGCCGCTCTTCGTTGGCATGATAAAATGCACCAGATGTTTGATGATGGTTTGGATTATGATGAGGTTGTGGCCCTCAACATAACCAAAGACGATTTGGCAAGCCTTTTTGCTAACCCAAAAATGGGTATACCAGTTGACCCAAAAAAAACCAAACTATCGATTAAATGGTGCACAAATGATGCCATACGTGCAAATTTTTGGGACTGTTGGTGGATGGTCTTTGATATCCCTCCACATGGCAATTTAGACATACCATTTTATTTCCTTAAAAAATTATATGCAGAATTTGTGTTGAAACTTAAAGTGAACTATTGGAGCATGAAGCCCAACATGGGCTTAAGACTAGGAGCTCCTCAGGATAGACCCTCTTCCCAGTGGAAGAAACTTGGCACTTTTGTCCCCCCCCCCCTGATATCTCCCCCCCTCCTCGAGTGCAACATCTAGATATTATGGCAGAGGTTAGCTCTCAGACCATCAAAGCCATTCATAGGCTGAGTAGCCTAATGATATCTCAGGCTAGGTCAGTCTTGCCTCCTCGTGTTGATGATGTTGGTTCCAGTTCATCATCGGCTAGCTCATCACACGTTTGTGTGCCTCACACTTGCATTACATGCAAGAATATTTGCCTGGATCCCATAGGTGATCTTCCCGAGTATCATTTTGTATTAGACGAGGATACACCAGACGCACGTGCAGAGGCTACAGACCTTGATGCGAGAGAGGAGGGGAATGTAGAGGCATGGACTCCTTCAGTGTCGGTACGTGTATATATTTTTTTGTTATGACATATGTGATTTAAAGTTAATTTTTATAATAGAGTAATTTTAATTTTTAATCCATACTGACTTTTACATGTATGTGATCTTCATTCATGTTTAGTTGATGACCGAGGAGGAGCTCAGACAGATAGATGATGCTACACTCTCGGCCATTTCATTTGGCCTTGAGACATCTACGGTACATTATGTTGTGTTCGCATTTCTTTTTTCTAATTGATATTGTAGCATATATGGTTGCTAATCTTTCTTTTATCTTGCAGATACCACCTGCCTCGGGGGGACAAAGTGCGGGGGGTGAGCCAGCATACATTGACAAAGGAAAGGTAATTAGATGTTTTCTAATTGATTAAATATTGATGCATTCTTGTAAAATGTTTGTGGTAATCTCATTTAATTACATTATTTATTGTATATAGGGTGTGGCTACTGGCGATGAGCCTGTACAGATTCGGCATCCTAGATCATCAGGGATTTTCATTCGCACAGAGAGCCCCATTGTATGTATAAGTATCATTTATTTTTTATTTTTTTAATTGATGCAGAGGAAAGTATGATTGTTGTTCTATACAATTTCTATGATTTTTTCCGTACCAATAATGATTCATGTCTTGCATATGTTCATTACAACTTAAATAGGCTTATATGCACCTGTCCAACCGACCAAGTTGGTTACAAAGGTTTATTTAATCAAACAAATACCAAATTACTACTTTCCCTCCAAAACTAATATGACCGTTTGAATTTGAAATTAAAATTTCAAACTATAGTTTTTATGCATTCCCTAACTTTATAAACTATTCCATTGACTTAAAATTGGTCATATGGATTTATTAAATGCAACTAAGTAAATTTCCAGAAAATTGAAGTTTTTATTATTTTTTCTCCAAACCACTATACACTCTGATCTCCCCCTTTCAATTGAGATCACATATGACATATATAAAGGTCTACATGACCGTTGGAACAACCATATAGGCATTCCCAACCATAAAACAAACAAACAACCACTTTTTGCTAATACTGTTTAGACTCTAAATACCCTATTCTAAGGCCTTTTGGTCCCATGGAGTCACTTGGTTTATAACCACACCAAAATGCTTGTGGGCCTTACATGTGCCTTTATTACAAAACATAGACCAACTTGTAAAATATGGACCAAACCTTTATTCCAACTTCCTAATCTACTTGAATCCTCGCTTTCATGGAGTGGCAAGGTGTTCAGCAACAGAGATACTTGTTCCCCCCTGCCACATAGGTTAGGTGCCCTGCACCACCTTTCCTCGCTCTCATTCTGAACGCTAGTCCACCAAGTGAGTGATGTTCCTCTCAATCTTGTTGTTGCTACTTTTACCTTCTTATCTGCCTCTATGTCTTCAAGATCAAAGTAGTTCTCAAGGGCCTCTATCCACCCTAGCACTTCTTCACTATCCATTTTACCTTGGTATATTGGAAAATCAATATGGTTCTTCCCACCATTAACTTGTACTGCCTTAATGATTCTCATAAATCTCCTTTCTTCAGGATCATCTGTTGTCTCATGCTCTTGCCTTGCATTACCAACCTCTTCTTCTTCATGGTTCTCTCCATGATTTCTTCCTCTAACCTCTTCTCCTCTAGGTTCTTGCCTTTTCTTTTCTAAGGATTCTATCCTTGCAATAAGCTTCAGCCTCTCTCTTCTCATCTGTCTTTCTTCCCTCACTCTAGATGCTTCAAGTTCTCTCCTCTCTCTTTTCTCTTTTGCCAACTCTTCTCTCAATTCTTCAAGTTCTCTAGCCATTTGATTTTTAGGAGGCATTTTCACAACAAGTTTTCTTCCTTCCTAAGGGCCAACTCATTGATTCTCTTTCTTTCCTCACCAAGAAATCTCTGGACACCACTTATGTACCTTTCAACTCTAGGACACACAAGGAGGAATTAGACACACCAAGGCTTCAACAAAGGGACCAACACACTAAGGATTTTCAAGATTATAGGTCTTGGTCACACTCCTAAACACCCAAACTTCAAAACCCTCCTTAAAATGGCTTAAAAACCAGGGCCTGCTTGTTCAAACCCCAAAACTCAATTCTAGAACGTTTTGACTTGTCTAATGACAAGATATGATCATGACAACCTACATGAACCTATCAAATGACACATCTACCATATGAAATCCTAAAATCCTATCTCATGCCCAATTACAACTTTCTTCCACATATGAGTCCAACATTATAACTTTGTATGCTTCCATGAGCCATAATTGGTGCAAGGATTGCCCAATTGACTTCAAGAGATGTTCCATGACCTCTGTAATGCCTTGGATCTTCAATGTTCCCCTGATGAGCATGAGATGCTCTTGCATCACTTATCTTCATAAATAAATTCAAAACTAATTTTCATGATATTAACAACTACTATTTTGTATCTCATAGGAGACTCCTAGTGCACATGAGGTTCGACGGGACAGTTATGTAGATTTGATGACGCGGCCACTCACTCCTGAGGAGGAGCCTACAATAGTAAGTTGTAGTTTGAATTCATGATTAAATATGTTATAAATTTAGCATGCTATGAATTATAATGTTATAGTTTAAATTGTAGATTCATCTGACAAAGGTATTTGAACATATACAGCCCACAATCACAGAGGTACCAGCATTGCCGAGGGCATACGAGAGGACTCCTGACCGGCGCAGGAGGTTGATGAGAGAGGTATTTATTATGAAATTTTGATAGTATTAATCTCCAATACGGAAAAGATCATTATGCATTTGAGTAATTCAATGTTAGATACGTAGAATCATATAAATTTAGTAGTCTAACTTTGGGTTTTCCTTTTTTGTTTATGTAGGAGGCATCCGATCCACCTAGTGCAGTGAAGAGGCTGCATTTTGATCATCCACCAGCACCCTAGGATAGTATAGTTTTCGTAGGATGCATCATGAGACATTTTGAGATGGCATATGCCACATTGTATATAGAAACATTGATATTATACACATTCTGATGGCAAGATCAACCACATTTTGTATATGGATCTATGTATTTTGATATATATATATTTGAGTACTTTGTCTATGGATACATGATCTTTGATATATATTTGTGTAAAATTTTGTCTATGGATACATGTATTTTGATATATATTTTTATCATTTACATGCACAATGATATACATATTAATTTAGTATCTAGTATTGTTCAATTTATCGTGGATCATGTGTCATGCCCTAAATTTTACTAGTAAAAACACAACAATTTTTTTTTTTTTTTTTTAGCTTATGAAGTCGCATAAGAAATTACATATTGTAAAACAAGGTTATCATTGAATAGGAGTTCAAGACTCATGTGAATAGTGTGAAGGTGTTAACATTTTAGTCACAGGTGGTTTTCAAATAGATTGGATGACAGTCTAGTTCAAGTTAGCGTCACGAGTCAAACGAGCAAGTTCAAGATACAACACTCATAAATTAGTGAGGTAATTCATATCCTAACAAGCCTCTAATACTAATATTCTATTAGGGTCTGTCAGTTGTATCATATGGACTAGGTCGTGATTCTAGCATGTAAGGGAAGGGGATCAGAATTACTTATTATCCTCATTACCAATATACACACATTCATTAATCATTACAATATATATTAATGTGACAATTAGTATATTACTATATCCTCATTATCTATCAACATTGCTTCCTCACCAAATTATTGAGTGCACAACAAGATTGTAAGCAATCTACTAAGTTTTAAATTTATACAATCAATGGTATCACATAACATCTATGGATTGTTATTATCAACTAGTCATTTACAATACCACAAGGAGAAAACTTTCTTTCACATTTTCAAATGATAACAATGATGTCAAAGCAAATCTGTGACTCATACCAATGATTTCATAACAATATAAACTCCAAATGAAACATGCATATACAACCTTATCAATATTTTCTTCTACACGTACATTAGGTAACAATGATACAATCTCCTTCCATCACAATGGGGCAACATAAGGGACTTTTCAAAATCATAAGGAACATGGACATTAAAAGATATGGACAATGAGTAGCATGAACATTGTCCAACATGATCGTTGAGAACATGAACAAGCTGGTGAATCCTCCTTCACAAATGAGGGCACAATGTCAAGTTTTCTCATCCAACATCAATATGCAAGATGATCATTCCAAGCCATTTCCATTGCTCCCTTGGACACAAATCTGCATATGCAACACAACAAAATAACAAGGACCATGGGTGCTTTCCCCCCAACCATAGGCCTCAAAGAGACCACCCCCGCGCTAGGGAACAAGGCTCAAACTGGGATACACATACAATCTTTCAATGCATAAACATTACATTTCAAACTTGAACAATTTCCCCCCAAGACTATTTCACAATGGCTTCACAGATGGAACCATAAACATAGGGTGAAGGTGTGTTCTAAAATGGAGACTTGCCATACCAAACCATATTTGCAATAAACAATTTTCATGCCCTCTCGGGGCTATCATAATTCACCAAATTTCATGCCCTCTCGGGGCTATCATAAATGAACCATTTAATGCCCTCTCGGGGCCTCCACATTTCCTCCTCCAAACCCACTACCATCAGCTGTAACTCCTCAAACTTCCTTTCTACACCATACTTTCCTTATCACCCCCAGCAAGATATGAAATGTTATGGCATACAATAGAGCCCATACTCCAAGGTTCTCAATACATTTTTCGAACCCAACTTAAGCCCTTCACCTTGGACTTCTCTTCCCTTCCCACAAGGGTGAGTGTAAGTCCCAATCCCATAACAATACTCAAGCACAAAACAAGAAAACAAAACCAAGTAGAAATAAAACAAGAAATTTTGGCAAACACCCCACTAGTTTGGCCAAGACCCTCTAATAAAGCCTTCCCACTAACTTATTTTAGCAAAAACACTAAGCCACTCCATCCTTACGAACTTGTCTCCTCTAACGGTTCATCGATAGCCCTCACGAGCTCTGAGTTATGACCCTCGAAGGATCAACCTCAAAATGCACTTAGAGCACCTTGAAGACTCCTCGGTACGGGGTGGCCGCAAATGATGGATGGTCTTCGTGGCCAGAAAAAAGGTGTGAATAGGGTTCACCCGCTCATCTGGAGCTAATGGGACTGACGATTCGATGCCAAGATCAGCGGTTTCAAAGTTACGCTGTGGTGCACCTATGAACTGAGGCACACTGTGAGTTTTGGCATCGAGCGAGATCGTTGTGCTGAATCCAAACGAAATGTGATCTCTAAAAAATGAGATAGGTTATTTTAGGCCTCAGGATCACCGTCCTGTAGCATTTGACAGTTTGTCGATAGCCCTCACGAGCTCTGAGTTATGACCCTCGAAGGATCGACCTCAAAATGCACTTAGAGCACCTTGAAGACTCCTCGGTACGGGGTGGCCGCAAATGATGGATGGTCTTCGTGGCCAGAACAAGGGTGTAAGTAGGGTTCAACTGCCCATCCGGAGCTAATGGCACTGATGATTCGATGCCAAGATCAGCGGTTTCAAAGTTACGCTGTGGTGCACCTATGAATTGAGGCACACTGCGAGTTTTGGCATCGAGCGAGATCGCTGTGCTGAATCCAAACGGAATGTGATCTCTCGAAAATGAGATAGGTTATTTTAAGCCTCAGGATCACCATCCTGTAGCATTTGATAGTTCATCGATAGCCCTCATGAGCTCTGAGTTATGACCCTCGAAAGATTGACCTCAAAATGCACTTAGAGCACCTTGGAGACTCCTTGCTACGGGGTGGCCGCAAATGATGGATGGTCTTCGTGGCCAGAACAAGGGTGTGACTAGGGTTCACCCGCCCATCCGGAGCTAATGGCACTGACCCCCTTTGACCCATATTACTCATTCGAATATGTCCCTTGGGGTCCAAGGACCCCTAGGGACATATGTCGTCGTTTAATGGGTCAAAGAGGGTCATAGGTCACCCTATGACCCCATTTGACCCATATTACCCATTCGAATATGTCCCTAGGGGTCCTAGGACCCCTAGGGACATATGTCATCGTTTAATGCATCAAAGGGGGTCATAGGTCACCCTATGACCCCCTTTGACTCATATGAACGATTCAAATATGTCCCTAGGGGTCCTAGGACCCCTAGGGACATATGTTGTCGTTTAATGGGTCAAAGGGGGTCATAGGTCACCCTATGACCCCCTTTGACCCATATGAACGATTGGAATATGTCCCTAGGGTCCTAGGACCCATAGGGACATATGTCGTCGTTTAATGGGTCAAAGAGGGTCATAGGTCACCCTATGACCCCATTTGACCCATATTACCCATTCGAATATGTCCCTTGGGGTTCGAGGACCCCTAGGGACATATGTCATCGTTTAATGGGTCAAAGAGGGTCATAGGTCACCCTATGACCCCCTTTGACCCATATTACCCATTTGAATATGTCCCTAGGGGTCCTAGGACCCCTAGAGACATATATCGTTGTTTAATACGTCAAGAGGGTCATAGGGTGACCTATGAACCCCTTTGACCCATATGAACGATTCCAATATGTCCCTAGGGGTCCTAGGACCCCTAGAGACATATGTCATCGTTTAATGGGTCAAAGAGGGTCATAGGTTACCCTATGACCCCATTTGACCCATATTACCCATTCGAATATGTCCTTAGGGGTCCTAGGACCCTTAGGGACATATGTCATCGTTTAATGGGTCAAAGAGGGTCATAGGTCACCCTATGACCCCCTTCAACCCATATTACCCATTCGAATATGTCCCTAGGGGTCCGAGGACCCCTAGAGACATATATCATCGTTTAATGGGTCAAGAGGGTCATAGGTCACCATATGACCCCCTTTGACCCATATGAACGATTCGAATATGTCCCTAGGGGTCCTAGGACCCCTAGAGACATATGTCATCGTTTAATGGGTCAAAGAGGGTCATAGGTTACCCTATGAGCCCATTTGACCCATATTACCCATTCGAATATGTCCCTAGGGGTCCTAGGACCCCTAGGGACATATGTCATCATTTAATGGGTCAAAGGGGGTCATAGGTCACCCTATGACCCCCTTTGACTCATATGAACGATTCAAATATGTCCCTAGGGGTCCTAGGACCCCTAGGGACATATGTCGTCGTTTAATGGGTCAAAGGGGGTCATAGGTCACCCTATGACCCCCTTTGACCCATATGAACCATTCGAATATGTCCTTAGGGTCCTAGGACGCCTAGGGACATATGTCTTCATTTAATGGGTCAAAGAGGGTCATAGGTCACCCTATGACCCCCTTTGACCCATATTACCCATTCGAATATGTCCCTAGGGGTCCTAGGACCCCTAAAGACATATGTCATCATTTAATGGGTCAAAGAGGGTCATAGGTCACCCTATGACCCCCTTTGACCCATATTACCCATTCGAATATGTCCCTAGGGGTCCTAGGACCCCTAGAGATATATATCATCGTTTAATGGGTCAAAGGGGGTCATAGGTTACCCTATGACCCCATTTGACACATATTACCCATTCGAATATGTCCCTAGGGGTCCTAGGACCCCTAGGGACATATGTCGTTGTTTAATGGGTCAAAGGGGGTCATAGGTCACCCTACGACCCCCTTTGACTCATATGAACGATTCAAATATGTCCCTAGGGGTCTTAGGACCCCTAGGGACATATGTCGTCGTTTAATGAGTCAAAGGGGGTCATAGGTCACCCTATGACCCCCTTTGACCCATATGAACGATTTGAATATGTCCCTAGGGTCCTAGGACCCCTAGGGACATATGTCGTCGTTTAATGGGTCAAAGAGGGTCATAGGTTACCCTATGACCCCCTTTGACCCATATTACCCATTCGAATATGTCCCTTGGGGTCCGAGGACCCCTAGGGACATATGTAGTCATTTAATGGGTCAAAGAGGGTCATAGGTCACCCTATGACCCCCTTTGACCCATATTACCCATTCGAATATGTCCCTAGGGGTCCTAGGACCCCTAGAGACATATATCGTTGTTTAATGGGTCAAGAGGGTCATAGGGTGACCTATGACCCCCTTTGACCCATATGAACGATTCGAATATGTCCCTAGGGGTCTTAGGACCTCTAGAGACATATGTCATCGTTTAATGGGTCAAAGAGGGTCATAGGTTACCCTATGACCCCATTTGACCCATATTACCCATTCGAATATGTCCCTAGGGGTCCTAGGACCCCTAGGGACATATGTCGTCGTTTAATGGGTCAAAGGGGTCATAGGTCACCCTATGACCCCCTTTGACCCATATGAACAATTCGAATATGTCCCTAGAGTCCTAGGACCCCTAGGGACATATGTCGTCGTTTAATAGGTCAAAGAGGGTCATAGGTCACTCTATGACCCCCTTTGACCCATATTACCCATTCGAATATGTCTCTTGAGGTCCAAGGACCCTTAGGGACATATGTCATCGTTTAATGGGTCAAAGAGGGTCATAGGTCACCCTATGACCCCCTTTGACCCATATTACCCATTCGAATATGTCCCTAGGGGTCCTAGGACCCCTAGAGACATATATCATCGTTTAATGGGTCAAGAGGGTCATAGGTCACCCTATGACCCCCTTTGACCCATATGTACGATTCGAATATGTCCCTAGGGGTCCTAGGACCCCTAAGAACATATGTCGTCGTTTAATGGGTCAAAGATTGACCTATGACCCCCTTTGACCCATATGAACGATTCAAATATGTCCCTAGGGGTCTGAGGACCCCTAGGGATATATGTCGTCGTTTAATGGGTCAAAGAGGGTCATAGGTTACCCTATGACCCCATTTGACTCATATTACCCATTCGAATATGTCCCTAGGGGTCCTAAGACCCCTAGGGACATATGTCGTCGTTTAATGGGTCAAAAGGGGTCATAGGTCCTATGACCCCCTTTGACCCATATGAACAATTCGAATATGTCCCTAGGGGTCCAAGGACCCCTAAAGAAATATGTCGTTGTTTAATGAGTCAGAGAGGGTCATAGGTCACCCTATGACCCCCTTTGACCCATATTACCCATTCGAATATGTCCCTAGGGGTCCTAGGACCCCTAGAGACATATATCATCGTTTAATGGGTCAAAGAGGATCATAGGTCACCCTATGACCCCCTTTGACCCATATGAACGATTGAAATATGTCCCTAGGGGTCCTAGGACCCCTAGGGACATATGTCGTCGTTTAATGGGTCAAAGAGGGTCATAGGTCACCCTATGACCCCCTTTGACCCATATTACCCATTCGAATATGTCCCTAGAGGTCCTAGGACCCCTAGGGACATATGTCATCATTTAATGGGTCAAAGGGGGTCATAGGTCACCCTATGACCCCCTTTGACCCATATGAATGATTCGACTATGTCCCTGGGGGTCCTAGGACCCCTAGGGACATATGTCATCATTTAATGGGTCAAAGGGGGTCATAGGTCACCCTATGACCCCCTTTGACCTATATGAACGATTCGACTATGTCCCTAGGGGTCCTAGGACCCCTAGGGACATATGTCATCGTTTAATGGGTTAAAGAGGGTCATAGGTCACCCTATGACCCCCTTTGACCCATAATACCCATTCGAATATGTCCCTAGGGGTCCTAGGACCCCTAGAGACATATGTTGTCGTTTAATGGGTCAAAGGGGGTCATAGGTCACCCTATGACCCTTTTTGACCGATATGAACGATTCGGCTATGTCCCTGGGGGTCCTAGGGACATATGTCGTCATTTAATGGGTCAAAGGGACCCCCTTTGACCCATTAAAGGACGACATATGTCCCTAGGTGTCCTAGGACCCCTAGAGACATATATCATCGTTTAATGGGTCAAAGAGGGTTATAGGTCACCCTATGACCCCCTTTGACTCTTATATATTAATAATATACATATTAATAATATACATATTAATAATATACATATATATTAATAATATACATATCAATATATATAAATATAAATATATATATATATATATATATATACATATACATATTACATTATTATATTTAATGAAAATATTACGTTATTATATAAATATATTAATAACATACATATTAATATAATAATATTTATAATATATATTATATTTAATAAAAATATTACATTGTTATATATATATTATATTATTATACATATTAATATAATAATATATAATACATATTACATTTAATGAAAATATTACGTTATTGTATATATTAATAACATACATATTAATATAATAATATATAATACGTATTTTATATATATATAAATTACGTTATTATATTTAGTAAAAATAATAATAATATATATTATATTTATAGATTGTAATAAGATTAACATAAGATATTATTATATATTACTAGATTATATCTTGTATGTTTACATTACGTTATTATATATATAATATATTAAAATATGCCTTTACATATTAATATAAGTGAAATAATTTAAAAATAAAAAACTAGAACATTTAAATGGAATTTCCCTCCAAAATTTGAAGATTTTTGGAATTTGACTACGAGCCATATCGGATATCCGATGTCAAATCGGATATCCGATTTTGAATCGGATATCTGATCAGGCTTGGTATTTACCAAGCCTGCCCGGTCAACCCCAAAGACGTGTTTATAGAGAGTTTTAGTGATACTCAGACTTCGGGTAGCCGTCTGACAATGTTATTTTGATCGAAATTGAATGAAACGAAATGGGTTTTTTAATATCGCTCTCTAGATTCCATCAATATAATTTCTGTCAAATTCTGAGTTTGATAAGTATTTATTAGTTAATTATCAATGAAGATTATTGTAAAGTGCTGATTGACATACTGAATGAAAAATAGCTATAACTTTCAAATGGTATAACATTTTTTAAATCTAAAAGTTGCGTCACATTCTATACTTCGCCTAGTATAAGAAAAAAAAAAAAAAAAAAAAAATTTGATCAAATTTTCTATTAGTTAGGGTGGTCAGACACAAGACTTTTTTAATCCAAAATTTTTTTGGTAGAAAATTCATATTTAATTATTTATTTAGAATAAAAATATCAAAAAATATGCATCACATCCGGGCATGAGTCTAGTTTTCATATCTATAATTATATTAAAAAAAATTATGATTTGATTTTGATTAAGGTGGTCAGACATACACCTACTTTTTATTTTTGCCCTGAAATTTTTTTAGTACTGCATTAAAATTCAAACTTTTGACCAATCAATTATTTTTTTCTCCTGATAAGGCCTAGTAGTTTAGAAACTACATTCAATTTTCTACAAATTATTTTCTTACAACTTTTTGATATAAAGTCCATAACCACTTCAAAATTATGTGTCAAGTTGACATAAACTTGATTTGCTGATTTTTCACTGCCACTTAAGGCCATAGTTTGGTACACCATGATCTTGCACATACCCATATCCAAATCAAATATTGATAACCATATCATCTTGAGACCAATTTGAAATATGAATTGAGTATATAATGACATCAAATTTAAATCTCCACAAATATACAATGTCATAAACTCACAATGTTACCATAGTCAATATATATCATAAATTGTTTAGATTAATATATCACCAAATAAACCATGCCAAACTTGCACCAAATCTAAACCAATGTGTAGAGCTTTCTAAGAGATTTTTGATGACTACTCAAAGACCAAAAGACAACTTTTTATGCACAAGTTATGCCCTAATATATGCTCAAAATAAAAAACATCTAACTTTTGGGCTCTTAAAACCTAACAAAATATCAAAATCATATAACTGAACTTACACCAAGTTGTAGTGCTCTGAATTAGCTTTCCAATGTCTATAAGAATTCTAAAATCTAATATCTGGAGAGAAATTTATGGTCATTTTACTAAGTCAATATTTTTACCATTTTCACTGTGATTTTTTTTGTGATGAAAATTCTAATGGGATTAAATTTGATGTCCATCATGAGCTAGAGCTTAAAAAACTCTTTCATTTTCTCTAAAAATGGCCAAACTAGAATATATTATTCATCAAAATTTATGAAAACATTGACTTGGATCAAATGGTGAGGTTCATTTATTACGAGGAAGCCATTTCAACAAGCTCCCCCTAAAACCTTGATTTAAATGAAACATCTGAAAAACCCTTCTGTCCAACAATTTCACATCATAATAGCAAACCCAAAACCTTTAGATCTACAATAAAAAATTCATATATCTTTCCCTTTCTTTTATCCTCTCATGCATTCCTAAGGATTCAAACTAGGGCTACAACAATAAAACTATAGCTCTGATACCACGTGTATTGAAACTTGCAATAAAGAATATAACTGTTTCCACATAACCCATAATAGATTTGAAATAAATATGCAATTAAAATCCACATGTAAGGGAATAGACAACATACCCACAAAAATTGTGACACAAGATATATCTTGGAAAACCCTCATTGAGGGAAAAAAATAGCCTCCAAAAGCATCCATCACCATGTACTATTCAGCAAAAAACACCATTGCAATACAACCATGGAAGCTTTCAAAGCCATAGACACAACCAAGAAATCCATGTGAACAAGAATGAATCCAAATATCCCATGCCATGCTTCTAACCTTCACAAATGCTCCCTTAGCTAACCTATGAAGCCTTGTCCCACTCAAATCTTGCCTTTTTGTCTTTTGTCTTGTCACCATAAGTACCCTTGTGACTACTTATATAGTAGCAAGTTCCATAAAACCACCAAGTGGTATTACATAAACCATGTGCTACCTAACCCATTGACACCAAATTTAATATTGAAAATTTAATTCTTTTCCCCAATATTAAATAATTACATGAAATATTATCACAATGTTATAATATAACTCATTAAGTATATCCCATGGGAATCTTTACATGTTGCACATCCATCTAGGTGCAACATTACATAATATAATAAAATAAAATAATATAACAATATTATGCAATTTGTGCAACACCAATTATATCAACACTTAAAGTGACCAAAATTTTAGTGTGTCCTAGATATTTAGCAAATTGTCATCGTAAGATTATTTAAATAAACTATTAACCCAAATAATATAATGAGAATTTTTAGATACAAGCACAAGAATTTTGAGAGGAAGATGTAAGGCATGTTTCATCTTTTAGATATTGAAATATATTAGCAAACTGTTTGTCAGAACTCAAGGTACAACATTGATTTATCACATAATTGTAATTGAAAATAGTAGGTTCCAAGAAAGTGTGAATAGTAAATTAAAAAATCTTTGTTATCATTGAGACATATGATAGATTTTTTACTAGCCATAGCATATACATGTCTATTATCTTTGTAAGGAACTAACTAGATATCATAAGATGAAAATTGATTGAGTAATTGTAAAGCTAGTTTTTGAAATTTTGTTATATTGTCATCCTTAGCTTGATATAAACCCTTAATATGTTGCACTATTAATTCAAAATCACCAAAGACGTTCAATTTCATAATTTGAAGGGATAAAGCTTCTCATAGTCCAACAATAATGGCTTCATATTCTAAAATATTATTTGTACATGAGAATGTTAATTTATAGGAAAGAGGAATCAAATTTTTAGAAGGGAGAGCAAGTATCACACCTACTCTAGCACCATTTTTGCATCAAAAACCATGAAAAGACATTACCCAAACTTCATCTTTATCCATAGATAATATTTATGCATTAGGAAATTCAGATTAGAGTGATAACTATATGTAAGGAAAGAGTCTTAGCTAAGTCATCGATTAAGGTTTTCCCTTTAATAGATTTGTGAGGTATAAATTCAAGCCAAACTTTGTCAAAATCATAGCCCATTTTTCCAATCTCCCAAATAATTCTTTCTTAACAAAAATATGTTTTAAGGGATCTAATTTTACCATCACTTTCACTTCTACATTAAGAAGATAATGTCAATATTTTTGACATGCAAAAACTAAAGTGAAAAATTGTTTCTCAATTTGTGTATATCATGTCTCATAATTGATCAAGGTACACTAATGCAATAGATCAAATGATCTTAACCATCATAGTCATGTTGAATAAGAACTAAACTTAACACATTCAAAGAAGGAGATGTGTATAGATAGAAAGGGTTATATGGTTGAACAAGCTTCAAGACATGAGGATTAGTGAGATAATCTTTAAATTATTGAAATGCTTGTTAACATTCATCGTTCCAAGAGAATTAAAATCTCTCTTGAGCAAGGATGTGAATGGAATAATTCTATCAACCAAGTTTGAAATAAAATGTCGAATAATGTATATCTTTCCTTGTAGGCTTTGAAGCAATGATATGTTCCTTGGCAAAGGCATATTGACCATAGAATCCATTTTTTGTTGTCGAATTCAATACCATGATTAGAGATTATAAAACCTAGTATTTTTCCTCTGTTAACTCTAAAGGCACACTTACAATTCAATCACATATTATAACTTCTTATCTATTCAAATATTTTTTGCAAGATAACCACATCTTCATTATGGTTTATTGATTTATCAAGAATTTCATCTACATAATCTTCAAGAATCTTCTATATATAGTAATAAAATATCAGTGGCATAGCATGTTGATAGGTTTCATGTGTATTCTTTAATCCAAAGGGAAACATATCCCAACAAAAGGTTCCCCAAGGTGTCATAAATGTAGTCTTGTATTGATTTTCAAGAGGAATAAAAAATTGATGTTAACTAGAAAATTCATCCATAAAAGATAGAAGAGCATGCCCTTCGGTTCAATCTACAATCATGTAATTGTTAGGAAAATGAAATTCATCTTTCAAAGAATCTTTATTCAAATCCCAAAAATCTATGCACATACGAATTTTGATTTCTCCTTTCAAGACAACAACAATGTTGGATATCCAAGGATACTAGTCAATTGAGTGAATGAAGACAACATCCAATAATATTTCAATTTCTATCTAACCAAAAGAGTGATAGGGATCATCTTTTTATTTTCTTGTTTAATAGGCTTAGCCCTAGGTCCAAGAACAATATTACATGTCATAATCTTAAGATCGATACTAGGCATATCAATAAAAGACCATTAAAAATATCTAAAAATTCTTTTAGTAAGTCTCTAAATTCTACTTGTATATTAGAAGTCAACCATTGTCCACTTTTAATTAGTTTTTTAGAATCTTTAGAGTACATTTGAGTATCAATAATTTTTTTTATCAACAAATTACTTTTCATAGGATCCTCAAGAGGAAGATTTTCGTCAGATGTGTTCTCATAATTTGTGTTATCTCCAAAGTAAAAATTAGTGTTTAAACAATAAAACCTTCACTTTTAATGATGAAAATAAGGAATGTTATCATAGATTCCTACAAAATCCATGAAAGTTTCATCATCAAGAAAGAGATCCATTTTTATCATTTTCTCAAAATCCAAAATATTAGGTTAAGTAACTTAAGAGATACACTACAGATGTGATTAACATGCAAAGGGAATAACAAAGGTTCTTTATCAAGATTAAATCCTAATCCATAGGTATGTTTAGGAAAGCCACTATCCATAGGGATTTGTAGTCCTTGTTCATATTTCCAAAAACTTTCCCATTAAATCCATATTTCTTTAGCAAAGTATGTCCAATACCATGGCAGTCAATGCTAGTTTTAGGATTTAATGGTACTTCATAACTCTATATATCATAACATTCAAGCTTGATAGTTTTCATAGTTTCTTCAGTAGAACTTCATACAAATGTATTTTTTAATTCACTCTTAAGTGGAGAGAATGTTTTCTTTTTAGATTCATCTTGTTTTTTCATGAAGGATAAATTAGATACCTTATATTCCTCAGTAAACATAGGATTAAAATCCAAAGTTCCCCCACAAAATCTTGTATAGAAGAAGTTTGAGCATATTATGTGTTTAAGAAAGGATTAGGTTCATCGTCCACATGCAAAATATACATGAAATTATTATGAACAAAATGAACCTTTTGATGAAGTGTAGAAGAAAAAAAAAGCATGGAATGTAGCCAAGGTCTCCCTAAGAGTAAGATATAATTCAAAGGACTAGGCATAACATGCATAGAAGTCTCCAAGATGACATGACAACCTTGAAGAGAAATGTTATAATTCCCCAAGTATATCTAGCAATGTTATCAAATCCATGAACAAGCACATAATTAGGTTGAATAGTCAAAAGATCTACTTATATATCTTTTAACATGTCTATGCTATAAATATTCAATCTTGAACCATTATCAATTAAGGTGTGACATATAATGTTTCAATTAATAGACATAGTGACCATAAGAGAATAATATCTATTTTAAATTTCTATAAGAGGAAGATCATCTTTAGTAAAGATAATAGAAGGATGAAATGACACTACATACATACAATCCAAGAAAGAAGTAATAGTATCCAAATTAGGTGATGGAACTGGAAGAGTAGAAAAGGACTTTTGTAAAGCTTCATGGTAAGTAGGTGAAGTTTGTAATAATTCCTAGAGAGAAATTTTAGCAGGAATAACATGCAATTACTTCACCAAATCACAATCTTTAAAAGAAGCTTTTGGTAATCAAGATGCTTGAGGAAGCACAAGTTGAGAAGGTTGAAAAGAAGTGGGAATAGTAGGTTGAGGTTATTCTAAGTGTGATAAGTGTGATCCATGAAATCTTTATTAATGAAGTAGTTTAAAGGATTCATAAATTTTTCCTTACCAATAAGTTTGGGACAACCCTTAACAGTCATTAAAGGCTTCTCATAGAATACAAAAGGTTATCAATAGAACAAATAGTTGTAGAAAAGGGAAACCATACATGAAACTTATCGTAGAATGTGCTAGAAAAAGTTCTAAAAGGGTGAGAAGGTAGATCATGTGATTTCTCATCCAATGCATCTTCCTTACCAAAGGTATCATTTGTAAAGCTATCATCAAAGTACTCATGAAACAAGTCAAACAATTTGAATGAAAACTATATGCACTGAAAAAATGTAATTTTTTTGGTATTTTTGAATTAAAGATATTTAAAAGAACATGCACTATGAGATCTAACACCAATCTCACAAGTGGAAATGTCATAGTTTGGGTTCACCAAAAATATGTTAGGGGAAATTTGAATGAAGGTAAGTAACCCTATGCTGTGATGTGGAGCCTAATCAGACTCAGAGGTTTATTCAGTGTGGTTTCCACCCAGATTATTTCTATGAGGGTTTGGGGGAAATGCCCCAAGTGCACTCCTTGTCAAAATATAGGGTGGGGTCGAGGGGTAATGCTCCCATGGGTATTTTGTGGGGTAGTGCCCCTAAAGCCAAAAATGGATGTCTCGTAGAAGGTGTTGGTTATTATTTTTCTATTGGATGACTTATTCTAGCCCTAATTTTGTAAGAAGAAAAGGCTTGTATAAAATGGCTTAGGGTTTGGGATTTCATAATGTATGATGAGATTGTAGCTTCTTGCAGTGGTATTGAGTTTTAAGGAATTGCATATTGTAATCACTAGATAATAATAATATTGGACTTGTTGTTAGTAGACATAGCCTAGGGATTGGCTAAACCATGTTAAATCCTTATGTCTCGTGTTGTCTTCTATGCGAGTTATTATTTTTTGATATTGGTTATATTTGCATGTTATTGTTATTTATGTCCATGATTAATCCTAACACCCTAAGTTCATCACACAACCACACACCTCAAAATGATGGAGCTCAAGGAAATAGATTCTTTCTAGTTAACCCCCAAAGGTGCCAAATCCTAGAAGGTTAATGCATTCCAAGGGATAAAGGAGCATTAACTCAAGTTAAAATCTAATGATTATGCGGGAAAGAAAAGAATGATAGTTTCCCTTGAGATTCAATCTAGTTACTTCTATATCTAAATAATATAAAAAAATGCTTAAATGAAAATGTTGAATTGACAAAGGAGGATGGACAAGTACTTATCTTTATGATTTTGAGCCTCAATTCTTGAGTTTTGTGTTGTTGCTAGGAGTGAATGAAACTATATCTAAATTTGAAACTGAGAGATAAATGAAACCTAGAAATCTTTTAGCAATTTGTCAGGGGTGAACTGGTGCATTAGGGGCAAACTGGTGCATTAGAGGTGTAGTGTGCCTCTGATGAAAGGTGGCTGACATTGATTTTGATTTTTTAGATCTACTAAATGATGAAAAGGGTACCCAGTTCTTGCCTATTTTTCCTTTTTTAGATCTATTGATATCTAACTTGTGGGATATTAGGTGTCTATGTAGGGGTTTTCCTTAGTCAACCCCCCATTTTGGTGGTTTCCACCTCCACAAATAGCTAATTTGAAATGTAATGTGTGTGATTCTTGTGTATGATCTTTGAATGTGAAAATTCAAGGATCGAAATCCCTAGATCCAAAACTTTAGCATGAAGTATTGTACTTGAATGTGGATTGAATACTAATGCGTAGATATGAGGATAACATAGAAATCATACTAATCCTTGAAGGCTAAAGTACTCTACACCATACTTATGATCTATATTCACTACTCAATGATTGAATCTTGAATGTTAAAATTGGATGTGAAGAGGAAGATGAAGAAATATCTTTCTTAAAAGGATGTTTTCAAGCCTCCTTCCTTGCACCTTTCAGATGTGCTAAGACAAATTAGGATTTCCACAATGTCTTGTCCATATGAGAACACTTTATTTATTGTAAGTATTCTTACTCACTTTGAAATAACCCTGACAGGTTATTGCTTTTTTTAACACCAAAACTCAATACTTCAAGGGTTCGGTCATTACGTCAAACAGTATGCACAGGAGAGTATCTCAAATAATAGATGTACAAGCAGTAGATAATAATGCCAATGGTGTCCAGAAAACAAATCAATGTTTCATAATCCAATAATCAACAATGAACCAGACTATATAGGAATAAAATCCTGAGGTTGCCGGCTCCATCAATGATTATGAAGGGGTGTTGTTTGGATATGGTGTTAGCTGAACAACATATGCAGTTAGACCTGGAGGATATGTCGAGTAACCAATTGATAGGGGTGCAGAAGCTGGTGCCTGTGGTACTGACCTATGATATGACATCATGCTTGGATAATCAGCTACATAACCTGCCTGAATTTGTGGAAGTGGCTGTGCTTGTGGAGATGCTGTAGGTTGTGGTGCCGGTTTCTCCTTCTGACCCTCGGCTGCAAGTTTTGCATTAACCCCTCTACCATCAATGGTTTTGTTTGGTTCCTTCAGAGCCCGCTTTGCAACTTCCACAGTCTTAAAAGTCACAAATGCAAATCCCCTGGATTTGTTTGTACTCTTATCATATGCAACTGAACCTTCCTCAATCTCTCCATACTTTGAAAATACTTCCAGCAGTTTGTCAGTAGTTGTGTCATATGAAAGACCACCAATATAAAGCTTCCTCTGTGAGAGATCACCAGTTTGACCAGGACTTGAATTTGTTGCTGCCACTAAATTGGATATAGTATTCTGACCCTCACATTTCTGAGATACCGATCACAGTCTTTGTTATGTGAATGCACCCCCAGAGTTTGCGGAACCAAGGTTTCCCTGAATCCGACTGTTGACCATCTTAACCACTAATCCAAGGTGAATCGCTCTTTTTTGTAATCCGCAGAATGGCGCTGTCACTGTGTCATATATTCTGACCCAAGTCCAATCACTGTTTCTGCCACTCCTTCAGTCTGGTGCGTCTTCAATAACTAATACCGGTTGATGGATTCACAGTCTGCCCTCGATCAGATCCCCTTTGGCCACACTGCGATCTTCTACAAATTTGCACCTTTTGCTGAGATGCCGCTCCTGACATGGATTAAGCTGCAGAGCACACATAGGATTGGGCAATGATCACTATTCGTGATACACACGAGCAATCGAATTTGTTTGACTTCACAATCTGCTAGGGCCGTTTCCTTTGTTCACAAACTACCGCTGCTTGGCCAGAATTCGGGAGTTGTTTCTAATTCAACTCTGCTTCCGTTTATAGCAATTTTTTTAAAAATGAAAATCCAAACCTTCCGTTGCAACGTCACCACTGATGTAAATTGAGCCGTCTGGGTACGGGGAGAACTAAGCGGCCATTCTCATGCAAATTCGATCAGATATGGGAAAATGTGCTTCCAGCTTCCCTTCGAATCTCTCCAGTTCTGCAATTAGTTAATCCCTTTCTAACTAAACCTCCAATGATCAATGAATCGCAAGATTTGGCCTTAGGCCATCGATTTTGTCCCTGATGAAATGACTGAATGTCACCTCCAATCTGCAATAATTCAGATGATATTTCACACCCTCAAAATTGCGTACCAATTGAGAGTTTTCGTTCTCAATGGCCAACTGTGACAATTGTAGAAACCCTAGGTTCCACAATGCACCCGTGATTGAATCACAATCTGAAACACAAAGAGAGATAATCAACCGCCTGATTTGAATGGAGCCCCGGGGTGCCTATTTATTCTTTTCCCTCCATCCTCTCCAGAGACTTCTAGAACCTTTTTGATCTTATCCCTCAAGTGACTTTATTAAATATTTTCCAAGTCACTTTATTAAATACAAGGTTATCTTTTAATATTATTTATTTAATTAAAATAATTAATTAGTCATCCTTGGACAACCAGATTAATTAAATTAATTAAATCGAACTGTCTCCAGAAAATTGGGGACATGACACACTTGATAGTCCACACACATATATTGTGTATCCTTATGTTATGCCAAATAAAGGAATTAAGGATGTTTCTATAGGATTCAAATTAATTTCCTTCTATGGGCCATCTAGGCTCAAAAATCTTATTTTAGAACAAATTTTGAGAAGTTTCCAACTATCAAAATCTAAAATGGGACCATATTAGGGGCACACTATGGCTATCCAAATTTTGAGGAAATTCCATTTTGGCGTGAAAAGGCATTATGTTGATTGAAGAGAAAGGAAAGAGGAGGACCTAGATGAATATATCCTACATTGAGTTTGCCTCATAGAAAGGGAATGCCAAGGAGGACTTATTAGGCCATACCTAGATCTAATTAAGAGGAGGATAGGTGAGAGACTTATATCCAATTTTATCATTATATTAGGTTGAATAGGTTCTAAATTGTCATAAATTGAAGTGCTTCCAAATTAGGATGGTACATATGCAAATAAGGATGAAAACAAACCTTGGAGTAATGCTTGGAAATTCAACCAAGGAAAAATATTTTTTCCAAATATATATGTGGACATAGAATTCATTAACATTTTAGCTGAATATTATGAACCAACCATAAGAATAGCAAGAAAGTTAGATGGGATGCCCTTGTTGGTTATAACTAGGTCTTGTATTGAGGAGTGTTTCAAATTAAATACCCAAGCGTTGACAAAAATAGATAGAAACAAGTTCAAGGTAGATTATGAAAGATATTAATCTCATTGAATTTTCACACTTCATGAATAGAGTTCAAAACAACATGTTAATGCCAGTTAAAAAAATGGGTTGCCACTCCATCAACATGATGCAGGAGCATCCAGAGGTATAAGGGCAATCCTGTGTCACCCAAAAAAAAATGTACTTAGACTTAGTTTCTGTTTCATGTCTTTACATTTTTGGATACCCATTTGGGTCAAATAAAGTTTCCAACTCTCATAGTTCAACTATCAGTGCGTTTGAAAATCTTGAAAAAATAGGAGCATGTATTTGGGCCATCATTTTGGTAAACTAGAAGGTGTGAATTGGCCAGATGAATGTAATCATGATTTAGAGCATTCCAGAAAAAGAATCAGGTCAATAGGCCCCATGGTTTGAAAGTTATTGCAGTTTTTCAGGTTTTGGAGACCTCCTAAGAATGCTTCAAAGTTAGGTTTGGGTCATTAAATGACCTTGAAAAGGGTTGAAAAATGGGGGACGAGTGAAGCTGGTCCATAGGGCTATAGATCGCTTTGAGAGCTTTCCAAAAATGTAAACGGTTCGTCAATCGGAGCTACGGTTCAAAAGTTATGCCTCCCGAAAGTTTGATTACCGTTTCTGGATTCTTCTAGATTTGCACCGACTTCTAACGCAGCTTTTGGAACTTTCTATTTTGTCGATGGATGCCTACTAGAACTTTCTAGAATGTACTCCTAGTCCTTAACCCTCCGGGGTCTATTTAAGGAGATTCCTGGCATTGTAAAAGGCAGTTCAAAGTGGACTTTGAGAGGAGGTGCTAAAAGGAGAAATATTCTCCAGATTTATGCTATTGTAAGCCCTTAGGGCATGTTCTGAAGTTTATTTTCTCTGTACTATTTGTACTAGCTTATTTTCTCAGTTAATATAATTTCCCTTTTTTGTTGTGTCCATTCTGTTCTTGGGTTGTGTCCCCATCAAGTGGTATCAGAGCGGGTTTTCTTGAGTGTGTAGACAGAGCGCCGACTGTGAGGCAGTTTGCACCAGGACTGTGTGGTTGTGGGTTCAAGTTAGAAGATGCCTCCACAAAGAGAGCATGGCAGAAGGGCCAGAGTGATTGATCCTGAGGAGGTTAGAGCCCTCTAGAGGCAGGTACAAGCATTGCAAGAGGAGCTTCGTAGAGGAGCAAATGTTGCCGCAGGTGACAATAGTGAGGATGACAATGAAGAGGAAGTAATGGGACCAGAAGAGGAAGTTGACAGGGAAGTTCTGAATCCCATAGAGGAAAGGCTTTTTAGGGCCATTACTAAGTTTGGAAAAAGACCTACAACTGAAGTGGGTATATTTTCAGGAAATCTGAAACCAGATGAGTTGATCAATTGGATCAATGAACTGGAAGAATACTTTGAGTATGAGGATATAAGGGACCCAGATAGGGTTAAGTTTGGAAAGGCCAAACTAAAAGGCCATGCCAAAATCTGGTGGCAAGAGGTTCAACTGGAAAGACTTAGAAGAGGAAAGGAGAAGATCACAAGATGGGATCGCATGGTGGACAAATTGAAGAAGCAGTTCATTCCTGTGGACTGCGAGCTTGATCTGTTTAAGAAGATGCATGGGTTAAAGCAAGCAGGAAGATTAGTCCAAGAATATACAAAGGAGTTTTACCGACTCTTGATTAGAGTGGGGCATGCAGAAGAAAATAAGGAGAAGGTTGCTCGTTATATCAGTGGGTTGCGACCTAGCATCCAGGAGGAATTAAGTCTAGTAAGAATGACCAGCGTTGAAGAAGCATACCAGTTTGCCCTATGAGTTGAAGAGAAGCTGAGTAAAAGGTTTGAAGGAAGACAAAGAGGGTGCGGTCAAGGAGGAAGGGGAAGCGGTAGATCATCTGGAGGCCGCAATGAAACCCAAAAGAAAAATGAATATGTGGGTACTAGCAGAAACCAGATGAATGAGGGTTTCAATCGCTCCCATGATCAAGACTTTGGAAATCAAAGAGGAAGAGGTAGAGGACGTGGACAAGGAAGAGG
Source organism: Cupressus sempervirens (assembly GCA_028749045.1). Classification (NCBI taxonomy): domain Eukaryota; kingdom Viridiplantae; phylum Streptophyta; class Pinopsida; order Cupressales; family Cupressaceae; genus Cupressus; species Cupressus sempervirens. The sequence continues at coordinate 310,669,898 of CM053788.1, forward strand.
AAGCTTTCATGGTACCTATTTCCATTGCAATGAAGAAGGTCATCGTGCCTTTGAATGCCCTCAACAATAAGGAAGGACAGATAGGAGAGCTGAGGGCCAAGCTAGGGTTGTTCATGTGGATGAGGATGCACAATCATCACATTCAGAGGATGCAGAAAGAGGAGAGACCTTGGTAAATGAAAGAGTCCTACTAAGTGGTGAGAATGAACCAGGACAACGAAGGAGTTTGTTCCGTACTAGATGCAAGTGTGAGGATAAATGTTGTGATGTGATCATTGATGGTGGTAGCACTGATAACTTGGTATCAGAAGAGATGGTCTCTAAGCTGAAGCTCAAGAGGGAGAAACATCCCCAGCCCTATCAGATTTCTTGGGTAAAAGATGATCATAAGGTCCTGGTAAGTGAACAATGTTTAGTAAAATTCAAAATTTGGAGTTACCATGATGAAGTTCTTTGTGATGTTATCTCGATGGATGTTTGCCATCTATTGTTGGGTAGACCATGGCAGTTTGATAGACATGCAATACATGATGGACATGCAAACACATACTCTCTGACAAAGGATGGAGTTCACCACAAATTGAAGCCCATGAAAAAGGAAGGTGAAAAGGTATGTATCAGTGCTAGGATTTCTCTTGTTGATGGAAGGAAGTTTTTAGATGGCATGAAACATCAGCATATATGCTATGCTTTGATTCCTAGAAAAGATAAAGAAGGTAGTAGTGAAATACCATTTGAAGTTTTAGATTTACTAGGGGAATTTGGAGATATTATCTCTGATAATGTTCCAAATGGATTGACACCAGTAAGGAAAATCAGTCATCAGATAGATCTGATTCCAGGAGCTAGTTTGCCTAACAAGGCTGCTCACAGGATGACTCCTACTGAAACAGAGGAGCTAAATAGATAGGTTCAGGAGCTGTTGAGGAAGGGCTTGATTCGAGAGAGCCTGAGTCCATGTGCAGTACCTGCAATACTTGCACCAAAGAAGGATGGAGAGTGGAGGATGTGTATAGATTCTCGAGCTATAAATAGGATAACCATCAAGTACCAGTTTCCTTTACCAAGGATGGATGATCTTATGGACTGCTTGAGTGGAGCTCAGTACTTCACAAAGATAGATATGAAGAGTGGCTATCATCAGATATAGATTTGAGAAGGAGATGAGTGGAAAACAGCCTTCAAGACCAAGGATGGTCTTTATGAGTGGTTAGTCATGCCCTTTGGATTGACGAACGCCCCAAGCACCTTCATGCGGCTCATGAATGAGATACTTAAGAAGTTCTTGGGAAAATTTGTTATTGTCTATTTGGATGATATTTTAATTTTCAGCAAGACTTTGGAAGAAAATTTACTACATATTCGTAGTGTCCTTGAAAGGCTAAGGGAAGAGAAACTGTTAATTCATCTAAAGAAGTGTGTCTTTGCAAAAAGGGAGTTAGTCTATTTGGGATTTGTGATATCACCTAAAGGTCTCAAAATGGATCTAGAGAAGGTAAAAGCCATCTTGGAATGGCCTACTCCAAGGTCTGCTACTGAGGTAAGATCATTTCATGGTCTGGTTAGTTTTTACAGGAAGTTTATTAAGAATTTCAGTGGCATATGTGCACCCCTAACTGATACAATAAGAGGGGATAGAAAAGAGTTCAAATGGACTGCAACAACTACGAGAAGTTTTGAATTGCTGAAGAAGAAGGTGACAGAACAGCCTGTGTTGGCACTTTCAGATTTTAGAAAAGTGTTCCAGGTGGATTGTGATGCTAGTGGCAACGTTATTGGGGCTGTATTAAGCCAAGAAGGTAAGCCTATTGCATATTTTAGTGAAAAATTGAATGATGCAAAGAAGAAGTATTCTGTTTATGATCAAGAATTCTATGCAATAGTTCAGGCCTTAAAGAAATGGAGGCATTATTTATTGCCAAAGGAATTTGTTTTGTATACTGATTATCAGGCATTACAGTACCTAAATCGCCAAGGTAAATTGAATCAGAGGCATATGAAGTGGTTAGAATTCTTGCAGAGTTATACATTTGTGTTGAAGCATAGAAGTGGAAAATCTAACAGGGTTGCAGATGCACTAAGTAGGAGATAGTTGTTGCTTACAACAATGCAGGTTGAAGTAGTTGGGTTTGATGAACTCAAGAATTTGTACCCCGAGGATCCTGATTTTGCTGAAGCATGGAAATCTTGTAAAGAACCTGTTGCTGTAGATAGAACCAAGTGGTTAGACTATTTGATTCAGGATGGCATGTTGTTCAAAGGTAGTCAATTGTGCATTCCAAGGAGTTCCATGAGGGAAAATCTGATTAAGGAGAAACATAGTGGAGGGATGGCAGGACATTTTGGTCAGGATAAGACCATTGCCATTCTTAGAGAACATTATTTTTGGCCTCAAATTACATAGGATGTGAAGAAGTTTTTACAGAGTTGCCAGGTTTGTCAAGTTTCCAAGGGGTTTAGTCAAAATACTAGCCCATATCAGCCATTTCCTGTTCCATCAAGGCCATGGGAGGACATAAGTATGGATTTTGTTCTTGGATTGCCAAGGACACAAAGGGGTAATGACTCAATATTCGTGGTGGTTGATAGGTTCTCCAAAATGGCACATTTCATTCCATGCCACAAAACTCGTGTTGCTATCCATATTGCAGACTTGTTTTTCAAAGAGGTGGTAAGACTACATGGTCTTCCAAGGAGTATAGTTTCTGACAGAGATACTAAATTTGTGGGGTATTTCTGGAGGACATTGTGGAAGAAGTTGAGAACAGACTTGAAATTCAGTTCCACGCATCACCCATAGACTGATGGCCAAATAGAAGTGGTAAATAGAAGTCTGGGCAATTTGCTGAGATGTTTAGTTGGAGATAAGCCCAAGGGATGGGATTTGATTCTACCACAGGCAGAGTTTGCTTATAATAACTCTATAAATAGGAGTACTAGAAAATCACCATTTCAAATTGTATATGGGAATAGCCCAAGGACTGCACCAGAATTGAGGAAGATAGAACAAGGGGAGAGGACAAGTGCTGAAGCTGAGGAATTTGCTGAACACATCAAGTGTCTGTTGGCACTAAAAATTGCATGGTCAATTTTGAACCCTGTTGAGAAAAATTAGACCTATAAATGCTTTTAAATGAGATTGTACCCGGCTGTCCAGTTGAGACCCCTAAGGTGTTTAACGCTTCTGGCACCTTCCTTTCAGCATGCCTAAGAATTTCGTAAAGTTAGATTGACTTTCTGAGTCATTTGACGAAGTCCTATTTCAAGCATTTGTCAAATTTGCAATTCTGCCCTAATGTCAAACAACGACAGGAGGCTGTGTTTGCCAATGAATATCTTGCACCCAGATTTGCGTCATGACTTGCCACTTTGGGAGTGTTTAATGTCTGTACCCAAGAACCTATATTCTAGATTTTGAGTCGTTTTGAGTCTGTTTGACTAGGTTTTGAATCCCTCAAAGTTGGTCAGTTACTGTTTTCATGCTGATGCATTTTGCACATAATTCTGGGAAGCCCTGTTTGACATGTTGTAACTTTTGACCAGTTGACCCAAATGATGAAATTCCTTTTGCATTGCATTGTAGATATCAGAGACTTGTCATGTTTCAAATTTCAGCCCTTGACGAATCCATTTGATCAGTTTTCAAATGCGATTCCAAATGGAATTTCTAACTTTTACTAGTGTCAGCATTTGCAGATTGATTGGAACCCCTGTTCGTGACATCATATCTCCTGATCCGTGATAGATGAGATCAAATGGTTTGTTTCCCTATGTTCTATACTGAAAATACTCCAAGTGTGTCAGTTTTCAAATCTTGACGAATCCGTTTGCACACTTTTCCAGGGTCATTCCGTTTGTAAAAATTGTTATGGTGTCATCGTTTCCTGTCCTGCAAATCCAGGTAGCCCATTTTAGACGCTTGCCAAATGCGCCTAGTTATTCATCGTGAGCCCAAATCGCAGATTCATATTGTCCTCGTGACAGAGTTTTAACGCCCCAGTTCTCATTTCCCCATGTGTTCATTTGCCCAATTTTCTGAGCCGAATCCAAACCCAGTTTATTGCTTTCTGACGTGTTTGCTTGCAGATAAATCCGAGAATTCAACTTTGACGGTCAATATCTTTTGACCTGGAATTTGTCATGAGACGAGATTCGACAGGTTGATAATATGTGGAATAGAGAATTAGTGTGCCTATTTTTAGAGCCTGACCAGAGGTTTGGGTCAGTTTTCAAAGGTAGTCAACAGACCTCCTGGCGCAGGATTGAAAAGTTACAAATAAATGATAAAAGGAGTTTTTAAGAATCAGTTAGTGCTTGATTGGATGTCTCAGGATCTCAAAGGCACCGTGAGTTATAAAGTGAAAATGATTTATGAAAGAAACATGGGGATATGAAAGCCTAGATTTTGAGAATGTGGAGCATAAGTAGTCGGCAGTTTTCTAAATGAAAGCCAGAGCGTTTTAAAATAGAAACCGATGGAGGCACGAGCCCATTCACAAATAAAACCCGTCTTCATTAGAAGAGGCAGCGCCAAGAAAAAAGAGAACCCGTAGCTTCAGGATAGATGGGCGTTGAAATTAGCAACAAGGAATAAAGAGCAGCATCAATTGGTTTTTGAACTCTCAACCCATGCAAGAACAAAGAGACCACGGGAAGTTAGAAAGAGGACATCATGTTTTCTAGCAATAGCCCATGTTTTTCGAAGATTTTCACCTTCTATAGTAGAAACTCACATTTTTTGTGAAGGGGAGGGCATAGTTGTGGATGGAGGAAGATGCTTCAACATCTGTAGGGAGGACGTCCATGACTTGCAGAAGTAAGGAGGAAGCTGCAGTCGATTGCATTCAACGTAGCAGGCGAGAGTTTTTAGTGGGGAAGCCACACCAAGAAACTAGAGAACCCGCTGTCTTTTTTTTTATTTTTAAAGGAATGCACCATCATAAAAGAAACACAGAGGACGTCTTAGCCAAACCGCAGAAGGAAAGCACACGTTGCAAAAGGATCCACATCTTTAGGAGGAGCAGAACTCGCGCATGAGATGAGAAGCAATCGCAGTAATGGTAAAACCCGTTCACATGGCATAAAGAAAGTAGAAAACGTGAATCGTTTTATCCCACATTGAGTGGGTATTGAAATAGTAGGAACTTTAAATACTTCTGCCCACTAGTCTTTAGTTGTCTTTGAGACAGCGCTCTTCGAAAGGGCAGCGCTCATGTGCGTGGGCCCATGCGTCAGTGGATGCCACTTGGAGGTTTGACGTCAGCGGAGTCGCATGATGCACAATTTTGAACTAGATTGTACATGTGCTGATGTGGCGGGAAAGTGTGAGATCATGACACATGGAGAATCGGACGATCGTCACTATGTCGCCATGGAGAAGGTGCAAGGAGGTTACCATAGTGATATAGCGACCTCGCGACACATGGCAGTGGGTCCCATGGTGATGGCGAGATAGGCGATGACTAGTCAATGACGGAGCAACAAGCCAACAAATCAGGGGATGACACGTGGTAGTGATAGAGTGATTTGGCAGTGATGTGGCGAGCAACTGGCAGGAGCGCACCAGATTGCGCCATGTGGCAGATCTGACGGTTCGCGTTACCTCCCTAACCGAAGCTGCTCACTGGTTAAGCATGGCGAAGTAGCGAGGAGACGACACGTGGCGGATGATGCAGACCATGTAGGCCAATCAAAGAGTGACATGTGGCACTTGGTCAACAGAATTTTGACCCGAGAGAAAATGAGGAGAAATTTTAGACTTTTCAAATTTTAATATTTTATTATTGTTTTTTCTCAAATCTCATGTCAGGTTCATTTTAATAAAGTTTGAAACTTTATATAGTTTAAACTATATGAAAGTTTTAAATTTTGCAAAAATATATGTTTCAAACCATTGAGTAGAGGCTTGATTTTCAAACGGCCATATCTGGGGCAAATTTTAACCGAATTGGGCACTCCAATATACCGTTGGAATCGGGAGAAAACGAACTTTCAGATTCTGGAGTCAGTTTTTGCATAGGTATCAGTCAGTTTGAGCTACATGAGGTTTTCTATCAGGTACCTAAAGTGCAACCATATTCATACCAGGAAGTTCAGATTTGTTTTTTTTCAAGATAATGACCTAGATATCAATAGAAGGCAATGGAAATGCAGTTAGGGTCGAATTTGTTCTGATTTACTCAGTAAAAACTCATTTTCACTAGCTTTTTCATGGGGCAATCAGATATTTTTGCAAGTAAAGGGTTTTCATCATTAGGCAAGGATATTTTGCAAGTTTGTTACAGATTAATGATGAAACAAAATCAAGTCAGAAGGGATGAAAGAAGAAAAAGGTTTTTCAGTTACAGAGGATTGGATTTCAAGTGGACACCTGGCAATTGCATATCAGATCCGGGAATTCATTTCTTGCTATATCTTTCTTTCTTTTTTTATTTTGTAGGGGTTCCAATTTTTGCACTGAGAAACCATTCTTCAGCATTTCTTCTTGTATTGAACAACATTTTTAAGTTTTATGCAGATAGTTCTTTTCTGTTAGGTGATCTATGAGTTATTTTCTGTACATTTCATGTATTTGATTTCAAGGAAAACAAATAAAATGTAGCAAAAGTTTGAAGTTCAGTTTGAATCTTGTCTCCTGATTATGGCTCTGTTATTTCTTCTAATTTGTGATCAAAGAGCATGAATTAGGTTGCATTACATTTTGAAATGTATGTGGTTAAAATGTCTTGCTTATGGAACAAAGAAGCATGTAATTGCTTGATATTTGTCACAGGGTTTGCAGATTTCATGATAGGATTTTCTGAGTATGAGATTCATTCTGTAGCAGATGTCTATTCACAAGGTGAAAGATAGATCAGGGATCTTAATGTAGAGATACGTTTGAGGTTTCCAGGAGATGTATGGTTATGATTCATTTAATTGCCCAATAGATAAGGCACTAGTTAGAGATATGATCATTAAGTTCTGTTGCTCATACTTGGGTCTTGCTGATATCAACATATTAAATCACTTTTCCCTTTTATGTTGAAAGCTATTCAATGTTAACCCACACTTAGCTTTCCAGTTTCATGAGTCATGTCCTTAGCTATTTCATGCTTGTGATCTCCTGGTTAAGCATAGAAGGATTAGGGGTTTCATCTGCTTTTATAGATCCTGAATATGCTTATTGCACTGGTCACATAGTCAGTTCTAAAGAGGTTCACCCGCCTAGGTTTTGCAGAGCCTGAAGTGCAGAAGGAGTACGGCCTTATAGTTGGCCTGGTGTCTGAATGGATGTGTTGATAATGGGAGTTAGCTGCCCCTAGATGCATCTTGTTCTCATCAGGGTAATTGGAAATGGGTAACATTTTCAAACACCAACAGCGTCTACATGAGGAGGTTCAAGCACACATTATCAAGATGAATCAAGAGTATAAAGCTAGGGCTGATCAAAGGAGAAGACATAAGGAATTCCAAGTAGGGGATCTAGTCATGGTGCACTTACGAAAATAAAGATTTCCAGTTGGTACTTACAACAAGCTGAAAATGAAGAAATTTGGCCCCTGCAAAGTTTTGAAGAAACATAACTCAGGAAATGCATATGAGGTGGAGCTGCCAGATGGTATTCACATTTCTCCCATTTTCAACATTGCAGATTTAACAGAGTATCATGATGATGGTGCAGATGAGGAGCTAGTTTTAGAGCCATGTCCAATTCCTAATTCTAAGAAGGAGGAGATAGAAGACATTCTAGATCATCATGTGTTGGTAGGAGTACCAAAAACAGGCAGTATGAAGAGTATTTGGTCAAATGGAAAGGATGGCCAATCGAGGACTCAACTTGGATTTTAGCAGTTGAGGTTTCCCATTTGGGATTTCCTCTACCATCCATAAAGTGACAGGGTCACTTTTCAATCTACCCTGGGTGTCTGATGTAGGAGCATCCAAAGGTATAAGGGCAATCCTGTGTCACCCAAAAAAAAATGTACTTAGACTTAGTTTTTGTTTCATGTCTTTACATTTTTGGATACCCATTTGGCTCAAATAAAGGTTCCAACTCTCATAGTTCAACTATCAGTGCGTTTGAAAATCCCAAAAAAATAGGAGCATGTATTTGGGCCATCATTTTGATAAACTAGGTGTGAATTGGCCAGATGAATGTAATCATGATTTAGAGCATTCCAGAAAAAGAATTAGGTCAATAGGCCCCACGGTTTGAAAGTTATTGCAATTTTTCGAGTTTTGGAGACCTCTTAAGAATGCTTCAAAGTCAGGTTTGGGGCATTAAATGACCTCAAAAAGGGTCAAAAAATGGGGGATGAGCGAAGCTTGTCTATAGGTCTATAGAGCACTTCGAGAGCTTTTCAAAAATGTAAACGGTTCGTAAATCGGAGCTACGGTTCAAAAGTTATGCCTCCCGGAAGTTCGGTTACCGTTTTTGGATTCTTCTAGATTTGCACCGACTTCTAACGTAGCTTCTGGAACCTTCTATTTTTTTGGTGGATGCCTACTAGCACTTTCTAGAATGTACTCCTAGTCCTTAACCCTCCGGGGTCTATTTAAGGAGATTTCTGTCATTGTAAAAGGCAGTTCGGAGTGGAGTTTGAGAGGAGGTGCTAAAAGGAGAAATATTCTCCAGATTTATGCTATTGTAAGCCCTTAGGGCATGTTCTGAAGTTTATTTTCTCTGTACTATTTGTACTAGCTTATTTTCTCATAATTTCCCTTTTCTGTTGTGTCCATTCTGTTCTTGGGTTGTGTCCCCATCACAACATGTTCATGCTTTTTTTTTAAACACTTATTATGGGTGGGTTTAAATGTTTGGAAAGGATTCTAAATATAAAATACCCTTTGACTACATGAACACATCTAAGAGAATTTATAACCCTCATTCCTATTTAGAGTTTGATTTTGTTAATGAGATTGAGAGAGTCCTTCATACACAATTGACTAGAGGGAAAACTACCATATCATTCAAGAATTATTCTCTATTGTGCCATCTCGTATTGTTCTAAAATGATGACTAGTTAGAAGTTATTTGATGCTAGGTACCAAAAAATGAATAAGTTAGTCCATTACCCAATCATATGTGGTGAAAAGCCTAGGATAAACATGATAGAGATGGGGATTTCAAGACATTTAGAGATGTGATTTTTGTGTGGATTACTAGATTGCTCAAAAGATCTATCACCAAAATACTGAAACAAATCAAGGTCATGTTGAGGCCAAATGAGTACTTACCTAATGGGAAATATAAGTTCAACTTTGGGGATTGGATATGAAAGCCCAATTTCACATTGATTAGGTTATATGAATGTAGGAAATAACCACACATGATACCCCAATTTGTGTCTTAGAGGGTAGATTTCCTCAAATATATTTGGAAATTGATGTGGATTGAAAAGGAAATTGAACAACCTAGAAGAAAGGGGAATAACATGCCCCAATTTATAAAATTTGATGGCTTCGTAATTGGATACTCAAATATAAAGGAAGTACAAGAGTGTATTATGAATAGTTTTAGTTTTAAGAGTCCAAAGGCAAGATAATATGATCTCAAGGAATATTAAGTCTTTTGTTACAAGTTCTAATTGTAATACCCCAAAATTGGCTCATTGCCATGTTAGCCAATTCTGGTCTATTTTGATCAATTCTAAAAGTCCTATTTTGCTAGGCAATTTTAATTTTAATTTTTACTACTCGACTTAATTGTCAAATGTACAGAACTCTAAATCTACATTAATCAGGCTACCTATTTAATTCCTAAGTATTGATTCAAATTAGTCACATTAAACTTGTTGATTAAGATTTAATTTAATTTGAAGTGTTTATACTTTAATTAAATTAAATCATATCCTAAGGCTAAATGTACTAAGGAATTAAAAATATTTAATTTAATATTTATTCTCACTTTAATTAATTGAATGAGATTATTCAATTAAATGGAAAAGGCATTTATGACGTCATATCTCACTTTATTAAATTAAATAATATATTCAAAATCTTTTCTTCAGTTCCAAAAGGAAACTTCGAGTGTATTATCTCTTGAAATTGGAATTAATCTAGTTAACTTGTTCTCACACTCATGGAAAGCTCAGTTAACTACTCATCAAACTCAGATTTGAAATAGTCAACTTCACTTGCACAAGGAAATTTCCATTTTAACTGAATCTTCTCTCTAATCTTAACCATTCATCCAAATTGATCTTGACTATTGATCAATTCCTAGATACTATTTAAGGGATCTCCAATCTCTCATTACAAAGGTTGGAATTTGATTGTATTGAATTGCTATCAAAATAATCACACATTCTAGATTTCATATTTTCTTAAATACTTTAATGTCATTTTAGAATAAGAATATATACATTTAGCTTAATGTCTTTTATTTCTTAGATTAATGCTTGCATTTTCATATAGATTAATTGCATAATCATATTTTGCATCAAATCCTTCATTCTAGAAAGGTCTGGTTGCCTGCATCTTGATCTAAGAGCATAATAGGTAAAATCCTTCTAGTTAGAAGGCAATAGGTTGCATTGTTGAGCCTCTTAGATAAATGACTCTATGCTTATTTCAGGATGAATCTACATATAATGACCATGTTGAAGTGTAGGCAAAAGATTCGAGGTCACATTTTCATGTACACATTTCTGGTGCCCACTGTGGGGTAGAGAAAAACAATTTTTTAGGCCTCATATATCTTATTTTCTAACATTTTCATCATTCTATTATACTTGTCCGTATAGTCTTCTATATTTTTGCATGCAAAATCTCATTTCCATGGGAAGATTTGAGGGTTTTACTGGTTTCTGTCCACTTTCTCACATGAAAAAGTGCCCTATTGCAAAGATTATCATGCAACACCTCATTTTCTTACGTGCGTAAGTGCAAGAGCTCACACAGACCTGCGCAAGATTTCATGCAAAATCTTGAAATAACACAATTAATATGCAAATTTTCAATATGTTGTTTATCATTTTTCACTGACATGTTTTCTCTAAAACATCTTTGTTTCAATTTTTTCAATTTTCTGCAACCTAATAGTTATGTGCAGGATGTTTGACAAAGACTCCTTTATACAAACTTTCCCAAACATGAATTGATTGTGTTTTTGTAGGACATTGTCAAAGATACAATTATCAAAGACCAATATTAAAACCCAGTAAAACAATGTGTCTTTTTCTTGCTATTTAAACATAGTCTAATTAGGGCTTGTGAACTTCATAGGGTGCAAGATAGAGGAATAGGAGACTATGCTCTTCACCACTTGGAGATCATGACCCAAGGTGAATCAGAAACCTAGAAGCCTTTGAAAGAGGACATTCGAGGGAGACAAGAAACTTAGTGGTTCTCTAGTGCTAATTCATTTCTATGATGAGATGATGATTTCCTTTTAGGGGATCAAAATCTTTAGAAAGGGATGAATCTAGATTGATTAAACTATGTCTATGATTAACATGTTTTATGTTTTTGGGTGAGAAAATAAATTATGCTCTTTCCCTTTAAGGGAAATCAGAAACTTTGTCCCTTATGTTCAAACCACTAGTCTAAGTCAATCCTTTAGAGTGCCTGTCAGAGTGATCCAACCTTCGAGAATGACCCAAGTGAGCACACTCCTTTTGCTAGAGATTCCAACTCACTATAATAACGAAATTTTTTTGAGCAAAAGACTCCAAAGCCATATTAATTTTCTCTCCTTCATTCTTGATATCACATATCAAGGGGAAGCTTTGTCTGTTACACTAGCCAATGTCAACCTCGGTCTTGCTAAGCAAGTGTGTGCACTTTTAGATGTTGGTGTGGGTTGCTAGTCTCAACTCTACTTGCAGAGCTATTGGGGATTAATATGAATGAAATCCAAGTAAAAACCTTTAGTTAGAGGCTACCTAGTTCACCTCTGAAAGAAGGCATAATCTTTGTGCAAGGAGGGGGAAGAATATCTCTTGTAAAACTCACCATAGGCATACTACTGGGCATTGAAAGGTGGTATATGCACTTGAACCCTATCACAAGGGTGTTCATTTAGTGTATATATTATTGATCCCTTTGAATACACCAAAGAACATGGGCACCCTCTAGGGGGTGACATAGAAGTGTGAGGTGCATGCATGTGTATAAGTTGTGGGGCAAAGGTTTTTCCTTCTCAAAATGTTTTTGTTTTTAGGGATAAACCATGTTTGTTATCAAGTCTTAAACATGTCCAAACCTATCTAAAAAAACTGAAGGTCAAGACTCCCTCATCCCTTTGAGTTGCTTTTCCCTTAGTTGGATTGTATTTAATTACTGCTTGCTTCTCATGTCTTGTTGAAAACACTTTGTCTCACTTGAGACCTAACATTATTTCACAAACTTGAAAATCCTTGCAATCTATCTTATATTTGTTAATCAAACCAAATATCTATTTGAAATAGTTTGAAATTGTCAAAAACTCTTCAAAATCTAGTTTAGTTGTCAATTTGGTCTCAATTTTCACATGCAATTTGCAACATTTCGTGTGAGTTACTTTTGTCTTGTCACTTCTTTATGCAAGTCTATCCAAATCCTTGCATAAGTACTTGCACATCCTTGTGTGAGATCTTGCTAACAATACTCTATTTTATCTACCAAATCCCAACACTTCTTCATGCAGCTTACAACACATCGTTGCACAAGTTTTAATTGTTGTTCTAAGATTTTTCTTGTGTCTATGTACTTTCTCATGTGCCTCCCAAAGGATCTTCGTGTGAGACCTTGAGTCAAAATTGCCAAATCAACTTTTTTGAGCAATCTATGCTCTATGTCTAGTCTATTTCCTACATCAATGTGCCTCTTTTTTGTCTATAAATAGTTCCAAATAGTGGCATTTTGCTTAGCTGATGACTCGTGGTCCATACTTTAACTAGTCTTGTCTCTAGTTATCTTATTCTCATCCTCTAGTGTTTGTCATACTCTATGTCATGATAGTCATAATATTTTTCTATCCTACCCTCTACTTAGACTATTCATACCTTAGTATACAACACTCTTTCTTTGCTTTTTAAGACTACATTTTAGTGTGATCCTTGTCTTGGGTTTTGCTTCTTGTCATTGTCTATAACTGTCGCAACAAGAAGTGGAAACATGTTTCATCCCCTTAGACTTAGGTGAGGTCAAGCTAGAGCTCATAATCATTGTAGAGGTCATCTTCCATTTTATAAATGGTCTATGTCCAATTCATCCAATGAGGCATCCTCACTATCTCCCTCACCCGTTAGATCACCTCGAGTCTAGAGAATGTTCTCCATAAACTTACAAAAAACTAGGAATCCCTTGTATCAAGAGGATCTTGAGACTAGCAAAGGTCCCCTATCTCTGAAAAAAAACTTCTAAATTCCTTTTTAAAGGACCTTTACAATCACAACTTACTAAAACTAAACACATTCCTACAATGGTTGATTATGAACCTGAACATGGTAGTCACAATAGACACCAAGATCAACCTAGGAATGAAAAACAGAAAGACCATGACACTGATGAGGAATAGGAAGAGGTGGAAATACTTCCTAAACACATAGAAAAGTGTCATAAATACAAAAACTTTTGGAAGCTCATGGAAATCCTACTCAATGAAGAGAAATAAAAGTACTTTCTCAAACTTGCCCAAGAGGGAGCTAAGCTACCCCATCATTTCAATGTGGAAACTATCATCACACTTGAAGAGGAAACTGAGACTTCCAAACTCCAAAAATAACTAAAAATCATGCAATACCAACTAGCTCAAATGATGCATGATACAGACAAACCCAAAAAAACATACACCTTAGATGGTCTTGTCCATTTCCATTTGACAGAAGCTTAGACATGCCTCCTTTTCCAAAAGGAGTAGAGCTACCTAAGTATGAGAAATACTTTGGAACCATCAATCCCCAAGATCACTTGCAAGAATTTGATGCCTTGTCTATGGAATTTATGCATAATCAGACATATCTCATGTGTTTATTCCCAAGAAATCTAGGTGGTTAGGCTATGGAGTGGTTTTCACACTTGCCTCTTGGTATCAAGATGTTTAATGAAATTTCCAACTTGTTTGTCCACTAGTATTCTCATAACATTCAACACCTTGTTAATATTTGAGATTTATGTAACCTTAAGTACAAAGTTGGGTAACCTTTTCTCACATTCCTTTAGAGGTGGAGACAACTTTACACTAAGTATTCACATAAGATTCTTGAAATTGAAAAGCTTGATATCTTCACTGATAATATCCTGCCTGATTTTAGGTATAGAGTCCAACTTCAAGGTCCATGCACCTTTGAAGAAATGGTCACAAAAGCTTTCCACATAGAGGAATTCATGGTCAAGAAGGGTGAACTTACCCTTTAGAAGGACACAAAATAAGGATCCACCTCTAACAAGGACAAACCCAAGTACATCAATAAGAACTAAGAAATTGTACATGATGGGTTGTTGACAATGTCACTCCTAAACCTGCTAAGGTAGCATTTAATCTCATAGATGGTCTCAATATAGCCAAGAATGCTGAGAAAGCTCCTCTTGAAAATAATACAATTGGGAATAGACTAAGAAAATCATGGGCTACATACCCTAAACGAGAGTATACACCTTTGGGTGAACCTTTGGATGTGGTTTACAAAACCTTGTTACAAAACAAGCTCATTTCATGATTGGACAACTCTTGTCCTTATGATTTGCAACCATGCCCACCATGGTGGAATGAAATTGCATTCTGCAAGTACCACCAAAATAAGGGACACAAAATTGGCAACTACATAAATCGGTGTCACAAAGTCTAGGACATGATTGATGATGGTGACATTGTGGTAGACAGACATAACAAGAACTCAAATCACAAGGCCTTCAAAGAGCCCTTCTTAGCTTATGGAAAAGGAGAGAGTTCAAAACCAAAACCTAACAACAAGGTCAAATATGCATACTCTAATGACAACAATGTGATCAACATGGTTGAACTTGTGGATTTTGAGTACTATGACATCATTACCATTAAGGAGAAGCAAGATAACAATAAACCCAAGACACAATTTATCTTGAGGGGCCCTACTTCCCATACAATGGACAACACATTTTCACAATACCATGCCAATGCTATTACACACTCTTGCACCAAGTTGGTGCTCAAAGGCCCTATGCCTTTTACTACCAATCTTGAACAACATAAAGATAAAATCCTTGCTGGTCCATTTAGAAAAGATGCAAAACTCACAACAAAATCAGAAAAAACTAGCTATAGTGTTCTCGATCAATTAAAATTAACTAATTCTCAAATCACAATCTTTGAGCTACTTAAAATCTTGCCCACTCATAGGTAGATTCTGAACAAATCCCTCACTGAGGAAAATGTTCCTCAAGATCTTGATCTTGAGAAATTTCAATCTATGGTAGGTCACTTGACCTCACCTTACTTTATGTCCTTCTATAAGGAGGATGATAACTCATTGAGTCACCCAAACAATCAACCTCTATACATCAAGGTCATGATACATCAGACACATGTTCTTTAGGTACTCATCGATAATGATGCTAGGCTAAACACTATCTTTGCCCTCTGCTTAGATAATTAAATTATTTTGAGGACTCTATTAATCCTTGTTGCAAGATCACTATCAAAGTGTATGACAAATTTGAACGAAAGTCTCTATGTCTTGTGGTCTTGCCCCTTCGTGTCAATCTTGTGGAAAGGGATGTCACTTGTCAAGTACTTGATATTCCCTTGGCTTATAACATTCTACTAGGATGGCCATGGATACATGAGATGCACACTGTGCCCTCCACATATCATCAATGTGTCAAATTACCATTTCATGGCTCTGAAATCACTATTCCTACCAGTACTATCTACACTTGCAATATACTCAAAGTTGTTGAGAATTTTATCCCTGCTAATAGGGAATCTATTGATTATCATGACAAGTTGAAATAAATTGAGCAATCATTCAAGTTGAAAGGAATTAGCATGGGTGAGTACCATATTTAACTAGTGCTATCATTAACATCTCCTCCTGAGTCTCCTCATCATTATGGGAGACTATTTGAGGCAAAGAAGCTAATTTCATTGACACCTCAAATGAAGTATAATGGCATTTTTGTTAAGGCTACAGTCCCCTTAGAGGATAAAGCAAAAAAAGAGCCATTGTTGCATGGCTTTACAAAGAAGAGACTCTAGTAGACCTAATTGAACAAGCTCATGAGATCACTCTTGAGAAATATGGCCCTAATCTTAGATTCATGAAGCATTTTAGCTATAAGGGAACTAGTCCTATTGGGTGCAATAATAATGATCTAGTTGATCCTATCAAAGGAATAGCTTGAAAAAATAGAGATATATCTAGTCTAGACTTTAAGAAGGTTCCCTTCCATTTAGGGGCTAAAAAATTCATACCAAAATCTGAGAGTTCATCCAAAAATGAGTCACAAGCTAAGTCAAATACTCAAGAAGATAATTTAGATGATGAGGATCCTTACCCTTATCCTATTCCTCATGATCTTGCTAAATTCTTTGTTAAGCTAGATGACTTTGTGCAATGTGTTAGCACTATGGATAGTACTAGTGATTCCTCTGAGGATAATATTGATCCACACTATACTCATTCAGAAAAGGGAGAGTCTAGTTAGGCATTATGTGTTGAGTACCTATGAAAAAATCTAGATGATGATGGCAAGTATGTCCCTATTACTATTGGTGAATTCTACAACCTCTCACCATGCAACATTGATTCTAAGGAATATGAGTTTGAATCCCTTTCAGAAGTGACTATAGATAAAGACATTGACCAAGTTTATGTCTATGAAAACCAACTCAAAGTGGGTGAAATGTCTAGGGTTAGGTCAAATAGGTTTGATCCAACTAGTGTACCCAAGTCTTCAGTTGTTGATGCTAGTACTCAGACATTTGAACACACTTGTGGATGAAGTTGCTCTAGGTCTCAAATTGTTGGCCCAAGAATTTAATGACTATACCATGAATGCAATCAAACCAGCCACTACTATTTCACTCACATATATCGAGCTTATAGACTAGAATCCTAATACATCTAGTGAAGTCCCCACATTCTAGAATGACTATGCTCTTGCCTGCTACTTGAACACTGTCAAACTAGTAACATCTTCCATTAGCAAACAAAGCATTAACATGATTGAAGCTAACATCAAATATCTCACTCATATAGTTAGAAAGAAAAAACATAGAATGTCTAGTGGTGAAAACCACATTGTGATAGTGTTGGAGCCCAAAAAAGTAAAAACAAAAGACACATCCAAGGGTGAAAACCTCTCTGAGGCACCTGTTGATGAGATATTTGATGCACTTCCAACTCACTTTCAAGAGAAATCATTAGTGTTGATAAACCCAACACAACCAATCAACTTGGGAACAAAAGAACATCCTCATATGATCCATTTGGCATAGTTACTATCTCCTAAAGAAAAGGAGGAATTCATTGCCTTCTTAGAGAAGAAGATAGATTTTTCTTGGACATATTTTGACATGCCAAGACTAGATCCTGATCTCATTATGCATCATTTGTCCATCGCACAAGGCTTTAAACCAATTAAACAAAAACTTCAGAAAATGCATCCTCATGTTGCATTACTTGTTAAAGCTAAACTAGAGAAACTTCAAAAAGCTAGTTTCATCCATGCTATTGATTATGCTGAATGGATATCCACTATTGTTCTAGTCTTCAAGCATGATAAATCTATCAAGATTTGTATTGACTTCTATAATCTCAACTTAGCATGTCCTAAGGATGATTTTCCACCTCCCAACATTGATACAATAGTGGACATGATAGTAGGATATAAGATGTACTCTCTCATGGATGGGTTTCCTAGTTATAATCAAATAAAAATTATGGTAGAAGATTAGGAAAACACAGCTTTTACATGTGCATGGGGAACCTTCTGTTGGAAAGTAATGCCATTTGGATTGAAAAATGCTGGTGTGACCTATCAGAGGGTAGTCACTACAATTTTTCATGATATGATGCATAAGACCATGCAGGACTACATGGATGATACCTTGGTCAAAAGTACAAAATGTAATACTCATCTACAAGATTTGGGACCCATCCTAGATCATATGGAAAAGTTCAATCTCAGGCTCAATCCTAAGAAATGCACATTTGGCATCACATTAGGGAAATTACTAGGATACATTATGTCTGTGATAGGAATTGTGGTGGATCCAAAGAAAGTTCAAGCAATTATGCACATGCCTCCACCTCATAACATCAACTAAATGAGAGGTCTACAAGGAAAACTCCAATCTATTCACAAGTTCATCTTATAGTTGGCAGATATATCACAACCTTTTACAAAGACGTTACATAAGGGTGTGAAAGTCAACTAGAGTCAGGATTGTGAGAAAATCTTGACATAGATAAAATAATATCTTGCTAATCCAACAATCTTGATGCCTCCTATCTATGGGAAGCCTTTGATTTTGTACATCTTAGCAATTGAAACATCTCTAGGTATCTTATTAGCTTAAGATGATAGCAATAAAAAGGAGAGAGCTATTTATTATTTGAGTCACACACTGATCTCTTATGAGATGAATTACAACATCATTGAGAAATATTTCTTGGCAATTGTCTTTGCTTCCCAAAGTTGAGACATTACATGCTTGCTCACACTATGTAGCTAGTGGCTAAGATTGATTTGCTAATGTACTTGCTCAACAAAGTGGCTTTGACAAGAAGATTGGATAAGTGGGTCATGATATTTAGTGAGTTTGACATTCAATATGTCAAATGAAAAGCTATCAAGGGGAAAGCAATTGCAAATCAGCTAGGAGATGCACCTATGCAGAGTCTTCTCCCAATGAACATTGATTTCTCTGATGAGTCAATTCTAACACTCACATATCAAATGTGGGTGATGTTCTTTGACAGGTCCTTCACACAATAAGGATTAGGTGCTAGATCACTCTTCATAATGCCATAGAGATATTCATTGCCCAAAGCATACATGATTTTGTTTCCTTATACAAATAATATTGTAAAATACGAGGTTCTGATTAATGGCATGAAGATTGTAGCTGAATGGAGAGTGGATCAATTAGATATCTTTGGGGACTCTCAACTCATAATCAACCAAGTTAATGATGTGTATTATATAAAGGATGAGAAATTAATCCCTTAAAAATGTATGGTTGATGACATGAAGAAGTATTTTGCTCACATCACCCTCCAAAAAATTCCTTAAGCAGATAAGAAAGCGGTTAATGCTATGGCTACTCTAGCCTCCTTGCTACAGATGCCCAAGCATGATCTCCAACATGAATTCCTGGTGGAAGCATTACTATACCCTGCCTATGATACCCCTAATTCTAAGATGATTTGTTCTATTATAGGATAAGACTCATCTCGCTACCATCACATCTACTCCTACTCCATATCCAAACCATTTTGGATGGTCTAACCTAGAATGAAAAATGTTACCTTATCTATAATGCTTCATGATATGTCATTATTATTGATGAATTGTTTAGGAGAGGCCTCAATAGAACACTCCTTAGGTGTCTAGAACCCAAAGAGTCTAGACATGCATTAATTAACATTCACTAGGGCATTTGTGGATCTCACTCAAATGGCTTGACACTAGCTTGCAAGCTCATTAGAGCTAGTTACGATTGGCCAAAAATGGAGCAAGAGGCAATAAAGTATGCCAAGTCCTATAAACAGTGCTAGATCCATGGGAATTTGATTCATGCTCTGGCCAAGGAGTTGATTCCATCTACCACACTATGGCCATTTCAACAATGGGCCTTTGATCTCATGGGTTAGATTCACCCATCTTCTTCTAATGGATAGAAGTTCATTATTATGGCTATAGACAACTTTACATAGTGGGTAGAGGCAGTACTTCTCACAATAGAAAATGGAAAAATTGTAGCTCTTTTTATCACAAACTACATCATCTATAGGTATGGTGTACCATCCTCCATCATTATTGATAATGGAGGACAGTTTAAAAATAAAGACCTCAAGGAGCTATGCAAGAAATTTAAAATCATGCAACATTGGTCTTCTATCTATTACCCCTAGGGTAATGGCTAGGTAGAGGCATCCAATAAGGTGATCCTCAAGATTCTCCATCACATAGTCAAAAAATTTGGGAGGGACTGGCACCTCCAAAATAATCCAACTTTGTGGGCATACAAAACAAGCATCAGGACCCCAATGGGTACAATTCCCTTTTCTTTGGTTTATGGAGCAAATGTTGAGCTTCCAATAGAGGTTGAGATTCCTACTTTGAGAATCTCTATGAAAGGCCTCATTACTGATGAAGATTATAGAATAGCTCAGCTTCAAGAGCTAGTACTATTAGATGAATGTTGACAAGTGACATGTGATCATCTATGAGCTTATCAATAATAAATGTCCAGAAGCTACCACAAGAAAGTTAAGCCACGTGACTTCCAACTAGGTGATCTCGTCCTGAGAGAGAATCCTAAGAATTAACAACAATGGGTCCAAAAAGGAAAGTTTGAACCAAACTAACTTAGTCCTTACATAATCACTACAATGTACAGATTTGGTGCTTACCATCTTTCTATAGCTAAGGGAGAGGTTCTCAAAGAGCCTATGAACACTCTCCACTTGAAGGGGTTTTATAGGTGATATGATCTCAAAAGCTCTCTATACATATTTAAATATCCTAAAAAAATCTTAAAAATTGCAAAAAGTCCTAAAAAAATCATTACCCTAGTGAAAACATAGCAATAGGTGCCTTGTTAACATCAAAAAATTGGAACATAATAATAATAATACAAAAAAAATTGAAAAAAGAAAAGAAAAGCACCATTGGTGAAAACCTGGAAACATGCATCATGGTAGCAAAAAAAATGAAAGCCCTGCCAAGAAGGTGAAAACCTTGAAAATAAGTGCCTCTTGTTCCCATTGTTTCATCTTGCACAACATCTTCTGGCTTCCTGTACAATTTCTTTCCTACTTTAGTTTCCTACCTTTTGCTCATGTATCCATGGATTTAGTCTTGCCACAACTTGAGGGCACTGCCCTTCAATGTCCTAGAATCTTTTGTGATAGTCACTAGTTGTCTAAACTATGTCTACTTACTATTGCTAGCATCATTCTTTTTGAGATTCTCCTCATAGAATCTTTTGTGACAGTTGCCAATTGTCTCAACTACATCTGCCTATTGTCGCTAGTGTCACTCTTTTTGAGATTCTCCTCATAGAATCTTTCACAATAGTCACTAGTTGTCTTAACTGTGTCTATCTACTATCCCTAGTGTTACTCTTTTCAAGATTCTCCTCATAGAATCTCTATCGTGATAGTCACTAGTTGTTTCAACTGTGTCTGCCTACTGTCTCTCATGTCACTTTTCAAGATTCCTTTATGGAAGATCACTCTTGCATTAGTCACTAGCCATTCTAGCTATAACTATCTATTGTTGCTCAATCCTCTTTAGGTTCTTTACCTTGAAGATTCCTCTTTGACATTAGTCATGAGTCATTCTAGCTACATTTGTTTACTGTTGTCACCTTACTGAAGAGATTTATTTCATCCATGTTCTAGACATTAACACCTAACATCAATCCTATAACACAAAAATATTGAACTCGAAATGATATACTTGTTTGGATGCACTGAGCATTTTTCTCTGTGTGTTTTTCTTTTGCTTCATCATGTCTCCTTGAGAAACTTGATGATGTTATTTTGACTAGAGAAGCAAGGATTGGGGGCATGATCTTTTCTTTTCTTTCTATTTTTGGTTTAGTTCCAACAATTTGAAACATCCATATAAGAGGGGTGTCCACTATAAGAGTTTCCATCTCATATTAAATGACCAGGTGTACCTCGACTCCTTTTATATGGATACACCAAATACAATTGGTTCTTCTCCTTACTTCTTCAAGTGAACTCTTCATGCTATAGTAAATACTAATACTCATCTGACTAAGTGAACATATGGGTCACTGCAAGTATATTTAACACACTTCTATCTTAGGTTATGAATGCAAGGGTTGTTTTGGACATAATACTTACTGATTACTTAGCATAAGAGGGATCTCCCATGTGTCTGGTGTGTCCAGATGCAAGAAAATTTTTGGTCATCCTAGCATTTATGCATTGATGCTTATGTTAACTTGCTACATTAAAAGGGACAAATGTTCTAGTCATTCTGGCTTTTTGTGCCTCGAATGCTCACATTTCATCCTAAAAAAACTAGAATAGATGTCCTATTCATATTCCCATGAGTGCAATGTCAATGAGAATTGTATGACATCTAGTGTTTTTATATATGCTTAGTGATGATAAATTGTCGAAGCTTGGTAACTAGACCTAGGGTTGCATCTAGTTTTAGGTTGCATCAAATATAGGGTTGCGTTGCATACATTTACTTGGTTCAACATATGATTTTTTTACAAAATCTATGTCTATCTTCTATGATGAGGGATTGATGGTCTCTTTAAAGTATCATGATCCTTCATGACTACTCAAGAATTTGGTTCTTTGGTTCATCCTCTTGTGCTCCTTGATGAAATACCTATCATTGTCAAGCAAAAACATGAAAACACTACATGAGATGTTAGTCCATTTACTTGTGCATTTTATTCATAAATCAATAAATTCATTTCATCTACATGAACAAATCAAGTCAAAAGTTTATCCATACATCACATCACATTTTCATCTCATAATCATAGCATAAAACATCTCATGTATATCAAATTAAAAGGTAGACAATGACAATGACATGTACACAAGATTGTCAACTCAAAATCTCATATATATATATATATATATATATATATATATATATATATATATATATATATATATATATATATATATATATATATATATATATATATATATATATATATATATCAAAGAATGTGTTAGTACAAAAAATGGGTGCTACTCGAGCACTATCAGTAAAAAATGATACAAAATTTTTTTGGCACACCAATTGATACATAGCTAGAATACAAACTTGGAGGAAAGATATCAGATCTAACTCTGTATAGTGCCCTCATCTCCTAGAGGAGGAGGAGGAGGCAGCATATCTAGCCTAGTAGGTGGTCATGCACCCTTGGACTCTCAAGCATACTAGGAAAATCATAGTACCTACTTAGCCTCATCTGGCACCACTATAAAATATACTACAAAATAATAGGTCACTTAGGCTGACTGAAGTTGAACCTTGTCCTGTAGCATCTTTTCCCTCTTCTTAGCTATCTACACCTACTCTCGTAGTCCCTAGATCTCATGATCATGCTCCACTATCCATGTGTCCCACATGGCCACCTATATCTATAGCTCACCTAGCTATTGGGAGGCCTATTGGATCCTCTCTCTAGCCCTCCTCAGTGCATCCTAGGGCCTGGCAGTAGGCTCATCCTGCATCTCCTCATCCAATATCTCTGCTTGCTGCTCTACTAGCGTCCACTCCTCTATATGCAGTCTTTGTTGCCACCAGCACTTGGATCTAACCCCATCTGTCGAGGGGATCTATACCTATCAGACCCAATGCCTAACTTTCTTGGCTACTCCCTATGGTGACTAGTGCACTGGTTGCTGCACTGGCTGCTATACTGGTTGGTGGACTAGACCCTATATGGGTGCCTGCTAAGGTCCCTATTCTGCCATCTCCAATGGGTCTATGAACCGTGGGAAGGGGTGGTTGATAAAATATGCTTGTTAAGTAGGCATCATCCCAACATTTGATACATCTAGTAGATAGTCCCACTATGACACAATTAGGTTGCACACATCTATCATCAATCTCTCAAGATCTAACCTCACATACCACCCCTGATCCAGATCTCTCACTGCCCATGCATTGGAACAATACTCTTGCAAAATCTCTTAGAGCCACCCACACTGTTGCCATACCTGTATGATGGGGAATCTCTCAATAATGTGGGTGGCTTGGCCTAATAGTGGTCATGATGAAAACATCTAGCTAAGCTCCTAAGGAGCATCATCCTAGTCCTCAGTCTCTCTCCAAGGCCACCCTATGACAAAGACCAGGTTATCGAGATGTTTCCTCGAGTGCTTAATCTTACCCAGACTTTCCTAAGTAAGCTGGCCCCTATAGCTGCATATGTATGGCTTGATAGGTTCTCAAGCATCCTGAAAAATAGGCCTAGTCATTGGAAGGTGCTCCCAAGCCCAAATATACTATACATAAACTTTGGTGGCCATGCTCTTCTGCTCATGATAGAAAATCTAATGCATCTTATAAAACATATGGGTGAGCATGCACTAGCCCCACCCAAACCTCTTAGAAGAGTTGAGCATCCTTTGTAACATCACACCCCACTTGTACTCTAATCTATGTTGTCCTTTGTTGGCTACCAGGAAACAACTAATAAAAATGGAATAAACTGAGGCCAATCTGTGAGTAGTCCCATATGTGTGAATGAGCTCATCCCATATGATGGCTCGCCCTATTGCTAACTCCTATTGAAAGATGGTCCTTAATGCCTCTGTGCCTACTCAAGGAACTATGTCATAGACAACCCTCTGCCCATGGAAGGGTATCCATAGTATCTGGTAGATGTCCTTTAGTGTAATAGTCATCTCCCCCTATGGAAGATGAAAGGGGTTCAGCTCTAAATGGAAATGCTCCACCAAGGTAGTCAACAAGCTGTGATTCACCAGCACTGCTAGGATCTGAAATAGACATGCTAGTCCTAATATGTCAATATGGACCATATCTGCATCATCAAGGCTCTGCAACAGAGCTTCGTAAGGTAGATAATGGGACTTGAACATGATGTCATCAAAGACAACCTACACACAAGTAGAAACAAGATGTAAACAATTAGTACTCGCTCGACAAGTTGAAATGATGACAAAACAAATGCAAATTTCTAAGAAAACATCACAAAATGCAATTTTCAATTTTCTTCTAATGCTAGAATTTCACGTGAAACTACACTTTCTTATGTGAGATCTTGCATCTTCACGTGAGAAAGCAAGTCCTCATGTGAGGAACAACAAGACTATGGGCAAGATGCACCCAAAATCCTATGCATCTCTCATGAGAGGTGGGTATCCCCTAGGTGAGATTCCCAACTAGCACACATGAAGAAACATTGGGCTGGTGGATCTTCATGCAAAGAAAGACTGGTTTCATGCGAGGAAAGAAACCCCCACACAAGAACCCATAGACCTAGTTTTAAAACATGCTAAAAATGTACAAAAATACATTGAAATAAGTGCCAAAATTAAATGTGAAGACATTTTTTTGACTACTCACTAGAGGTCCATAGTTCCTCTATCGATTGTGTTGTCGAGAGCGCTTGAAACAGTGTGTATGCACTGGAGCTGCCATCTTCCTCTTAGAGCTCTCTTCTCCACTAAAGACAAAATGCATAAATGATTTGAAAATGACCCTTTGGGACCTTATATAGGTTTTGACCTAATTTTTCAAAGTGCTCCAATTTGCACGAAAATCACCCTTGGCTAATTTGACCATTCTAAATCCATTTTTAGGATCAAATTCAAAATTTGACACACCTAAGTAGCTCAAAAACACATTTTAGAATTTTGGGATCAATGCGATCGAATGCTTGTGCAGTCCAAATTTTTGTTGATACTTTGTGACTCTTGGAATCTTTTCAACTCAAAATTTCTTCAAATTTCATCACCAATATGAGAAAATTCAAAGTATGGTCAAATTTGGTCAACTTTTGATCAAACTTGGTCTTCTGGACCTCAAACTCATGCTGAATTGACTCCAAATTTTCTTCTGATCGTTCTAATCTCTTCTATATTTTGTTGACTCTTCAATTTCTTCTATATCTCTTTATACTACTTTATATCATTTTTTTGGTGTGTCATCTTTCAATTTCACTCTCGAGGGGGCAAGATGATTACATCATTGAATCTAAATTTCAACCAAATATGAATCTTGTGTCCTCATCACTTGTGGCATATTTTTCTCCTCTATTTGGCATCATTTTCCATCTATCTCATCTTTTCATTGGCTGATCACATCTTATAATAGTCTTTATTAGAGTTCAATGGATAGGTATCAGGACATTCTAAGCCCGAGTCCTAAGGATCAAGCCTTGTTTTGAGGATGATTCTATGACTCATGATTGGATCATGTTATCTTTTATGTTTAGGTATCTAGGTGTTCTACCTAGATCCCTTCAGATTAAGCTCCATTCTAGAGACGATCTTTAAAAGGTTATTCAACTTAGGTATCTAGGTGTTCTACCCGGATCCCTTAAGATTAAGCTCCATTTTGGAGATGACCTTTAAAAGCTTATTCAACTTAGGTATCTAGGTGTTCTACCTAGATCCCTTAAGATTAAGCTCCATTCTGGAGATTATTTTTAAAAGCTTATTCAACTTAGGTATTTAAGTGTTCTACATGGATCCCTTAAGATTAAGCTTAGTTCTGGAGATGATCTTTAAAAGCTTATTCAACTTAGGTATCTAGGTGTTCTACTTGAATCCCTTAAGATTAAGCTCCATTCTAGAGATGATCTTTAAAAGCTTATTCAACTTAGGTATTTAGGTGTTCTAACTAGATCCCTTAAGGTTAAGATCCATTTTGGAGATAATCTTTAAAAGCTTATCAATTGGTCTCTGTATCATCAATTTTGGAACCAATCTCATTTCTTGATCTTTGCATCATGCTTTCTAATTTTCTTTGAATTGAAACATGCTGCTCGCACATTCATTCAAAGAGGGGTAAAATGTAATACCCCAAAATTGGCTCATTTCCATATTAACCAATTCTGGTCTATTTTGATCAATTCTAAAAGTCCTATTTTACTAGGCAATTTTTATTCTAATTTTTTCTACTCGACTTAATTGTCAAATGCAGAAAACCTTAAATTTGCATTAATCAAGCTACCTATTTAATTCCTAAGTATTTATTCAAATTAGTCACATTAAACCTATTTATTAAGATTTAATTTAATTTGAAGTGTTTATACTTTAATTAAATTAAATTATATACTAACACTAAATTTATTAAGGAATTAAAAACATTTAATTTAATATTTATGCTCATTTTAATTAATTGAATGAGATTATCCAATTAAATGGAAAAGGCATTTATGAGGTCATATCTCACTTTATTAAATTAAATAATATCTTCAAAATCTTCTCTTTAGTTCCAAAAAGGAAACTCTAAGTGAACTATCTCTTGAAATTGGAATTAATCTAGTTAACTTGTTCTCACACTCATGGAAAGCTTAGTTAACTACTCATCACACTCAGATTTGAAACAATCAACTTCACTTGCACAAGGAAGTTTCCACTTTAACTGAATCTTCTCTCTAATCTTAACTATTCATCTAAATTGATCTTGACCATTAATGAATTCTTGGATTCTATTTAAGGGATCCCCAATCCCTCATTATAGAGGTTGGAATTTGATTGTATTGAATTGTTGTCAAAATAATCACGCATTCTAGCTTTAATATTTGCTTAAATACTTTAATGTCATTTTATAATATGAATGCATACATTTAGCTTAATGTCTTTTATTTCTTAGATTAATTCTTACATTTTCATATAGATTAATTGCATAACCATATTATGCATCATATCCTTCATTCTAGAAAGGTCTGGTTGCTTGCATCTCCATCTCAGAGCACAATAGACAAAATCCTTCTAGTTAGAAGGCAATAGCGCACACTATCAGGTCTCTTGGATAAACAACTCTATGTTTATTCTAGGATGAATCCACATATAATGACCATGTTGAAGTGTAGGTGAAAGATTTGAAGTCACATTTTCACATACATACTAATCATAAATTTAACTAATGAAGATATTATGATCATATTCAAGAGATTACACAACAGAAAAAGAAGTTGGTATTTTGCTTAACATTGAGAAACAATGACTAAGTACAAGACTTCCCTATTTATGATGAAATTGAGTTTGAGGCTACTAGGGTTGATTAATGCATCCATAATTTTGATTATTTACATCAAGATTATATAAAATGGAAGAAGGAAAAAGAAGTTGAGAAATTCCAACTCTCACTTGCTCAAAAGAGGAAATTACTACTAGGAGGTTTAAATTTAGAGGCCAAGACTAGTGTGTTTGAAGGAAGAAATAACCCACTGGTTACTTATGAAGAATTAGATGAGGAGGATGGGTTGGAGGAGGTTGTCCAAATATTAAAAATTCTTAAGGAAGGTATTGCAATTAAAGAACCACAACCTGCACCAGTTTTCAAGGAAGAGATACATGTCTATCATGCATTAACAATGGAAAATAACACACTAATTGACATTGAGGATGAAAGAGAAGAAATATCTCAGTGATTCATTAAGTAGGAGGACTTTACTAAGACATGATATTTTAAAGACTTCTAAGCCAAGTACCAAATCAAGGACTTTGTTGAAAGGAGAATGAAAAGGTTGGAGTGGGCTGATGAGCCTCAATGTGCTACTATAATTCAACAAATAATCAATGAGTTAGATCTTGATGATATAAATTTTACTAAGGAAGAAGCCAAAGATATTCAGCATAGGAGTGATATCCTCATTTTGCCTAGCCTTACACTTATAAATTTTTCCATATTGGATCAAGTGAGAAAATATGATGATGCAACTTTTGCTTGTCAAATTGAAACTTTGGAGGGAAAAAAAGGATCATGATTCGATAGTAAAAAAAAAAAAAATTGGCTACTTGGGATACTTTTGATCATGTTAATTGACATCTCTAGGGGGACACAAGGGATGACTATGGTATAGATGATAGAGAATACTAAACCCTTAGTTTTTGCAAATGATTTAATGCATAGAGTCATGTTCAATAAGGCTCAAATGAAATATATAAAGGAGAGAATTGAGTAATTATAGATAAGAGAAATGGATATGAATGCAATTATTAATAAGATGCATACAAAAATAAGGAAGTTGGAGAATTATCTTAATAGTGTGAAAGCCCTTCCAACACTTAGAGCCATTTTTGTTCACCATGCTACAATCCTTATCACTGAGGTCAAGGATGAGGATATACATAAAGAATAAACTTATAATAACCTTGAGGATATCCAAACATTTAGGATGAAAATGATTATAGGAAAGTTAAATGAAGTGTATGAAGGTTTCCAATGCATAAATAACATGATTAATTTCCTAAAACACAACAAGGTTATATTCATGGAATTGGAAAGGAAATGGAAGCCTTTGTAGTATGAATTGAGCCATACATAAATAAGAGGGATCCTTATGCTCCTCATCTAATCAAGGATGCTACTGACATTTTGGAACCTATACCAAAGAACCTAGCCTATATGGAGCAGGAACAACAAAAAATTTAAAAAAGGTAATACTCATTTCCTATTTTGAGTATTGTGTCATACCTTCTTTAATGGATAGTGATGGGAAAACCAAAATCTTGGAGGAACAAAAGAATAAAATGGTCACATTGCTATGCTCAAAGGAAAGGAAACCTTTTAGATAGATGATTTATACACTTTACTAGATAAGGTCATTGTTAGGGAGAGAAATTTTATCAGAGTTCAAATTGACATTTGAGTGGCTACAAGAAAGAAACATAAAGACATACAGAAGTTCATTATCAAGGTTTCCACATTCATATGGCCCACTTATGCATAGATCTCCGAATGGATCAATGAATACATGAAACTACCTAAGCTGGTGTAGGTGGAAGGAGCAACAAATGAAGAGGAAGAGTCTATTGTTGGAGAATCAATGTCATACAACCCTTGTTAAGTTAATTTTTGGTTTACATTCATTAGCTTTTAGTTAGTTATGAATAGTCATACAATGAATAGATGCAAAACTCTATTGTGCCCTTTTGTTTTGTATAAGAAAGGGTACCAAAATATTATTTGAGATAGAAGTTACAAGTTATAAAATACATATAGGTTATTCATGACATAGTTTAATATCCTAGATATATTTCCCCTTTTTTCATGTAATATTATAAAATAGTTCTTTAAGAGTTTATTTGATTAAGAATTTATGTAATCTTCATTGTTTTATTATTGTTCATTATTTCATATATCAACATAAGATACTTTTCTTTGAAACTATATTTAGATATTTGGATGTTCAATAAATCATTTTCATAATTTTCCTTTTGAATTTATGTTATTATTTTGTGATTTAATCTTATATGTATATTTTATTATCAAATATTACATGCTATGTGACATTTGTCTAATTGGTCTCCATTGTTAGGTTTAAATTCACTTAGACTAAGGTCCATATTTCACAAGTTCTCTATCTAATAATTGATGGTGTGCATGTTTGATTCAAGGGTTTTATGATACTTTTATTTAGGGATAGACTCTATTTACCCAATGGCAAAGGATTGGTCTAGCTATTTGGTACAAGATCACCTAGGTAGAGCTACATGGTAACCTAGGGTTCCTAGTCAAGTTTTAGCTTGTAGTAGCCTTAGCCAAGACACTAGTGAAATAAGGGGGGATAGAGAGGCATATTGATTTTCTTATTAATTAGGAGGTCTAATTAGGTCCTTGGAAGTACTCAATATTAATTGTTTTTCCAAATTTGTTGGGTAGTGGGAAATTGTTGTCAAAGTTCTCAAATATGATAGTTGGGCATTTAGAGGGCTAGATTGGAAAAAGGAGGGTTGGAATGATGATTTCATGTCCCAAGGCTTTTAATTAAGCATTTTATATATTTTCATGAGTCTTTGACTAAGTTTGGTCTAGATATGCAAACAATTGTCAAGTTGCGTGACAACTTTGCAAAATTGCAAAAGTTGCCATGATGACTTTTATTGCAAAAGTGCATTTTTTGAGTAGTATGTGAAATAACCAGCTCAAGTTTGTTGTAATATGTGTTTTGTACCTATATAAGGTCTCCCTTGAACTATGACAAGTTTTGGATGGTATTTTCATGAAAGATGATTAATGAACAAAATAATTTTGCTGAACATTTTTACCATGGTTAGAGCATTTTCAGTTTATTGAGCCATTAAATGGATTGAATCCTACACTTTGACCTATGAATGAGTTATTAGATGTAGATAATAGATTATTTATATGATTATATAGGTCTTTTGGTTTCATTTCTTTTCATTTTAGAAAATCTTTTGTTTCCACACTTTTGCTGGTATAAACCAAGCAGTTTTTGAAAATAGAGTCATAGCTCACCTTTCCACCATGGTACCTATATAGTCTCTTGTAATGTGTGAGATGAATCCTTTTAATCTAGGTTTTAAAGTGAATAGGCCCTATAAATAATGTTTTTCATTTCTATAGTGATGCCCTAGGCAAGCCAAATGAGCATGGTTAGGGATCATAGTGATTGAAACAACATTTGATGGGATTGAGTGCATTGGTTGCTTCAATCCAAGTTGATGTAGAGAATGATATAAGAGTGGAGAAGTCCTATATGCACTAGGAAATTCTGGTGACATGTTTTTTAAGGTATCTAATCAAACCCTTATGAAAACTATTAGTGCATTGGTGAAACCCTTAATTTAAGGCTTAAAAATAGAAACCCACTATATAGATTGTTTGGGGAAGTGACGCTAGGTGAATCTAAAAGATGTTCCAAAAATTTATTAGGATATGAATTTTATTCATCACCTTGTCAATTCATTTTCTATGTTCTATGCGAAAAGTTTAGTTTAGAGGCCTAATTTCGTGTAGCCCTTTTAGGCCTAGTTTCAAACAAATTATTTAGATCAATAAGAAATTGAATGTATTTTGGGTTGATGATCAATATTGTGGACCCTATGACCTAGCAAAAAACCTTCCTCTCTATTATTTTTTGGTTTTAGTCATCTTTGATCATTTTATGTGGATGAACAAATAAGGCATCCATGAAGCATGTTAAGGTTGAGTAGATTTCATCATTGGTGTGGACAAGTTGAAAAGTAGAAGGATTGCAAATAGAATCCTTCAGAGCTAGGGTTACAATAAGAACCCTAATAGGCTAGAGAAGTAGCCTAGAAACCTAAAAGAAGACAAGGTTAAGAAGAATGACTTGTTCTTACATTACTATTGTTAAGTTGGTCAATATTTATAATTAGTAAGGTTCTCTATCTGATTAACAATATTACATTAGGTTACTATTACTATTTCCACCATACCCTTAAATTTAAAACACCATTTTAAGAATTCCAAAAATTGCTTAGTTCTATAGTCTTTATTAAACCTTGAGAACAACTTTCTATCTTAAGAGTATCAATTAATAAAATATGCATAAGCCATATCAAGTAACTCTACTAGGTACACCTATCTAGGTTAGAAAATCTTAAAGTGAAGATGATTTGATAATAGTATGAATCCTAGTCATTGACCAAACTATGTTGGATTTCCTTGTATTGAGAAAGAAAGGCTCATAGGAATCTGACTAACAATTTGAGGAACCAATATATTGGCAACTCTATTGGGGAGTTTCTCATGACATTCATTGTGAAGATACCTAGGATTCTCAATTTTATCACTAGTTTTCAGTTCACTGGTGGAACTTGGTTGTCCTACCTCCTTTTCTACCTCCATTAAAGGTCTTGAGGTATCTGGCATCCCATTAGTATAAAATTGATCTACTTGGCCATTTAGGATCTTTTCTGACTTCTCACCTTCATTATTAAAATTTGCATTTACCTCAGTGGCATCACCCTTCTTTTATTTCTCTTGGGTGTTCTCACTTTCATTAGTCACCACACTTTGTTTCTCAACCTCACCAATATCCTCATCACCCTTACTGACATATGAACTTAATGAGATAATAGAAATAGATGGAATAAAAGGTGTTGAGTTAACCTGTTGTGTGTTTATCTATGTGTCAACCTTAGGATAATCTTTGACTTGAACAATCATGGGGTTTAGATCCATTAAGGTCTCATGTGGTGACTTAGGTTGTGGAGTTTCATACTTTTTCTTTGGCTTGGTTAGGGTAGAAATTTTCTCAAGGTCAGCCATTGTATTTTTATCTTATGCTATATCCTTCATTAGGCTAACCTCTGACTCATCTTTAATTATAATAGTTTTTATCTGATCTCCTCCTTGTCAAACTATGTATGTTAGATTATTATTGATGTCTTTTGTGTTATCCAACTGTATAGGTTATGGCCTAGTTTTCTTACCCTCTTTCTTCTTATTATCATCCATCATAAGACCATAAACCTTCTTCCAAATTATTTTACTATCTTCAAGTATATTTTATATTTTATATTTCAAGATAAAAAATGATCTTCACTTAGGAACAAACTTACTATTATACTTACTCATTGCTTTGGAAATTTCCTTCCTACTCAACTCAGGCACGAAATTTGTTAGTGTGCCTTCTCTAATCTATCTCTTAATCTTCAAAGAATATTGTCATCTTTCATCAATCTTATTATATAACTCATTAGGGATAATATTATCTAACTCTAAAGGTGTATACTTGAATGTCTTGCTCATGTCCAAAACAACCTCTTCTATCTTGTCCTTTCTTATAGTGTGTAATGTAACATACTTGATGAATATGAATCTTGTCATTCCTTCACTCCCCTTGATTTTTTTAAAAAGAGCATCAATTGCTTGGGGTAGCTTGTATAATGCATTCCTAAATTGTCTAGTATATTCTTAATTAGTTATTTCCTCATCATCTTTGGCCATAACTACCTTTCTTCTTGGCATCTTAGTTGGTTTTCTTAGCTCAACATGTTCTATAGTATTACTCCTCTTTTTTAACTTCATGACTTGAGAAGGCTTGATAATATTTCCAATCCCTTTCTTTTTCTTATCCATAGTTGTATTACATTCCTTAGTCCTTTGTCTTGTGATAATCTATGTGGTAGGGATTGACTTGGTGTTCTTCCTGACACTCTTGTTAGCTTAAGACTTGGAAAGAACTATCTCTTTACCTTGACCTTCTACTTATTCTTTCTCATTTCATTCTTTCTCCTTATTTCCTTCTTTCTCTTCATCCTCATCATTGGACATATTCTCACCTTTACTATCAGTTATTAGCAATGGTGTTTCTTGCTCAGAACCTTCACCAAATGTCCTTTCCATGTTCTTTATCATACCTTTTCTTTTCTTGTCTATCTTGGGTGCATTGATCTACATAGTGATCTTAATCTTGGTTGCCTCATACCTGTTGAATGGCTTGACATCCTTGTCAATAGGTTCATCCAATAATGTAGTTATTATTGGTGTTGCTTCTTCAATGTTAATTTCATAAGGAAATAGTCTCAACCATATCATTCTAGGTATGATCACCTGAATGTATGTCCCATCAGTATCTACAAGGAAACATACATCATCATATTACTTTTCTACCAAGGATTGGGGAATCATTGTTCTATTTCTCATATTTTTCTTAAATTATTCAAAATAGCCATCCATAACCTTCTTGAAATTGCAAGCTAACTAAGTAATGCATTCATTTATTTACTGAGTGATAGGTTTATTTATACTCCAAGTAACAATACCAATTGTGGGAAAATAATTCTATACATAAAATAATATGTACATGAGTAAAGAACCAAGCTTACACATTATGTTCTTATCTTTTTTGATGCTTCACAAATTCTCATATGATTGTGTTAACTACAAGTCAACAAGGTAATATCTATGATCTATCTTTTCAATCTTCCATGCAACATCAACTACAACACACAATATACTATCTAGTTCACCTGACTGATAAAATCTGTGAGCGATAACCCTCACCAAAAAATCTATCTCGATGTCTTTAATGGTGGGAATAGTCATTCCATACTTGTTCCATATTGCCAATGTGAACTCACCTTAGTCACACCCTTGCTCTAATAGTAAATAGCCTTTGCTTTATTTGTTATAGGGTACATAATAACTTGGTGAGAATTCTTCTTTGTAATCTCAACTGGTCTACCTTTTGACCATATTTTCATGTCATGGCCTTGGCTTAGAACAAATTTAATCCATTAAACTTTCAAGACCTTTGGGAAATATAGGGCATGAGTTAATTTTTTCTCTACAATGTGTCTATGCTCTTCCTTTAATTTTCTATCAATTCATAACCTTTCATAAGCATTTCTTCATTCAAAGTTGCCTACTTCACCAATTTTTCACATGTAACAATATTTGATATTATGAACCATAATTACCCTTGGTGAGGTTGAAAATAGGCCACTAGATGAATTTCCTTTCATTGCAATCTCTAGATATGCCCTAAACTTTGGTGGATTAACAACTTCATTTTAAATTAATTACATGTTAATACTATTTGATGCTTCACCTTTCTCAATAGTCAAAGTTGATGTCATTCTCTTCAACTAGGGTTTGATCTTTGAAACTCTGATTTACTTAGTAACAACTCAACTACTCCAAATCACTGCCAACTCTAAGAAAAATGTGTTGATCTTAGATTGGTTTTGATAATTAAGTGTCAACACACTTAAGAAATTTTCTAAGTTGATGCCAAGTATAATATAGATGCCAAGTTATAATATGTATTGAGCTAGAAATTCAATAAGTGTCAAGTCATTTAGATGCTGAGCAATCAGACACTGCAAGCAAGTTTTAGATGTTGAGTGATGAATAGATTCTGAGCAAAGTTCAAAGTGTTGAGTAAGATAGAATTTAGTATGTGTTGAGCATTAGTAATTAGTAAGTGTCGAGTAACATAGAATCAACATAAGATTTTGTGCATTCAAAAACTAAGATGTAAACCATTTTGAGTTGACATAAGGATAAATCTCAAAGTATTAAAATATAAGAATGAATCTATTTGGATTCCCCATGCAACCAATCAAAAAAATGGAAAGATTTGAGTAGGAAAGATGGATGAATCTCAATTGTAGATTCATACCTAACCCTAGGTCACGAAATCCTTTTAAGGAGGTTGAAACCCCTTAAATTAGAGTGTATGAGAGAGTATGTGAAAAGGAGAATGCATGCAAGGAGAAAATACTAGAAAAGTTTGAAGGAAGTGAAAGGGGTGAATTAACTTAGATGAAGGAGATCATTGTAAAATCAGTTAGCAGAATAGAGAATCAAGGTCACAATAGTTTCATACTAGATCAGTGAGGATTAGACTGGATAGAACAAGGATCTAAAATCAGCAATAGTAGATTGCAAGTGATTAGGTCAAACATTCTACTATACTTTCTAACAATTGTATTAGTAGAATGAAATCCTATGGAGATAGGATGGTTTAACAACCATTGTATAAAACCTTTAATAGGGTGACATTCCAAGTGAATGTTTTGTAAATCCTTTAGCCAGGTGCACTTTTAACAGAGTGTTAAAATCCTTTAAAAGGGTAGGATCTAAAAATTGTAAGCTTTTAATAGGGTAGGCCTTTCACAAGGAAAATCATGAGAATGGTAAAAAATATGTAACCTTAATAGGTGAACTTTATTGCTGTAGTAGTGAAGAGTTGTGGGTGTCATCCCCACCACAGTTTTACCTTCATATTGGAGGGTTTCTGGGTAATCATATATGGTGTCAAGTGTTTATGTGGATGCATTTACTTTACGTGTTATTTTGTATGTTAATGCATGCAATAGTTTAAAGTTAAAAGTCTTATTAGTTAAAGTTTAATAGTTCTAATTCACCACCCCCCACCCCAGAAGTATACTTCCCACTTGTTAATTCTCAACAATTGGTATTAGAGATGAGTTCTCATCAGGAGAAGCCTTATAGCTGAGAGAAAAGATCTTCAAATGGAAGTCTACAAGTTGGAAAACACTATTGAGAATCAGGAGATTGAGATACACTTCTTACTACAACAATTGGATGAAGCTAGAAATGCCTTGAGGAGTTTGCTAAAGAGAAGAAAAGAGATTGCCATAGATGAGAATGTTACTTAGTACAAGGAGATTGACACCACAAACTTATTTGTAGATGTTAACTCATGTGAGTTTGATGCAGCAATTGCAAATCTCATGGACAAGAATAGAGCACAAGCTGGAGAGATTAGAAATCTTAAATTGTAGCAAGAATCATAGGTAATATTGCTATGTGAAGTAAGTGAACAAAAAAAGAAAACTATTGAGGATAAGGGCATGATTAAAGAAGACAAAAGAATTTTTTCAAACAAATTGGAAGAAAAATTAGTAGAGTTGTCTAGGATCTCAAACATGTAGTTGGATACTTTGAGTTAAATGATGAATGCCCATCATGAGATAAATGTCAAGGACACTGAAATAACTACATTGAAGTTGTAAAATGAGTAACTACAGAATGACATAAAAAGAGAGAAAGAGTTTGCTAAAAGATTCAAAAAGAAAAATGAAGCCATCAAGTACTTTGAGCAACTATTGAAATCCCCTAGATCCAATAAAGACACATCAAGTTTGGGCTATACAAGTACTAAGGAAGGAGTGTCATTTAAAACTTATGAACAAAGGAATGACAAAGATAAGAACTCCAAACCCACTTGTCATCATTGTGGTAAGAAAGGACATACAACTAATGTTTGTAGGAACAAGAATTCTAGTCAAAATGCTAAGCCAAATAATATGACACATTGTTATGAGTGCAAAAATAAGGTCATCAGGCACATGAATGTAGAAAAAGGATACTGAATGCACCAAGATTTGAAGGATGCTACTAAATTTTTTAGATGTATGGACATAAAGCCTTCGAATGCAAATTTGAGCCCACATGGTCATCAAACAAGGGAAGAAGCCATGAAAATTCCTATAATTGGGATTATAGCACAAGACATAGCTATCACTACTGTCAAGAGTATGGACACATCCTTGAAAATTGCATAAGAACACACTTCAATGGAAGCTACAACAGATGGTTGAGCCAAACTACATGTTTTAGCCGTTTGAAGACTGGTCTTTCTGTGCTCTGATACCACCTTGATGCAGAGTTGCACACCGAAAACCACCACTTTGCCTAGATTGTCTCTAGGACTTCCAAATCAGCAAAACATTTCTTCAGACTCTAGGAACCTTCAAAGACTCCTTAACACACTCCTAATAACCCCTTTGCAAGGTTAAAACAATCCTCCAATACAAGGGAGAGCAATTCAAAGTTTGTCTCAAAAATTGGTTTAGGGACACTTTCCCTATACTAGGCCAAATTGCACATCAGCAACCTTTGGCTCTCACAAGCATAATCCACTAATTGGATCACCTTCACAAACCTCAATGCACTTCAAATAACCCAAAATTTGGGCCTCAACACCTCTGCAACACTTATTTACAATAAAGACCTAGTAGATCCTTGTAGGTCTCTCCAACTGGTTATCCTGCAATAACAACAAATTATTCCAAATAACCTGCAAAAAAAACTAGGGTTTTGAGTACCCTTTATCCCCTTCTTGCAATCCTCCAAGTTTCACTTTCCCACTCCACTCCAGCATGCCTTAACTTATCCTAAACACACAGACCTAATAGGCCTAATTAGGCTTGGTTTGAATAGGATTTGTACGGATATGGGGTCATGAAATGGAAACAAGGCTTGGAAGATGTTAGGGTTGTCCAAACAACACTATTCCACCCTTTGGTTGCAATCCCTACAACCAATTTCTTGCAAATCTTCAAACAGTTCAACTTTCCTAGTTCAAACCCTCAACATGACTTGAACTAGGGCCTGCAAAGAAAATATGTTCTCACCATGGAAATTTGCCTAAATTGTGAAGAAAGGAAGAACAACATGTCTACTTGCAATTTCATTGGGTTTTGTGCCAGGGTGGTCGAATAGGTGCACATTATTGACCCATTTGCACAAAACC
Source organism: Cupressus sempervirens (assembly GCA_028749045.1). Taxonomy (NCBI): domain Eukaryota; kingdom Viridiplantae; phylum Streptophyta; class Pinopsida; order Cupressales; family Cupressaceae; genus Cupressus; species Cupressus sempervirens. The sequence continues at coordinate 310,708,503 of CM053788.1, forward strand.
CTTGTTTAGGGAGGGTTTTGGTGCTGTTTGACTTCAAAAGTAAATAACTTTTGATTGCCTGCACCAAATTCTATCAAACCAATTGCAAACTGATGTTAAAACAACCAAGAATCCAATCCAAGCATTGGATGATCAATCAACCCTCCGTACTGCACGTGAGAATTCAAACAACAGTGAAATGGCACGAAAACTGGGAGTTTTTATTGATTCAATGCAAAATCCGTACAATCTGACATCACCTGTTCTTTGGGGAAGGTGATATAAGCTTAAATATGCCCTCTGGACCGATCAACCACCATGGAGATCGGTTATGAACCGAAATAACAACTTTTCAAAAAGTTGTCAATTTTGACAAAAAGTTGTCAAGCAACTTTTAAAAGTTGCTGAGCAACTTTTGTTGCTTTCTTGCCGGGAAGGCAATTTTGTTTTAAAACCACTCCAAAACATCTCCTAAACCTATTTTGATTATGCATTGAGCCTTTTGAGGCTACAACCACCTAACCTAACTCTACAAGCCCTATAGGTCACATATACCCCTGGTTTATAGGACACCAAATGGGGTAATATGCCTTTACAAATGGGCAAATACTTATTCAATTCCTACTCTAAACACACCTAATCATCAAAACACATCAAATTCTCCCTGAAGAGTCCATCTCTCTTACATAACCAATGTGACCAACATTCCATTCCAAAGTGAACAATAAGGAATAAGACCAAATGAGATCAAGTTATATAATTTGGAACAAAGCCAAATGAAACCAGTGTGATCACTTCCAGATACTTGCCATCTGTGAAGAATGTGAGGAATGAAGACAAGATGGAGAACTTCAAGGTTGTGCTCTGCACCAGTGGGACTGATATTTAAATGCTTTATCATAGATCAGTTCCTAGAATGAGTTAGCACTGAAATGGATAGATCAACATGAATAAAAATGCAAGTTTAAATCTTTAAAGTTTTCACATTGTTACCAAGTAAGGAAAGTTGCCTTTAGATGTCGAGTGAAATCCTAGTATGTGCTGAGTTATCTACCAAAGTCAGTGGAAGCTGAGTGTGTAATGGTTGTCGAGTAAAAGGGAAAATTCTTATTGAAGCTGAGTAAGGGAAACTCTAGTGTATAAGGAGCTGAGTTGACAGTTGGATATATACTAAGCACTAAATGCTATGAAATAAAAGGTATAAAGATGAATTTTCGATCATTTCTTGTTATTGAAAACATAGAGCAAGAGTGAGAAGAGTACAAAAAAGATTTCCAAGTAGAGATTGATGCTTTTACAAAGATTCTAGCAAATATTCAACATTGTTTCATCAATCTAAGGTATTTAATTAAGTTTTGAGCTATGTAGTTGTAAAATTTCTATATTTTGAAACCCTAGTTTTTGAAAATGGAATCTAGCTCTAGGAATCCCAAGGACAAGGAACCATTTGAGGTTTAGTTGGTCTTCAATGAAGTCAAACAACTAGATTTTAGACCAATTCCTGAAGTTGCTTACAAAAATGATCCTGCTAGCACTTTGTCTATTATTCCACCTAAGGTTGTTATGGTGCAAGATGTCAAAAAATCTTATAATTGTAAGGTTGGAGAAATAGATGACATGGAGATTAGGAAAGATTATGAAAAACTTTGTGAAAATAGGGTATTAAAGGAGGAATTCTAGATTGTTGAGAGAAAGGGCTTAACTTATGCCCTAGATTTCCCTAAGTTTTCAAAACTGAATGGATAAGAATAGTGTTGAGAAGAATTCATGACAGATGCCTATGGTTGAAGGGTGGACCCATAAAATTTTCAAAGAGAATCATATATAGGGTAACATGGTATCCAACCCTAGAATGGCCAAAGACCTTGGGAAGTGATTCAAAAGAAGCCATAGAGAAGAACACTAGGGCCAAGTGGAACAAAAGAGACATGAAAATAGATACAATCAGAGATCCACTTGTATAATTTCTATTAGGGTTATATCCCATGAATTCTACTAGTCAAGAAGACTAAATAGTGTACCATTAATTGTAGTTGATGTGGGATACAAACTTGTCAAGAAAGATCATACATATGATCTAGTAGAATTGTAACTGCAACAAATTATGGGGAATTTAGAAGCAATAAGGAGATCCAATAGTGCTCAGTGTAAGTTTGGATCAATTTTGATATGCATATTTTTCTATGTTCATAATGAATTCCTCTCTTTTGGTAAAATAAGTTGGAAAACCAATGGGTCTATAGCAATAAAAGTTAATGAGTATATAGAGTAGATGGGAGCTAATTTTGAAACCTTAATGATAAGCTATTTTGAAGACTTTAAGAAGTCTATGAAGCAAAGGCTTAGAATGCCAGTTTCTCTAGTGGATCAACATATCAATGAAATTCGTTTCTTATTTGATATTGATTATACATATATCCAAGAAACAATACCAAGGATAAGATGGCTAAGATCACTTGGTTATGGAATTAACATTGACAAAGCATCAACACCAATCATAGCATTACTTGTAGAAGACATTGATAAAAGTGAAAAACCCTTTGGCACTTTTGATGTTGTGAAATCCAAGGTAGAGATAGAGATGAAGACTAATTCTACCCTAAAGAAGAAAGATAAACTAGTAAAAAAGCTAAAGGCCAAATTTGGTGAAGGAACAATAGAAGTAGAAGAACAAGAAGAAGAATAGGGCCAGGGGCAACTTGTCTTGACACAAGGTATGGGTGAAGATGTTTAAGAGGAAGAAGGTGCTGAGGAGGAAGAACAAGCTAAGCAAGCACCTACTAAGCAAGAGCCAAAGAAAAGAAATTCTCAAAAATAGCCTACAGCTCAGCCCAAAGGCAAGAATATAGTCAAGCCAAGCTTAGCTAAGCCTACTATAAGGGAAAGTAAAAGAGCTACAAAAAAGGAGGCTAAGGAGCAAGAAAAGAAGAAGGCTACCAAGCAAGAAGGTCCACCCAAGAAGAAGCTAAGAAGAAGGTATGTTGCACCTCTTGAATCAGATGAGGAAAAGACTACATCTGATGACAATGGCCAATTTAGAGTGGTAATTCACACCACCAAGTCTGATTTAGGAAATATTGTTGGAAATATTTAAGACTATGCTAGGTTACTATGAGGGAACGGGTGAATCAGTAACCTTAAAAACTTTATCAACTTCAAATCTTAATTGTAATAACCCAATAATCATTTAATTCATTAAATCAGATCTAACCACATGCATGAGAAACTAAAAACATAAACATTGATGGCATATGAACACAATAATTTGGTGACCCAAAAACCTTCTAAATAGAAAGTAAAATTGGGGTGGGGATGATACCCATAAAACATCAATCCTATAGCATATAGTTGGCCTGTTAAGGCTTACAATGATCACTTATGATGATCTACTCTATTAGGAGTAATTAGGACTACTAGGTCCACCTTCTTAGAGGATTTACAAACATATAATGAAGTATGCACTTAGTAAAGAGATTTGACAAAAGACTGTCGAGTCTACCTTGTTAGAGGATTTTAGACTAGTTCACCTGTTAGAATGAAACAATAGATCTCTAACTTACAACTAATTTTTTGATAGAGATTCTTTGAAGTACTGATCACCTTTATGTGATAGATATGACTCTGTTGCTCCTTTACTAATATGGCCTTAAGATACACTTGTTGATTCACATTCACATGCTTCTTACATATTCTTTTCTTTTTTCTTTTCATTCATGCATACATCTATTTCTACATCTATGTCTATGTCTATGTGGATATGATACAATACATTGCATATATATATATCAATCCAATTTAAAAAATTACAAAGTTGGCCAATATACAAGTTAAGACCAATATTACAAAGTCGACTTGACTGAAGACACTCAAGTTATGAAGACTGACTTGGTGAAGTTTTGAGACATAGCATCCACTATAATTACTTAGCATCATCATGCATTTGGTAGAAGTGGAAGCTTGGTCCACACTAATCATCTTAGAGTAGTCTTGAACTCAGTCGACACTAGCAACTCGATAGATACTAACTTGGTAGAAACTAAATTCCACGTTTACCATACCTGGACTTGGTAAACACTAATCATATCATCACTTGGTTAACACTAACTATGCTTCACATGAACTGATGGCTTGGTAGAAACTACAAAGTTTGGTAACCACTAAACTACTCGATAAGAACTATAGGACTTCACACTGCCTGAATTTACTTAGTAACCACTAGAATGCTCAGTAGGAACTATGAAGCTTGGTGGCTACTGAATTATATGGCAAACACTATAGATTGTTTAATGAGTTTGGTAGCCATATAGAATTTGAATAAGTGTTGTTAATAACAACAAACTTGACTTAATGTCAACAATCTCCCCCTTTGGCATTAGTGACAAAAACACTCATTAGCCAAAAATTATATACATTATAGTGTGATATTGGCTTGGTACTGGTATACTATTTTTGAGATTTTTCAAAATTTGTCTTTGTAAGTATATTATTTTCTTTGCTTTGCATGATTCTCCCCCATACAATACACATATTAAGTGTTTCTCCCCATATATACATACTAACTCTCATATATATATATATATATATATATATATATATGTATGTATGTATGTATGTATGTATATGTATATGTATATATTCTACTTCTCCCCCTTTTTGACAATAATTCCAAAGATTTATTCAAAGATTATTTACACAAAGACTCCAATATAAGAAAGAAACTCAGAATATACCTTAAGTATGAGTGCTAGAGTTTTATCCCAATTTTCTTGCAAAATTTTGTAGATATGTGGAGCAGTTTGAACTTGTGTAGAAATTTTTATCATGTGATTTGGAATTGAGAAGCTATTGTCATGGATCAATGTTTTTGAGTAAACAATATGCTTCTTCATTGTGTCCATGATGGGAAGGATCATATCCTGAATATCTATCAGTGAAGATTGGATTCTTAATTCTTCTCTCAACAATTTTGCCTACATATCTAACAAGAATTTGATTTTCATATGATGTGTAGAGATTGAACTAGGGTCAAGTGTCAACTATTATGCACTAGCCTTTAGATCTTCATCAATATTTGTCAGTTTTCTCTCTATTTCCCTTGTGAACTCAGTAACATTGCATAATTTCCCAAAAAGTGATGTTACATTAGTGCAAGAATTTTCAAGATTGGTCAAAATTGAAGAAAGCTCCACTTGTTGAATAGCAATTTGTTGAGCAATGTGCTCAAGCACTTTTTTATCAAATTTCTTCTCTGCTTTCTCAATCAATTTTTCTTGACCACTTGAGTCCTCATTAAACTTCTGAATTACTTCTTCCAATTGAAATAAAATGTGTTGAGAAGTATTAAATTCAAGACCTATTACCTTAGTCAAAATATCCTTAGCACTCTCTATGATTTTATATTCTCTATCTCTTTCCTCTCAATTTCTTTTGCTTTGCTTTCTTTTGGAGGAGTTGACTAGCTATTTGTATTTGTTCTGTAGTGGCATTATCAAAATCCCACTTTGGAATCTCAATCTCCTCATCTAAATAAATATCTTCCTCTATCTCTTTTCCACTCAAAAGTCTTGTACATGGTTGAGCCTTGAGTTCAATTACCTTTGTACATACTACCTTAGAATCCATAATGGAAACAATAGTAGAGATAGCAAGACTAGTAGTAAAAACTAATATAGTACTGACAGATGGAATACTAACTAGTATGCTTACTAAATCCAAAACTAATATACTTATAGAAGTATCCATAGTTGTACAAAACAAAACTATAGAATCCAAAATTGTAGAACTCAAAACTATACTTACTATTGAAGAACACAAAATCATAGAATATGTTGTACTCACTACTGATGAACCTGACTCTGGAACTAAAAAAGAGGGAGGTTGTAGCTTGTTAGATGAAGTGGTAGACACTTCCATTAGTGATATGCTGAGCCATGAGGGAGTGAAGAGTGATTGGACATTTGATGTATCTATTATGGTCACAATCAAACTTGCTAAAGTTGACTCCAAATTTGATGTAGCTACTTATTTGCTTGGAGAATGAGGAAGTGAGGCAATGAATACTACAACTATCTTTATAGTATTAGTCTCCTCATCATCTTCTTTTACTTCCTCAGTGGCTTCTTCTTCTTTATCTTGTTCAACTTCTTTGTTATCAAACTATATTGTTTCAAAATTTATTCCTTCTTCCTCATCATCATTGTCATCATCCTTGACTTCTATTAGAGAGTCACTTGGTTTCTACAAGTGATAACTATTCTTCCTCATGCCTATAGCATTCTTGACTACATGCTCTATATCTTTTAATAGAATTAAACAAGTATTGAATCTAAGAGTCATCTTGTCTTCATATTTCTTCATAGACTCTTTTACCTTAGCATTTGTAATGCTCGGTAACAATTGCCTCAGGGTTTTTTTCTACATATTTTTTGCTGTCTGTATGGTTGAGTCCCATCTTGGCTTCAATCTCTCTAATAGATCATTAGAAATATAAGAGGCTATTTAATTAGGGGAATACTTCCATTTACCCATATTGGTTAGCACCAATTCCTCAATCTAATTCTTCTCAGCCTCTGTCCTAGTCTCATACTTTAATGATTTGAAGTTGATTATGCCTACACCTTCTTCCATTTGTTTTAGTCTTTCCTAAAAGGTGAGAGGAGGCTTGCTAAACGCAACTTCACTACCTTTCTTCCTAGATCTTCTGGTAAACACTACAATGGATGGATTGGGTGGCTTGGTGATGATCACCTTGCCTTTCTTCTTCACTAGCTCTTCTTCCCTTTTTGAATCATCTTCATCCCCTACTTCATCATTATCATCTTCTCCTTTACCCTCAATCAACAAAAGAGGTGTGTTGGTTTTGAGTTTTTGATATTCTCATCTTGCCTTTGTTAACTACTTGTAGAAGCTTGATTTCAATCTCTATTCTTGCCTTGGCCTCATCATATGTTCCAAAGTGTGGTGACTTTGGATCAACATGTTTTTTAATCAAGGCCTTAATTATGTCTTTCGCTTCATCAATGTTCACCTCACAGGGAAGAGGTTTTACCCATACAACTCTTGGAATCACTGCCTAAATGTAGACTTTGTCACCATCTACCATGAAACAAACATCATCCTTGTAATCTTCAACCAATTTCTTGGGAATCCTAAATCTATTATTCATTTTCTCCTTGAAGACATCAAAAAAATTCTCACCCAGTTCTTCAATGTACTCGTTAATTTGATATAAAACTGGCACATCCTTTCTCCATACAACTGTACCTTTAGAAGGGAAAAAGTTTTGAACATAGAAAAATAGACATGTTAGCAATGAACTAAACTTACAAAGATTGTTCTTGGATGTCCTTATACTTTCCATGTTTTTGTTGAACTATTTCAACAATAAGTCTATAAGATCATATGCCAAATTATTTTTCATGACTTTGAATACCAAGTCTACTGCTTCACATGACACACTATTGAGTCCACTCAAACTATAAATCTTATGTGGTATCACAAGTATGCCAAATTTCAGTTTTGCATCTGTTACACTACTAATCTTCATGCCTCTACCATCCCACTCAGCTAGGGTTTTCTTCTCTAACTCCACCCAACCTAGGGTTTTAGTAGCTTTGGCTTTTGAGAGAATGGGAAGGCCAGTGATACAATGAATCATCTTCTTAGTGATCAAAAATAGTTGCTCACTCAATAACTAACCACTATGAACTTGGCTTAGGATGTATCTGATCCATTTGATTTGGAAACTTTAGGACAGGTGGGGAATGTGAGTTAAACCCTTATCTTCCAAGTACTTATGCTCAAGTTTAAGAACACCATTTATACATAATTCACCTAGGGTAGCTTCCATCTCGAGGGTGCCAATTTTTTAAATTTTGCACTTAAAATGTGTTTGGATATTATTAATGAGAATTACCTTAGGAGGGATTTGCGATCGTGCTCCATTTGGATCGAGGGTTTCCACAATTATTGGTACAAGTTTAAAATTTGATGGTTTCCATTTGACTCCTCAGACCAAAATTTATGACCGTTTCTTTTCCTTACTACTACTGCTTGATGCTTCCATGGCTACTTGGTAGGTTATGGAAATTTTCAAAAAAAATTACTACAAATTTTGCTCGAAATCTCTTGATCACTCTGCAATTTGCTTGATCACAATAAAACTTCAAGATTTTGGTGAAAAATGAATTCAATTTCCTTCCTTTTGATAAATTTTTTTCATTAATGCTTAGTAAAAAAGTAGCTATGATGACATCATTATGTGCGACAGACTGTCATCTACTATTTGTGTGGATTGCTTGGTGAATACTTCATAACTTGGTAACAAAGATGTGTGACTAGTTACTCTTGACCTTGCTCAATAGAGTCCATGACCCAACCTTAATTGGTGATAATTGATACTAATCTTCTATGATCCCATTCTATCTCAAATATTGATTTGGATCTTTTCTTTTTTCTTAATTTTGGAACTATTTAGATGTGACTATGATAACACAATTTCAGTTCTTACTTAAGAACTTAGTTGGAAATGGTGGAGTCACCCACTTCTTGAGTGACATGGCCATCATTGCTTGGACTGGCTTCCTTAGTGGATTTAGGAATCCATTGATGCCTCATTTTCTTTCTGGTGTTATCTACTTTTTCTTTCTTTTCATCTTCAATTCTCCCTATATTCATGCAATTCTTGGCTAGATGACCAAGTTCTGTACAAGTAAAACATCTTATGTTGGTATCTCCTTCCTTGTGTTATGTTTAACATAGTTCATGCCAATGTGTCCATACTCTCTACAATAATGACATCTACACCAGGTGGTATAGTCCCAACCAAATAATGCTTTCATAATTTGCTCTGCTAGATTGAATGACTTCGTTATGTAGTTTGATGCCTTCTGACCTTGTTTCTTGCATTTGTGACATTTGCCTTCAAATTTTGGTTTCTCTTTGCATTCATTAGCCTTGTGACCATGCTGATTGCAATTGTAACATTTACCATTGAATTTTTTTTTTCATTAGTCCAACATTTGTTTGATGTATGACCTATCTTACAACAATGATTACAATTAGGTCTTTGATTCCTTTGAGCACATTGTTTGGAGGATTCACCTTCTTCTTTGTATCCAATTCTTTCTTTATCCTTTTGTTTATAGAGATTCTACTCATTTAGTTGATTCAATTGATTCATGTCTACTTGGGATTTCATCATTCTCTCATTGAATTTCTTTTCAGTGTTTAGGTCATTTTTCAATCTTTCACTAATTTGCTTTTCAGAATTTAGATCATTCCTTAATCTTTCAATGATCTATCTTTGACTCATGGTTTCTTCATTTGCATTGGAGATTTTATCTATAAGATCTTCATGCTGAAGGGTTTGGTTCTAGATCTCACTATTTCTTTTATCCATTTCTTCTTTCATCTTGTTCCTTTGCTCCAAGATTTCACATAGCCTTATTGACTTAATTTCTTGTTCTCTTTTGAGCTTTCTTATTTCTTATTGCAGGGAACCATTCTTCTCTAAGAGTTCTTTGATTGCATTATTTTATTCATCTGAACTGCTTGAAGGAAAAAAGATCTTTAATCTTTTCTTCAATGTACTAGTGATCATTCATCTAATTTGCAAGTTCCTTCCTTCTTTTCAGGGATTGGGAAAGTTGTTCCTTAGCTTTCTTGAGTTGTGTAATGGCCATTTCTAGATCTAGCTTTTCATTGTCAATTGCTTTATCAAGTTTGAAGATCTCCATTATCTTTGATCTTTGCTCAAGCTGTCAAGTTTTATCCTGAGAACTATAATGCTATGATACCAATTGTTGGAAATATTCAAGATTTTGCTAGGTTACTGAGAGGGGAGGGGTGAATCAGTAACCTTAAAAACTTTATCAACTTTACATCTTAATTGTAATAACCCAATAATCATTTAATTGATTAAATCAAATCTAACCACATGTATAAGAAACTAAAAACATAAACATCCATGGCACATGAACACCATATTTGGTGACCTAGAAACTTTCCAAATAGAAATTAAAAATGGGGTGGGGATGATACCCACAAAATTTCAATACTACAGCATAAAGTTGGCTTGTTAAGGCTTATAATGATCACTTCTAATGATCTACCCTATTCAGAGCAATTAAGACTACTAGGTCCACCTTGTTAGAGGATGTAAAAACATACAATGAAGTATGCACTTGGTAAAGAGATTTGACAAAAGACTATTAAGTCTACCTTGTTAGAGGATTTTGAACTGGTTCACCTTTTAGAATGAAACAATAGATCTTTGATTTACAACTGATTTTCTAATAGAGATTCTTTGATTACTAATAACCTTTATGTGATAGATATGACTCTACTACTCCTTTGCTGATATGGCCTTACAATACACTTGCTGTTGATTCACATTCGCATGCTTCTTACATATTCTTTTCTTTTTTCTTTTCATTCATGCATACATCTATTTCTTTATCTATGTCTATGCCTATGTGGATATGATACAATACATTACATATATATATCAATCCAATTTACAAAATTACAAAGTTGGTCAATATACAAGTTAACACCAATATTATAATGTTGGCTTGAATGAAGACACTCAGTTTGTGAAGACTGACTTGGTAAAGTTCCAATACATGGTGTCCACTTCATTACTTAGCATCATTATGCATTCAGTAGAAGTGGAACCTTGGTCCATACTAATCATCTCAGAGTAGTCTTGAACTTGATCTACACTGGAAACTTAGTAGATACTATGTAACTTGGTAGAAACTAAATTTCATGTTTACCATACCTGAACGTGATAAACACTAATCATCTCATCACTTAGTTAACAATAACTTTGCTTCACATGAACTGATGGCTCAATAGAAACTATGAAGCTTGGTAACCATTGAATAACTCAGTAAGAACTGTAGGACTTCACACTGCTTGAATTTACTTGGTAACCATTGGAATGCTCAATAAGAATTATGAAGCTTGGTGGCTACTGAATTACATGGAAAACACTGTAGACTATTTAATGAGCTTGGTAGCCATATAGAATCTGAATAAGTGTTTTCACTAATAGAAAAATTGACTTAATGTCAACAAATATATGTGATATCATTAAAGATAATGCAAACTTATCTAGCTTAAATGCATTGATTTTAATAAGTTGAATAGAGAAGAATAGAACATAGTTGAAGAATCAATCTACACTATGATGGCCAAGTTCAAGAACACTCCACTTGAACTTGATAATTCAATGCCTAAGGAGTTATATTCTATTGTTAAAAATAAATGGCATTACTGCCTTAATAAGAAAGAAATAGGTGAGTCAACATTGGCTTGTGTAATGCCTGAGCTCACTAAAGGGAAAATAAGCAAGGAAAATATGAAGCATGGGAGCAAATTTTCACTCAAATATAGAGCATTCAGTATTCTTTGGAATAAGATTGAAGATGTTGTGAAAAATTTTACTCAAATGTGGAAATTAATTGATGGCCTCACAACTATAAATGAAGGAGAAGAAGATCCCTTTGAAGGGAGAAATAATGGAGAAGAGGATGAAAATGAAAAGGAAGGTGAAGGAGAAAAAGAGATGGTAGATATAGTGGAGAAGGAAAGACAATAGGATGATATGGAAACTACTAAAGAGCAGTAAATAGAACAAAGTGTGGAAGACACATAATTGCCACCTCCATGTCCTCAACATGACACTTCTACACCTACAAAAACTATAAAAGTGAAGGATGTTCCTCACAATTCTGGTCAAAACATAAATCCATTGATTGTAGAAGATCTCAAAAATATCCTTGACCAAACAACTCTATAGGCCCAATTATGCAACAATCCATTGTTGGTCAGTGTAGATGAGTTGCAAAAAGTAGTAGCTAATTTGACTAGGGATAAGATGAAAACACAAGAAACATCTTCAATAATCCCTATAGCTATAGGTGGACAACCCAAAGAACAAGCTACATAAGATACATCAACTAAGGTTGACTCTATAGTTAGAGTCACCATAACTATCGAGGAGCTAGCAAAGGACCAAACAGGATAGATGGATACTTCTATTCCTACTGCACAAGTACAAGATGCACCACCTTAGATAATATACATTGATCAAGCAAGATCAAAGGAGGAAATGGAGCCCCAAAGGAAAAGGAGCAAGTAGCAATTCAAACTTTGGTTAATCTTCCAACCTCTAGGACTCCAACAAAAATGCCACAAAAGCCGAGCACTAAAGTAGTAACACTTCAAATATTAGCACCAAGCTCAAGCTCTACAAAGGTTGCAAGGGTACCTCACTATGGAGACCCTATACTACATGAAGAAATAGTCATTCCTAAGTATGACTATGAAACTATGAACATTGATCTGATCAATGAAGTGCAAGAGGCACTAGAGAGGAAGAAAAAGTAGGAGATACTCAAGAATGAGTATAAATAGAGGCAAGCATTGATTGAAATAAATGACATCTTTTTAGATGCATTTAGCTTGTAGGCACCTGATGAAACAAAGCCCATTATGGAACAACTTTCAAATATAGTGGACCAGGTGCAAAGTGAAGACCATGATATTAATGCCAAGCTAATGGAATGGTCAGAAAGGAAGTTTCAAACAAAGGTAAATGAAAGAATATCCAGTGAGATAGCACTATCACAAGTAGAACTAGCTAAGAAAATTGAAAAGGTGAAGGTAGTACTTTAGAACATATTCTCATTGTACTCAAAATTTTGTGATCCTTCCATCTTCACATAGGAGACTAGCCAGAGAATCATCAGCTTGGAGAGAAAATTGAAGATATCAAGCATGCAACTACCCAAAGATTCAACTCAAAGTGAGAAGCACTTTAACACAACACTTCACTCAAAAGGAACTAGTTGTATTAACAATAGAAGAGGCTAACACAAGAACCAAATTGGTGCAAATACAAGCCTCTCTCACCCCTCCCATGTAAATTTTACAAAAGGAACTAGCCTATACAAAGAATGTGATAAAGAAAGATCCCAATCTTTCCACATTAGATGGCTTAGTTCACCTTGCAGCAGAGACATCCATCCAAATTAAATCCCTAGAAGTTGCAATATAAAATTAGGATGCTACTCTAAGAATTTTAATGGAAGTGAACAAGAACTTCTTGGCTAAGTATTTAGTCAATTTCTAAGACCCTTTTACATAAGTGTCAAAAAGAGGGAGAAATTAAAGGCAGATTAGGAGAAATTGGAAAGCCATAAGGAAACTTAAACTACTAGGGAAACATGTGGAAGGGGGAGAGGAGCAAGAGCAAAACAAAGCATAACAAGAACACATAAAAAAAAGAGTATCAAAATTGAAGATAAGGAGTATTAGCTGAGGCACATCAATCTACTCAAAGATATTTTGGTTACAAGGATATGGTGCATCAACTTAGGGGGAGATCAAAATTTTTGAGGTATATAGTCCTTCAAAAAAATTTGAACAATTTTGAAGTTTTGTATATATACCAAACATAATGTATATTATACTCGAGGAGATTAGTTTCATTATGTATAGTTAAGTGTTTTTGACACTCATGTCAAAAAGGGGAGGTTGTTGATCTCAAATTGGTTTTGACAATTGAGTGTCAACAAACTTAAGAAATTTTCTAAGTTGATGCTAAGTATAATATGGTTGTCGAGTTACAATATGTGCTGAGCTAGAAATTTAGCAAGGTCAAGTTATTTAGATGTCGAGCAAACAGATAGTGTTGAGCAAGTTTTAGATGTCGAGTGACTAATAGATGCTGAGAAAAGTTAAAAGTGCCAACAAAGAAAAAATTTAGTATGTGTTGAGCATCAATAATTAGTAAGTGTCAAGTAACATAGAATTAGCATAAGAGTTTGTGCCTTCCCAAACTAAGATATAAACCATTTTTGAGTTGACATAAGGATAAATCTTGAAGGATTAAAAGATAAGAATGAATCTATTTGGATTCCCCATGCAATCAACATGTAACCAATCAGAAAAATGAAAAGATTCAAGCTAGAAAGATGGATGAATCTCAATCATAGATTCATACCTAACCCTAAGTTACAAAATCCTTTTAAGGAGGTCAAAACCCCATAATTTAGAGTGTATGAGAGAGTGTGTGAAAAGAAAAATGCATGCAAGGAGAGAATACTAGTGAAGTTTGAAAGAAGTAAAAGGGGTAAATTGACTTAGAAGAAGGACAAAATTGTAGAATTAGTTAGCAAAATAGAGAATCAAGGTCACAACACTTTCATACTAGATCAGTGAGGATTAGATTGGACAGAACAAGGATATGAAATTAGCAATAGCAGATTACAAGTGATTAAGTCAAACATTCTACAATACTTTCTAACAATTGTATTAGTAGAATGAAATCCTATGGAGATAGGTTGGTTTAACAACCATTGTATAAAGCCTTTAATAGTGTGACATTCTAAGTGAATGTTTTGTAAATCCTTTAGCCAAGTGCACTCTTGATAGAGTGTTAAAATCCTTTAATAGGGTAGGATTAAACAATCCTTGTAAACTTTTAACAGGGGGCCTTTCACAAGGAAGATCATGAGAATGGTAAAAAATATGTAACCTTAATAGGTGAACTTTATCGCTACAATAGTGAAGAGTTTTGGGTGTCATCCCCACCCTAGTTTTACCTTCTCATTGGATGGTTTCTAGGTAATTATATTTGGTGTCAAGAGTTTATGTGGATGCATTTACTTTACATGTTATTTTGTATGTTTATGCATGCAATAGTTTAAAGTCAAAAGTTTAATACTTCTAATTCACACCCAACCCACCCACCCCACTAGAAGTATACTTCCCACTTGTTAATTTCAAACAAAATTTTATAAGGTCTTCACACAATCACTCAACTTTTCTCAAGATTCACTCAAACTCTATTATCTTTTGAAAAATTGAAAGCAAAGTAACCAAAATGAATAGAGAAATTATTATTGTACCATATTAAAATGGATTCACTTTCCTTTTAATATTGTTGAGGTCCCTCTTCTTCATGATTCCCTCTTTAGACCTTGATATGCTCATATTCAATCTCTTTTCCTCTTCTCTCTTCCATATTTGCACTTTATCTCTATGGTATCTTTCGTGGATCTCTATGGAATCTAGGAAGTATCCTCTTAGACTAGATTTATTTAGGTCAACCTATAAGTTGACCTATACTAGGTTGACATAAGTCAAACTAGTCCTTCAAGGAAGACATAGCCCTAAACTAGGTTGATTCAAGTTGACCTAGTCCTTGAGAGTTCTAGATCTTAGGGTTCAAAAGTTTGTAGAGGTTTAATTAGCTTATGATCGTTATCCAGTTAGCCTGTATTATTTTCCTACTCAAAAAATCATATTTAAGGAGACTTGAAGGATTCATTTTCATATCTAATCAAGAAATTTCATTCATGCACTCAATCTCTTTCTCTCTAGTGAATGTTTTGGCCTTTTTCATTCAAGGAGTTCAAGCATTCAAGCAAGGAAAATTCTATCTAGGATTAGTGAATACTTTGTGAGCATTTCCTCTTCAAGATCTAGCATATTGTCAGCCATCAATGGAGTAAATTCATATTGAAGGATTCATCCTCTTCATTGATGCATATCCATGTCCATGGCACCATAATGGAGTTATGATAGACCTATTGCAAAGTGTGAAGATATCCCACATTCTTAATTCAAGATCTACATTACATACACAATGGAAATATGAATCCTATCATTTATAATGTTCTTTAAAGTCATTTACATTTACACTTCTCATTTATGGTTAATTCCTTAACCTAGGGCTTGACCAAGACAATCTCTCATCAAACCCTAACCTCCAAACCTTTCTTTTCGGTGTTGATTTTCATGTTGGGAGAAAAAAGAATTGCAGATCTAAAACCTATGGTTCTCAAGCTTTCTAGAGTCATCAGCTTTAGAGTCATAGACTATGCCAACCTAGTTGTAGAATGTACTTCCAAGTTGACCTAGTTCTTCATTCTCAAATTTCAAGGATATTTTCTAGTTTTGTTCCTTTTGTCATTTTATTCTGTGATCTACAATTGGAAATTTAGAAAAATTTTAGATTCAAAGGTTATTGAGCATAAATATCTCTTTCTCTATATATTGTATGGTGATCCTTTTACATTTCACTTCATTTCATATCTTCACCCTATATTTGCATCCTAATTGGGCCAATTATATTCATATAGTATCTAGATTTATATTTCTTAAGAAATCCATTCAATTTCACATTTGTGTTATTATATCAAAGGGCCAAAGAGTGCATTTCCTTATATTTTATTCCTCTAATAATCTATATTTAGTATTAGCATCCTTCTCCTTTTGGGTCCTTATTAATCTAATTTGGGTTAGAAGTGGAATCATATTTGGAAATTCCCCTCTTTCCTTGCAAAGTTGAGCCCTACATCCTACTAAAGTGCTTCTATTTTACCACTGAATATTTTGGTGCACCTAACTAGTGCCCCTTTCTTTTTGGAGTTAGATTATTTCTTCTAGGTGTTTATCTTCTTTTGGTGAACCCAACTTTTTACCCTCTTTCTTGGAATTTGATATTCTTATTAACGTGAACCCCTTTTTTTTTGGTGTTGGAATATTTTTCATATCTTTGGATTTTATTTCTTTTGGTTGGATCTAAATAGGTTTTCCTTTTGTGACCTCCTCTTTTTATGAGATTAATTACATGAAGTCCTACCTATAGTGTTATCATTAGGATAAGTCATAGAATCATGGGTTCATTTAATGATACTCACATTTTTCTGATGATCTTAATCCTATCATGAAGCATAACTCTTCTCACTCATCTCATGATGAGGATAATTCTTTGATAGTTCCTCCTTCACAGGTTGGTAATATTTCTAATGAATTTGATCAATTGGAATCTCAACTTGCTCAGGAAAATTAGAATCTTGATTGTGTTTTTGTTGTTGAAGCTCTTAAGAATCTTGTTAATAATGATGAAAAAACCTTTCTATTTCATGGCATATCTTTTCTTATTAATACTTATGTTAAGTCTTTGAAAAAATGTGCTCAAGAGTTAGGATACCCTCCTCCTTCCTCTACCACCATTGAAACTTCTATCCCAATTTCTACTACTCGTTCCATCATACCTACCTATGCTACTTCTACACAAATTTTCACCCTTTAAGTGTTAGTCTTCCTCATCTTTCACTTCCTATGAGTGGTCCTCCTACTTCCATTCCTTCTTCATTGCCTTTTTATAATGTGGTTCCTCTTACTTATTTGAACCCTTTTCCTTCCCTTTCTCCATCAACATCCTTACATATTCCTTCCACTTCTAATACCTTTGCTAATACATCTAGTGTATCTTTTGACCCTATTGTTTGTACCTTGGTTCAAACCATCTCTTCTTTACAACAAAAAATTTCTCATTTAACCCAATCTAAGTACAATATTCCTCCATGTGATGTGGTGAATCCCCTTTCCTTAGATATCCTTTGTGTTTTTGTTCATAAACATATTGAGGTACCTCATCTTGAGGCTTATGATGGTAAGTGAGATCTCACAATTCATGTTAAAATTTTCCAAATTATATGTAGTAATTTTTCTTATGACTATAGGATTATGGCTAAGTTTTTTTTGCACACCTTTAGGGATAGAACCTTGCAATGGTATTTCTCTCTACCTCCTTATTCTATTGATTCTTTTCAAAGTCTTGTTAATTCTTTCATTCAAAAATTTCAAAATAATATTTGTCCATTAGTTTATTTAATTGATTTAATGCATTATAAGCATAATGTTAAAGAAAAATTTATTGAATTTATTGGTACATAAAAAAAATTGTATTCTCAATTTTCTTATAATGTGTTTTATCATGATATTAAACACATTTTTATTTCTAATTTACAAAAATACATTATGGATAAGATTCTCTTTGCTGAGTATACCTCATTTTCACACCTATGTGTAGTGCTTCACCATTACTAGTTACAAGTGAGTCAACTAGAGAGCTCTACTATGATGGTTCCTATTTCTAGTGATAAAAATGATGCCAATAGATATTCAAACAAGTTCTCTAAATCTAACAACTTTATCAAAATAAAATCTTCACATACAGATGGTGATCAGTGGCTACTACATCTTGAGGTATGACTACTTTTTCCTCTATATTGTTTCCTAATTGTCAATATGCTAACTTATTTGAGCCTTTGTATGAGGTGATGACTAATTTGATTCACTCTCAAGTTCTTAATCTTCCTCCTATTCATCCTATTGATCCTAGTAAGCCTCTTCCTAAGTCTTTTGATTCTAATACTTAATTTCAATATCACTATCAACCAAGTCATGATACTCAAAAGCGTTATGGTTTGAAGAATGTTATTTAAGACCTTATTTATTTTAAGGTTATTTATGTCAATGCTCAAGTTAATTATAAGAATAATTCCATTGTACCACTTAATTATTTTTTTTAGATTTATTCTGATCATTTTCTTTCACATTTAGTGAATATCATTAATCATCCTTCTTCTGATTTCCATATTTCTTATGATGAGAAGATAGAAGAAATCATGTGGTTAATCATGTTGAGTTAAAGCATCAACCTCTTATTTATTCTCAACCTGATCCTCAAAAAACACCACCTTTTATTAACATTAGTTAGTTTGATATGCTTAAGGTACCTAATGGTCCTCTTTACATCACTACTAGAGTAAGTCATATTCCTTCTTGTGGTACTTTGGTTGATCCTTCTTCTATTGTGAATGTTATCACCAAAAAGTACCTTTTTAATAAAGGGTTACATAGATAGTTATGATTCAGCTACTATATAGATTCAAACTTGTAATGATTTTCTTTATTGACCTCAATGCTTTATCACTTTATCTATTAATATTTTAAGAAATTTTTTTTTACTACTTTTTTCATTATTCCTACTTCTTATCAATTTGAAGTTAAGCTTGGTACTCTATGGCTTTCTACCATGTGAGTTGTTTCTTCTCCTATTAATAAATATCTTAAATTTTCTCATGATGGAGTTATTGTTACTATTAATCAATCTATAGGATAAAATCAAATAAATTAATTTTTAAAGACTTGATCTAGATAAATGATTTAGTAATTGAGAAAAAAAATTGAAAAGGGGGCTAATAGTCTAGGTGACCATTTTTGGGTGATTACATTTTCCCTCTTTTACTAATGTGCGATTGATCTAGGAACACATTATGAAAAAGAATGAAGAAAGCAAATAGGCAACAACAAATAGAGAGATCTAGCTTTCAAGAACAAGGTGTAGAGTGAGATAGAAAACCCTAAAAGAAAAGCCTGATAGTGACAATATTGAATGTTAGGAGAGAGAGATGATATTAGAACTTGAGAAGAGGACTAATATATCTAGTAAAGTAGATAGATCAAGATGAAATGGAAAGGTGAAGCATATGCTCCTGAGAAATAGATAGCTATAATAAGAAAGAAATTGATAGTGGTCATAGAATATTCCTTCCCCCTTGGAATCAAAATCTAAATAAAATAGGGTGGATGCAAACATGAGAAATATATGATCAAATTGAGGTAAAGAAAGGTACAAGATAATGGATAAGTGATTATAGTCCAAGAGTAACCACAAACAAGTGATAATATGCCCCATTTTGACTAAAGTTGACCAAGAAAGATAAACCACTAAAATGTTGGCAATATGGTTAGTTAGATGTCTTGATGATTGTCATTTGTGACAACATACATTCAATATTTCATTTATGCATTTAGAGATAGAAAATTGTCTAAGTATTAGACAGTTTGCAACAACACAAAGTATAAATCTTAAGAGTATGAATGATGCATAGAGAGTTGGCTTATGTGTAGTTGAGAAAAGGTTTGTGATATCATCATAATGATGTGTACCATTGCACATGTGTGTATAGATAGTATGAAACAAGTTATACTAAAATTTAACAGTGCATAATAGAGCATGGCATTATATAGAGTTTTACAACTTTAGGAATTATTTTGGTTACAAAATAATTACAAAGCTACGTTGAACTGACTATGTGAATATTATTTCATAAATTATTTTATATTATGTCAAGTTTGTAAAGACATGAGGTTGATAGTGCAGATTTTTATGATTGTGCAAGGTATAAGTAAAGATGTTATCTTGCACAGATAATGGGGAAGTTGCATGATTAGATGTGACATGAAAACTATTATGAGAAATATTTGTGAGCCTTATATGATGTGAAATCTGATGCAAGATTAGAGCAAGTGTGAGTTACATTAGTAAAGCAAGTATTGTATGGATACCTATCTTGTGAAGGAATTGAATTGTATAAATTGCATGTTAGGGTAGTGGGCTCTTCTTGCATACATTATAACTATTGTACCAACTCTTAATAGGGTTGAGGTTTCTAACAAGGCCTAGTCCTCTAACAATGACTCAAGACACTATATGTACTTCATAAATTCCTAACAAGGTCAATATCCTTAACAAGATCCTATTGTTTAGTGAATAATCTATTGGGTATCATCCCCACTGGGGTTTTCCCTTAGCTAGGGTTTCCCAAGTTAAAAAAAATAGTTTTATGAGTGCTCTATGTGAATGGTTATATTTACTATCCAATTTTGTTGGTTTACTTTCATATACAAGTTATAAAGTAATTAACAATATTCAGTTGTGAGCAAAAGTTTGTAATATATTGATTCAACCCCCCTAGTATTATCTATTTCTAATGATTGGTATAAGAGCATAGTTACTTTGAATAGGCTTAAAAAATTAAGTAAGATCCTGGTGAATATGGAATATTTGAAGAAGAATCTTGAAGAATCTCTTAAATAGATTGATATTCTTACTAAAGAGAGAGATAACTTGAAAGATAGATATAAAGATGCAAAATTTTACATTGGCAAATTGAAAGATGAAATTGATGATCTCAAATTTAGAAAAGAAACTTTTTTGAAAATCAGTGATAATGATGATACAAGAAATCTCATGAAAGAGAATGAGATCTTGAAACATGAGTTGAAAATTGTTGAACTAAAGTTGAGTCTTAAAACTAGTGGCAACAACAGTGAACGTAATCTAAAATTTAAGAATGAAGACCTTATATCCCAATTAAGTAAAGTGACATCTGAATTAGATTCTATTAAGATAGAGCATGTAGAGTTAGAAAAATACAATAGCATTATGAAAGGAGAGTTGGCACAAGAAAAACAATAGTTAGAGAAACTTTACACAAGTTCTAAGAAAATTGATGAGCAAATATTTCATCCAAGACCTTCTTATGACAAGATAGGCCTTGGATATCTTCTTAGAGAGAAGTCAACAATGAAATATGAGATTAGGATAGATCTAGATTCTATAATGGAAATCCCTAAGGAAAAGTTCAAATGGTCTAATGAAGTTGAGAGAATTAAATTGATAGAGAAATTTGATGAACCTAGAACAACAAAGCAAGTTGAAGAACCTAAGCAAGATGATTTATCTAAAGAGGTAAGAAATGAATTCAGAGGTAGATTCTATATATGTAATAAAGTTGGACATATGAAGAAATATTACATAGGTAAGTCTTTTAAACCTATTACTAATTTTTATTGTTATAATTATTAGGGTTATGGACATAAGGTAGTGGAATGTAAGAAACCTAAGTTTATTGATGATAATAAGAATAGTAGGATGTTTAGGAATACTAACCCTATAGGTAATGGAATTAGTAGATCTCAGAGAAGATCTGATGATGGAGAGGAACCTAATAGTGAGAAAAAGAAGTTTGTTTGTTACAAATATAACAATCTTAGACACATTGCAAGAAATTGAAGAGCACTTGAAAGTTAGAATGGAAACAATCAAAGGATAAAAGCCAATGTGTGTTAGTTATGTAATAACTCTGGACACATAGCAAGATTCTATAGAATGGAAAAAGGGAACTTTAATAGGAACCCTAATCACATAAGGAACAACAATAAAAATGATAGAAGGAATGAAAATGGAAGTAACAAAAGTCAGAAAGAAATAGTCAAAGAACATGTTGAGGAATTCAAAGAAGCATTTGTGAAGGCTTGTAATATAGAGAGTTCACATACAATATTGGAAGAGAAATTCTATGATGCACATAATGAAAAGTTGAAGTCATAGATTATTTGTAGCTCAACCTATCTAAATTAAGCTATTATAGAAGCAATAGAGCATCAGTTGGTCTAAACCAATGTTAGAGAGTGAGTTAGAGATTTCACAGTTAGTAGAAGGTAGAAGACATAGATAGAAAGCTATGGTTTAGTACACAAGTCTTGATATGCTTATAGTAAGCAGGAATCGTAAGAACAAGGTCATTGGTAAATAAAGATAGTGTTCTGAGTTTGTAGTAGATACACATTTATTGTGTAATTCATTTAAAATGGTTTATGGATCTCAAACAAGATTTGATGTACCATTTTTTCATGCAAAGTGTCTTAAGAAAATTAAAGAGCAATTTGACAATAATTAAAGTGCACAACAAATTCTATGAAGCCAAAAGTTACAGAAGCCCTAATATCATGAATTTGAGGTATTTTATAGAGTATTGAATCTAGTTTATTGTAATATTTATAGTTATTGAGCAATGACTAGTCAAAGAGTGTATGATGTTAATGACAGACTGAGCTATGAGTTTAAGAAACACCCATTTATTTCTTTATTATATGATCCTATAGATGCATTTTTTCAAGTTCCCAAAATGTCTCACACATAGAAGATATAAGGATTTATGTACATTGAAAAATTGAGAGCATTGGAGAGGAGGAGATTCACAAATATTTAAAAGTAATGTGCAACAATGACTTATCCCTGAAGTCTAAGTATGTCTACATTGAAGATTTGAATTTTATGAAGTATATTTTCTACATGGAATTCAATATTCATGAGTGGACCCAAATTATTTTGATTATAATACATGATGATATGTTCTAGTTGGGTGATGCATAGATTGTCGTTGAAAATGACTTAATTCACAAGGTCACAAGATTAAGCAATGAGGGTTGTAATCTTGTCAATGAAAGAATATCAAGAAAATGGTGGCGACAAACCTAAAAACCAAGTTTGATGGAAAAAATATGAAGGTTGATCCTATTTAGGATAAAGGAGTCAAATTTTTGACTAAGATCTTAGGGTACAAGTTAAACCATGGATCAAGGGTTAACTCTATACCAACTGGATTTCTTCATGTAGTATATGAGATGGTTTTTTAAAGGAGAAAAGTGGATTTGTGTGACATTATCAAATTGAAACTATTGGATGATATTGTAAATATAAAGAAAAAAAAGAGCATACTATTTAGATTTGAGTCCCTTTTGACTCATTTGTTCTTCTACGCTACAAGAAAGTTTCGAAGATTAATCAATTGGGATAGCGATGAGTGTGCAATGAAGATGATAATGCAATGCTACAGAATACATTGATATTGAAAAAATGATGAAATTTCAATTTGAGATGAAATTGAGGTATAGGATACCTTCCTCTATGGTGGAAAATAATAAAGATGATTTGTGCTTCATGGTGGAGACTGATAACACATACATGGAAATAGTGATACCTAGAGTAAATATCATTAAGCCTATGGGCTATGAGATGAACACAAAATTGATAGAAGGATATGGAAAAATTATATTTGAATCTAAAAGGACACAAATTTCCCTAGATGGAGAACATATGATGAAAGGTTAATGATAGTATGATTTGAGCTCCATAACAAAGAGAGCAAGAAGAAAGTAGAGAAAGAGATAGATTCCATCCTCAAGGAATCAGACATGTTAAGGAAATATTTCAATGATCAAAAGGGAATTGCATTAGAAATGAAGGCCAATGGGTAGTCTAAATTTCTATTAGCAACACCTATTGCAGTGGCAAGACCCTTAGAAGAAGTAATGGTGGCACAACCATGTGCACAAGCTCACATTGCATCATATGTAGTAGTTGTGCAAATGCAACTTGTTAGAGCCAGATATGAACAATCAAGGAGTCAATCAGAGGTGGAAGCACCTACTATGCAGAGGAAGTCAGGAAGACTAGTAAAGGTTAAACAAGAACCTACAGAGAAAAGAGTCAAATATACTACCAGTAGAGTAGGAAAGAGAAGAAAAACCATGCAAGTGAGCAATTCTAAAAGCTCATAAGATGATACTAAAGATAGACCTATTGAACAAGATGCACAAGAAGCTAAGATAACTATAGGCAAGAAAGCATGGAAACCAAAGGTAGGGAATTTTAAAATGAAGATTATAAATGATGATAATTTTGTATAGTTAATTATATTTTATAAACTCTATAGTAGTATCAATAGGAGGCAATTAGAGAATGCCATAATAAGAAATATGATTATGAGGAATAAGAGATTTGATAGCATTCAAAATAAAATTCTTGAAGACCTATACAACATGTTGATTAATAGTAAGAGAAGAGTAGTAGAAGAAGATTTGAATATGACGATCACATCAATAAACAAGTTATGTGATGTTGGATCAAAAGAAGAATCTAACAAAATTTTGAAGGGTATTGAGCCCTTGTTGAGGAATAAAAGAAGAGAAATTATACTAGTGGGAGGCAATTATGTAGAGGTTAGGTAAGAAATAGATGAGGCAATAATTAAGTACATGTCCTTGATACGTAAGGAGAGTGTGCAAGCTAAATATGATTGTCCAATGTATATTGATGTCCTCACACCTTCTAAGGAAGAGGAAGAAGCAAAGGAAACAAAAAAAGAACTATCACCACCTCATATTGTTATGGGTATTGAATCATGAAAGTGGATAGTGGATAGTATGCACATAACTGTGGACACTAAGGAAAACCCTTTTGTAGGGTATGGAACAAATATTGCTGGTACTATTAGTAATATCACTGATTATTCTAGTTTTGATGATGAGGAAGAAGAGAAAAAGAAGAAGGGAGAACAAGATGAAAAAGAAAAGAAGAGAAGACAAGAATAGGTAAAGAAGAGGAAAGAAGAAGAGGAAAAGAGGAAGAAAGAAGAAGAAGAAAGGAAGAAGAAAGAAGAAGATGTGAAGAAAGTTGAAGAAAAGAAGAGAATGGAGGAAAATAAGGTAAAGGATACTATGCTTTTAGTAGTGTCTATAGCTGGAACACTTGCAATGACATCTATTCCATTTGATGATGAAGATCAAAAAGAATTAATGGGCTTCTTGAGCAAGTTAGTCGAGAAGAATAAAACTATTAAGTCTTTGGAGAAGAATCTTGTTGAAGTCTTGGAATGCATCCAGAAGACAGTTTCCACAACTATAGAAAATGTAGAGTTGTAGGTCAAGGAAAAAGAGTTAGTAAAGACCTTTGATGGGGAATTCATAGCTTTGGCTAAAGTAACAGTAGTGCAAGAGGAAAAAAATCATGAAGCAACCCTATTTATCACAGTGTGCACCAATGTGCAAAATGATTTGAAGGCACTTGATGGGAACATCAAGGAATTGAGATAATGTATTGCTGAAGGTAAGAAGTTGTATGGATAGTGCACAATTTCCTACACTTATCATATTTTGATGCAAAGATAAAAGGCCATACGAGTGAGCTTCAGACCCTCACTACAAGATTGCAGCAACCTGAGATCACAATTGAAGATTCTATGAATGACATTGAGAAGATCCACAATGTTGTTAGAAGCATTGAATATGAAAAGGAAAAGGTAATAAGAAGATTCTCTATTATCAAAGAATATATGGCACTTAAAGTTGTAATTTTGTAGAGGCAATTGGAGGAATGTCTTTCAATAAATAATTCCTATGACAAATTTGCCTATGTTGACTTGAGTGCAGTTGAAGTGGCATCTTTTTCACTTTGTGCACTCATTAGTATATTAGATACAATCAAAGGTAACTAGAAGAAAGACTTTGACACACTGAAGATTGATTTTTCAGATTGCATATCTAGAATGATGAGCTAACCAACAATAGGCAACAAGGTTTTGTAATATAGTTTTGGTGCCTTTATCTTTGATGTCAAAGAGGGAGTATTGTATAAAAGAAAACTTGTATAGATGTAAATTTATATTTAAAAGGGGAGTATCAATGTAAAGGAGTAATAAGGAACATAATGATTCATCAAAACATGAATAAAATTGTTATGTTTTGAAGGAGGATTTTTTGTAGCTACTTTTATTTTGTTTTGTTATGTATGACATCATTTTGGGACTTAGACAATTTTCCCAAAAGTTTCCATCAATGCCAAAGGGAGATATTTTTGAAAATATGGTTAGTTAGATATCTTGATGATTGTCATTTATGGAAACATAAATTCAACATTTCATTTATGAATTTAGAGATAGAAAATTGTCAAAGTATTAGATAGTTTGCAATAGCACAAAGTACAGATCTTAAGAGTACAGATAATGCACAAAGATTTAGCTTATGCATAGTTGAGGAAAAGTTTATGAAATCATCAAGATAATTTTTACAATGCACATGTGTGTACAAACAATAAGACACAAGTTATACTAAGATTAATAGTGCAGAACAGAGCATGGTAGTGTACAGAGTTGTACAACTTTAGAAATTATTTTGGTCACAAGATAATTAATAAGATATGTTGAACTGACTATGTGGATATTATTACATAAGTTATTTTATATTACGCCAAGTATGTGAAGAAATGAAGGTCGACAATATAGAATTTTATGATTGTACAAGGTATAAGTAAAGATCTTATCTTGCATAGATAATGGGAAAGTTGCATGATTAGATGTGACATGTGAACTATTGTGAGAACTATCTATGAGCCTTATATGATGCAAAATCTAATGTAAGATCAAAGAAAGTGCAATTTATAGCAGCAAAGCAAGTATTATATATATACCTATCTTGTTAGGGAATTGAATTATATAAATTGCATGTTAGGGAAGTGGACTTTTCTTATGTATATTTTAATTATTGTAGCAACTTCTAACAAGGTTGAGGCTTCTAACAAGGCCCAGTCCTCTAACAAGGACTCAAGACACTATATGTACTTCCTAGACTCCTAACAGGGTCAATATCCTTAACAAGATCCTATTGTTTAGTAAATCATCTAGTGGGTATCATCCCCACTAGGGTTTTCCCTTATCCAAGGTTTCCCTAGCTAAAAAATAATGGTGTTATGAGTTCTCTATGTGCATGGTTATATTTATTGTCCAACATTGTTGGTTTACTTTCATATGCAAGTTATAAAGTAATTAACAATATTCAGTTGTGGGCAAAAGTTTGTAATATACTGATTCACCCCCCTCTTACTATTATCTATTTCTAACATAAAACTAGGTCAAATCAAGTAGAATGATTATATAGAAGAAAAATTAAATGTATTATAGTGAGTAATAAGCATGGAAGAGAGTAGGAATGATGGAGGAATGAAGAAATTATGATGTCCCAACAAGATTTGAAGATTGGGCCTTAAATGGTCAACTAATTGCATAGAATAAAGAATAAATTTTAAAATATGATTTTGACCTTCAAGATAAACTTAGATTTCAATTTTTATCTCAAAAATGGATTCGTGATGTCAAAATTAGCTAGGGGTACAATTTTCTTGCAATTTTGAGGAGTTCAAAAAATAGGTCAAAGTTGGGTCAAAAGACTATATAAGGGGTCCAAGTGTCATTTTCAATTCATTTTTCTTCTTGCAATTTTGAGAGCCTAAGAATTTGAGAGAGACAACAATGGTGTAGGTAGGATTATGATCAATAGACATCATTTCAAGTGCAATCAATTATT
This sequence comes from Cupressus sempervirens, assembly GCA_028749045.1. NCBI lineage: Eukaryota > Viridiplantae > Streptophyta > Pinopsida > Cupressales > Cupressaceae > Cupressus > Cupressus sempervirens. The sequence continues at coordinate 310,736,121 of CM053788.1, forward strand.
ACATAACTGAGCTATCAACTATGGTGCCCCAGTAAGTGTTTGCTTTTCTAAGCTTTTTAGGTCATTTTAGCCATTTCATAGGGTTTCATAGGTTTTCCATAAAATTTGTATGAGCCATTGCATGATACAATATAGTATCGCATGAATATAGGAAACTTCATTATACAAGAATTTCCCTTTAGTCACATAAAATGATGCAAAGTATCATACAACTGAAAAGTATCGCATAAGTACTTTGTAAATTATTATACATCACAAAACAACCAAAAGTATCACATAGTGTAGTTTTGATCACTTTTTTGATATTTTCAGTTATTTAGTTTAGTTTTTGCACTAGCATAGTAGAGTAGAGGCATTTATGAGCTTGTTTTGATATATCATAAAAAGCACTAGCATGTTTTTACATGATTTTGTTGCATAGATGGTTTTCTTGGGTTTGATCATTAGAGCCCCAAGGTTATCAAGGGAGAGCATTGGTGACCATGGGGTATGGGTGTTTCTACAGATTTCCCATATTTGGGCAAACCATATCCTTCTAGCAGTACTCATAGAGAGGTGGCATAGTGAGCATAACACCTTTTATTTTCCTGCTAGAGAGGCTATGATTATCTTGGAGGATGTGTATCACATCCTTCAAGTTCTATGTCACAAAGATCCACTAAGTGTGATGAGTATATTTAGATATGTTGTTGTACTTATTTTTTGTCATTATCATGAGTGTTGACATGAGTTCTATGTGTTATACGTGTGTTATGATTAGACCTCAACAAATGGGAGGGCTATGGTGCAGGAGCTATTTTAGGATTTTTTTTCCTAGATAGGAATTTGAGGAGGGAGAGGTTAGTAAAGGAGTATAGGGATAAGCACCCAATGGCTTGTATAGTGTTCTCTCTAGTGGCACAAGCTATGGTGACTGATAGGAGCAAGAAGGGCTTCCCATTGGGTTGGGAGAGACTAGTGATGAACTTGGTGGTGCAGGCAAGATAGATGACATGGTGGCCAGCTATCATAATAGACATGTACCATGAGTTATATGAGATCATCTACCAAGAGGGGAAAACATGGGCATGTAGAGTAGTGCTAGTGTAATGCCCCACCTAGAGATCCTTAGAATAAGGATAAATAAAAGCCAAGATTTATTTTTGAAAAATAAGTATGGACACATGACAATTAACACATAAGGATCACAAACATTGCAATGGAAGACTAAATAAACATTTAAACACCAATGAATCTCCAAATGCCACTACTGACCAAAAATAACAAATAACAGAACTCACAAAACACATTCAAATATGAAACTTCCCAAATTTGAAAGGTCAAACACTAGGGTTCAAGAACTCTAGAATGGGTATCCCAAACACCTCTCAAAACCCTTTGGTCAAGTCAAAAAGTTCCTATTGGTTGCCCAAGTAGGTTTTCTTACAAACCCAGGTGATACTTTCATATAGCATGAGCAATACTTTCTAGTATCATACAACCTTTCTTCTAAGGTCATATGATACTTTTGGGGTCTGGGAAACACTTTCTCTAAAGCCATGTGACACTCTTCTAGTGTCATATGGTATTTTACTAAGAGGTGTGTGATACTTTCTAGTATCGCATGACATTTCTCCTTAAGATGTGCAATACTTTCCAGTATTTTGTAATACTCCTTCTTTGGCTATGTGATACTTTATAAGTATTGCCCAGTGCTAGAACATTGTCACCTAGGAAAAGAAAGAATGCTCCAAAAAATGTTTATAGGGGTAAGAAAAGAGATAGAACCTCCACACTGGGGAGTACCAAATCCACAAATCAAGGCTTAGATGCTCAAACACAAGAATATCAAGATGGAACATGCAACTAACCATCTAAGCATAATAGCAAAGGGAACATACTAAAAGTAACATCGTAATGTACAAAAATAAAAAAAACACTTGTGTGGCTCCTCCTAACCATAATGACATCATGAGACCTCAAAGGTCCTAGCCATCCCCCATGCATAGCATCCAAAATTTTCAACTAGATAGTTGGAGCTATCTTATGAGGGCATCACTACTAAAATGTAATAACATCATAAGAATAACAAAATCTAACATGCTACTCCAATAAAGAAATAGATACTCCAACTAAGTAAATCACATTATCTAATCATATGCTAAAAATCATGATATAGGAAATTTTAAAATAAACTAACATCATCTAAATATGATATCCAAGTTTTCCAATCACAAGGAAGCATACTCTAGAATCTCGAATATACCAATTGAAACATCAAGCACTAGTTGTAATGAACCTAAGACTGATCTCATGAAGATCCCATGCATGTAGCTCTCACAATGAATAGAAATAAAATCATCTAGAAGAGGGTTTTGGAAAAAGCTCTCAAATTTCTAATTTGCAAAAGTGAGAAGTGGAATAAATTTCCTCTTTGGATACTTATTCACTTTTAGAGTGAAAAATATATTAGGGTAAATAATCAAGTAACCTAGTTAAATCCTGAAACAACCCAAATGAAAATAGGCTATTCTAACTAATTGGAATTCATCTATGTAAAAGCTACTAGAAATTACATTCAATTAAAGTAAAGCCTAAAAACCCTTAAACCAAAATCATAGAAAACCTTACAAACTTTTGCAACAAATGTGGACCTCTAAATGTATAGACACATTCATAGGTGTAGTCACATAATGCAAATGAACCCAGATTTAACAATCACCAGAAGGTTTATTTTAAACACTTAAATAAGATACATTGACCATACAAGGATGAGATTGGTTAAATATCAATAGTTGAATCACTAACTCCATGTGTCACTACCATGAATATAAATCCTGCACAGTTTATAAAACACATGATCAAGTGAAATTGCATATAATAACATAGCTGAAGTAATTAATGCATTAAATAACCTAATTTAGCCATTTATTTAATTATACTAAAATTATCCATTTATATCACCCACGTTCTTATAAAGCATAACAAATAAAGAATGAAGTAAATAGCCATAGCATTAAATATAATATATAACAAAATTAGAGATATGTCCAAATACTAGATAACCAAATATCATCATAAAACATATTGTCATCTCAAAATGGAATCATCATACAAATATGATCAACTACTCAACATAGTATCTAACATCTATGACACTAAAATCAAAGTATAACATTTGACCCTTAGCTCATCTCAAATGTTTAAAAATAACATGAGTAACAAGTATCTCTCGAATCAAAATATAACAAGGTATAGACTACAAACATGAGAGGCACTACAAATTACACAAATATGGGCATGGGATCATATTTTAGTGATTTGGTCAAGAGTGTAGCCCCAAGAGCAAAGATACTCATATATATATATATATATATATATATATATACTCAGGCTTCATAGAATAGTCTCATAGTGGGAATATCATATATTACCAAAAATAATTGATGAGAAATCAACTTTTGAGTGGAGGCCATATAGGGGATGTAAGGGTTGGAGAGAGGCCACATATGACCTTGGAAACATGTTTTGTACTAGGCCATTACTAGACTGACACTTAGAGATTATGGAGAGATTTTCTAATACATGGGTGTGGAGGCAATTTAGGTAGGGGTAGGTGATGTTGATAAAGATGATCACCTATGCAAGGTCTAGGGGATGAGAGAGACTTGGATGGCTCCCAGTGTTGGATTATTTTGTAGTGGTAGAGGAGACAACAGAGTTATAGAGGGAGAGATGGGGTTACCTCCTAGATGTTGGAGATGCTAGATTAGATCTTATGTATGCTCTAGAGAGATAGAGGTAAGAATTTCCTTGGTTTACAATTCTAGATGCATTGTGGAGAGGTGTGGGTTATGGGAGTGTATAGAGGAGGGAGAGAATTAGAAGCTCCACAAGTGAAACAAGTAGCAATACTCAAGAAAAAAGTTGGATAGAGATGGAGGAAGAGGAGGAGAAGGAGAGGGAGGAGGAGAGATTGATCACATAACCATGGGTGGAGAGGGCTAGGGAGATGAGGGAAAATTAGAGACCAAAATAGCCAATGCATTGAGAGGTGGAGGATCCTCAAGATGCTCAAACTTGGGCTCTAGAGGAAGAGGTACAATAGTTGCAAATAACAATTATAGTGAGAGACTAGAAGATGGCAGACTCTAGAGCAAAGGTAGATAGTCATGAGAGATCCTTATGAGAGGATCTAACAGAGGCTCAAAAAGAGTCAGAGAGACATGAAGTGTGATCTACATACTATCACGAGGTGTATATAGTGGTGATTTAGGAAGGAGAATGAGTGCCTCTCTATTTAAAGAGACTAGGAAGGTTGGGGGAGCTACACAACCTCCAGATAGGACACATGTGCCAACTCCATATCCACCATAGGCAACTCATGAGGGAGGGAGCTAGTCATAGGTCTAGGGTTAGATCTAGCTTTTGTTTCCTTTGTGGTACTTTCAATGTATATTTTTAGATAGGTGTCCAAATTTTGGATCCCATATTGTATTCAATTCATCATTATATATATGAGATATTGGATTTGGTTTATGACTTTGTACACTTGTCACTTTTATTTCTTATGTGATAATTGTTTTATGGACTTCAACATTTGTCTTTAAATTCCCATGTGATGTTTCTATGCATGCTCATGTTGTATATGCTTGTATTATGTTTACGTGTCCATGGATGTTTCTCTCTCATAAATGCTTTTAGCTCTCATGCTTATGATATAGACTTTTGATTTGAACATTTGATACTTGGATAGATTAGATATGATGATGAGATTAACCCCTTGTGATGATAGGAATAGAAGTACTAAGTTGATATGACTAATAAGAAGTGAAAAGATGTGATCAAGAGGAAAAAAGAGAAGGTGAACACAATTATTCTCTATGTCCATGAAAGATGAAGAGAGAGCTCTCTCAACATGCAAGATTTAAAAGATAAACTAAAATGAACCCTAAAATGTAAACTAATATGTAAAAGAGTGTGTTTGCAAGGGACACATATTTAGACTAATCATTTATCATCAAGCTTTTTTAGGGACATTGAAAGATCATACAATCATTACTAGTATGACTATGATGATATGAATATGATCTTTATCTGATAAAATGTTGGAACTCAACCTAGGCATCAAAGACATAGTGGTCAAGATGACTAATGTAGTAAGGCTCCCTAAGTTTGGTATAACATGATTACACATGTATCAAGGCACAAGTGCTAGGATAACCCTTGAGTGTAGTCTTATGAAAACAAACAAGGATGATGCATTGTAGATCCAAAATTTCAATTAGGACAAGCATGAATTCTCATGACACTTTAGATCAACAAAGTATACTCACAAGAAAAAAACAAGTAAAAACATGCCCCATGCCCCCAGTCTTCTAGTCCATGACATCCTCAAGATACTATTAGGGAGGGAATACTCAACAAAGAAATTGTTATAGACAAAACACAAAGAAAATAAAGTCAATAATTTTTTTAAAAAAAAGTAAATATTCAATTGTGTATGTATAAGTCACATGACCATCTCTTTTAGGACTTAAATCTAGCAGTGAGAAATATGGGAGCATCCTAGACCATAGATAAGGTATCTAAAAGGTGTTGAGAAACACTCAAAGTCAAGGGGAAGTGTTGAGAAACATTGTTAGACAAGTTTCTAAAGAAAGACCAATCCATAAGGAGACCCTTATGAGAAAAATAGTTTATGCCCCCTAGATCTAGATGAGAGTCGAGTCTAAGCTAGGCAAGGCAAAGTGAGAATAAAGAAAATGAGCATGAAAGCAAGACTGATAGACATAGGTACAAGGGTCTCAAATAGCACTTATTTCTAGGTTTTCACTACTTGGTAATTTTTTCAAGACTTTTTGTGATTTTTTTTGCATTTTAAAAATTCTCAATATTTTTGTTATACATCAAACTACCTATTGCTAGGTTTTCACTAAGATGGTCATTTTTTCAAGACAATTTAAATTTTAAGGAATTTTTAGCATCATATATGATTTTTGTGGAATTTTTTTAGGGTCATAGAATATGTACAAACAGTTGAGCAATAAGAGCCTTAGGTATAGAACTTCTTGAAATGGAGAATATTGATAGGATAAGGGATTTTTTCCCCCTCAAGTGTAGAAAGATGATATGCACAAGATCCAAATGTAGTTGTGAAAATGTAAGGATCTAACTAGATAGGTTTGAACTCACCTTTCTACTCTATGTTCTATTGATTCTCAGGGTTCTCTCTTAAAACATGCTTGCCTACTTAGAATTTATGAGGATGGACTTTCTTCTTATAACTAGTAGACATCCTCTTCTGATAAGATTGCATGTGGTCAAAAGAGACCTTTCAACATTCATCTAGAGTTTCAAGCTCATGAATTCTCATAGCCTTATGGTCCTCATTAGTGATCAGTCCATGTAAAGAGACTTGCAGAGAGGGAATATCAACTTCTAATGGGAGGACAACCTCAAAACCATAGACTAGTGCAAAGGGTGTAGCCCTAGTGGGAGTGTGTATAGTAGTTCTATAGGCCCATAATGCTAGAATAATCTATAGGTGCCAATACCTTCCTAATTTGTAAACTATTATATGCAAAAATTTCAGCAATGTTTTGTATGAGGCCTCATCTTAGTTGTTCCCTTGGGGATATTATATTGAGGACCAATGTTGCTTGATTTTAAATTTTTTCAAAATTTTCCTTGGGTCCTTATTCTTAAATTGTCATGCATTTTAAGTGACTATGGAAGAAGGAATATTGTAGTGTCAAATAATATAAATTAGTCTAAATAAGGAAACATGTTTGCCTATAGTAGCAAAAAGTGGAACAACTTCAACCCATTTAGTGAAATACTTAGTTATTGTGATTATGAACTTGTGTCTGCTAGATGAACTTGGATGAATATTTCCAACCAAGTCAAAGGCCCATTGATACAAATTTCACTATGTAATAGAAGGGATGAGTTCATGAGAAATAGAATGAATCAAGTTTCCATGTAACTGACACTTCTTAGAGGATTTAGCATATCTAACAACATTGGCTTGCATAGTTGGCCAGTAGTATCCCACCCTAAATTTTTTTTGAGAAAGTGAAATGCCATTAGAATATGACCCACAAATGCCATTATGAACTTTGGGAAAAACTTTTTCAGACTCATCTACCTCTACACACCTAAGAAGTGTTCTATCTAAGCTCTTTCTATATAGGTCACCAAAGACAAGAGTATAGTTGTAGGTGTTATGGATAAGATTAAATTTTTCAATGCATGTAAGGTTTTCAAGAATGATTTGGTCTTGCAATTAGGGGAAAATGGTGGATGGTGGGAGGAATCATGATTGATAATGGTGTAGATTACTCAATCATTAGAAGAATCTTAAGTAGGATGGTCTAGTTCTTCCACTAGGAACTCGAAGTGAGATTCATGCTCTTCTAGTTGTAGGATAGATGCCAAGGTTTCCATAGCACCAACAACCTTGTTTTTTTCCCTCAAAATTTTCTAGAAGGTAGCAAATGTGAAGTAATTCTTTAAGGCATCAACCAAATTTCTTGTAAGGTATTATCTTGTCATCCTTAGTTTTGTATTCATTTTTCACTTGATTGATGACAAGTTAGGAATCACCATAGATGTGTAACTCTATTATTCTCCATTCTAGGGATAGCTTGATTCCATTAAGAAGAGCTTCATATTCAACTATATTATTTGTACATGGGAATAATAGCTTGTAAGATGTGTGAATGGTGTAGCCATGTGGTGTAACAAATAGAATTCTGACACTAACACCATTTTGTGTATATGACCCATCAAAGAACATCTTCTAGGATCTTTCTGTAACATACATGATAGAGACTTTGGGAAGTCAATCTACATAGGAGCACTATCTTTGATAGGGAACTTAGCTAGTTGATCAAAAATAGTTTTTTCTTTGATGGCCTTTACATTTGACATATTGAATGTCAAAATCTAAAAGAATCATCATCCATTTTTCTATTTGACTTGTAAGTAGAACCTACTCAAGAGATATTTTAAAGGGTCAAATTTGGCGACTAGTTGTGTGGTATGCACAAGAATGTAGTGGAAAATTTTTTGTGATGTTAACACTACAACTATACAAGCTTTCTTAATGTTATCATAATTAATCTCACCAATGTGCAATTGATGTAGTATATGGTTCTTTCTTTCTCATTCTCATCATGTTGTACTAACAAAGCTCCTAGGGGATTTTTAGTAGCTAAGAAGTAGAGAATCAATGGTTTCCCCTAGATTGTAGGCATGAGGATAGGTGGTTGTGATAGATACTCTTTGATTTGAGCCAAGATCTTCTCACACTCTTCATTCCATATGTATGTTAATCCTCTATCTAGTTTTTTGTTAAACAGTTGTGATTTATCAACTAATTGAGAGATGAATCTCCTAATAGACTAAAGGTGTCCTTGTAGACTCCTTAGTTGACTTATATTATTGGGAGGTGGCATCTACATGATATCTTGCACCTTTTCTAGATTGACCTCAATTCCCTTAGCTAAGATTATATACCCTAATAGTTTGCTAGATGTGACAACAAAAGAACACTTTTTTAGATTAAGCCTAAGTTGAAATTGTTCCATGTGGTCTAGTATCAAACTCAAATTAGACAAGTGAGTGCTTTTATTGTTTAGATTCTGTGAGGGTATCATCAATATAATCCTCCATGTTTTTATGCATCATGTCATGAAATATTTTTGTCATAGATATAAATAGTATGTAGCTCCTACATTTTTGAGACCCAAAGGCTTGACATTCCAACAAAAGGTTCTATATGCACATGTAAAATTAATTTTCTCCTGATATTTGGGAGCTATCTTTATCTAGTTATATCTTGAGAACCCATCCATGAAGGAATACATTTAATAGCTTGTAATCATGTCTACTATCATATCTATATTTGATAAAAAAAAATTATCCTTTGGGCATGCTTTATTTAAATCCCTAAAATTAGTGTAGACACAAATGGACTTGTCATGTTTGGAAATAGGTACAATATTGGTTATCCATTCTACATATTTAGTAGCTCAAATAAACTTGGAACCTAGAAACTTCTCTAATTCATCTTTGACTAACAGGGCCACATGAGGATGTGTCTTTCTCAACTCTTGTTTAATAGGTTTAATGCTAGGAGCTATGAAGAGGTTATGCATAAAAAGTTGTGTCTAAGCCAAGCATATCAATGCAAGTCCATGCAAAGTTAATATTTTTCTATTTGAAGAGCTATGTGAATTATTCTCTTTCCTCTACTAATAAAGATTGAGATACATGTACGATCTTGGGAGACTCTTCAATATCCAAGTTGATTGGCTATGTCAATTCTATCAAAATTGATGATCTATCCTGAAAGTAGTTTGGAAGACTTTCCAATACCTCATCCTCAAATGCCTCAAAGAGGTTTTCACCTTCAAACTATTGACATTAAGGTCAGTTTGTCTATTATTGAATTAAAACTTATTTAGTTGGCTTTATTGATACCAAGCTCTATAGTTTCTACCAAGCTTATAATTTATCTAGCAATGTTAACCAAGTGTTTCAGTTGCTACCAAGCTAAACAATTAGAATACAATTCATACTAAGCTTCAAAATTTCTATTGAGCATCTGAGATAGTTTACTACATCACCCAAGTGTAGCGGAGTTTACCAAGCTATCCAGTATAAGTGATGAATATCTTAGTGTTAACCAAGCTCTATAGTGTTAACCAAGTTCTACAGTGTCTACCAAGCTCATAGTGTTAACAAAGTGAATCCAATGTTGACCGAGTCATGTAGTGTCAATCGAGGGATTTAGTATCTACCAAGTTTCTCAATGTTTACTGAGTCACATAGTGATAACCTACTTTGTGCTAATCAAAGTGATCAATATGGACCAAGCTTCAACTTTAATTGAGTACCAAAATTTGTCAATTGTTGATAGTGTTTGTTGAGTATCAAAACATCACTGAGTTGACTTTAGAACCTAAGTTATAGCAATGGGCCAACTTTGTGAATTATGATGAATTTGGTATTGTATCTAACTCCAAAAGTTAATTAATATCATATCTTGATGTAATTGAGAAGAAAGTATGTGTAGAAGTAAGAAGTAGACAAGCACAAATTGAATAAGGCTACAAGTAGTATATGGTACAATAGAGAGTTATCTATCACATTCAAGTGATCATTGTAATTCAAGAAATATCACACAACAAATCATAGTTATAGATTAGAGTTCAGTCACTAATTCATTCTAACAAGTGCATCATTTAAATCTTTTAACTAGGTGGACTTAATAGTCTTTTTCTAAATCTCCTAATAGAGTGCATACTTCACTGTATGTTTGTAAATCCTTTAACAAGGTGGACATAATAGTTCTTATTGCTCCTAATAGGGTAGATCACCAGAAGTGGTTAGTTGTAAGCCTTAATAGACCAACTTTATACTATAGTAATAAATCTTATGGGTATCATCCCCACCCTAATTTTACTTTCTAATTAGAAGGTTTTTGGGTGACCATATCTTATGTCAAAGTTTTTTGAATGTTTTATTGCTTTTATTCTTTCATGCATGCAATTAGATTAGAATAATATATGAATAATTAATTGGTGAAGTGAGTTAAAGTTTTATTGGTTCCTAATTCATCCCTCCCCTTTTAGTAACCTAGCCTACCTTACATTTCCAACAATTGGTATCAAAGCATTTGGTTTTCACATTAGAAGTTTAACAACTTGAGAAAAGATCAAAGATAATGGAGATATATAGGCTATAAAAGGCTATTGATAATGAAAATTTAGATCTAGAATTAGCTATTGGAAAACTCAAGAAAGAAAAGGAGAAACTCTCTCAATCCTTGCAAATAAGAAAAGATCTTATAGCACAAATGGATGAAAATCTCTATATTGAAGAAAGAATTAAAGACTTATACCTAGGAAGAAATTCAAATGAAGTTGATGTAGCAATCAAAGACTTACTTGAGAAGAATTCCAATCTTCAAGAAGAAGTCAAAAATCTTAAAAGAGAGCAAGAAATTAAATTAGTTTAATTATGTAAAGTCATGGAAGAAAAATGAAAAATCTAAAAAAGAGATAGAAGAAAAGGACAATGAGATTCAACAACTATCCCTTCAACAATCAAACTTTATTGATCAACTCAATGATGCAAGTCAAGAGCTTATCAATTTGAGGATAGAGAATGAAAGACTAGAGAATGATCTCAGCATGGAAAAGAAAACCAATGAGAGAATGATGAAATCTAAAGAAAGAATGAATCAATTGAATGAGAAAACTCAATATAGACACAAAGGAAAAGTTAGTTTAGGATATACATATGAAGGTGAATCATCTCAACAAGGAGCTCAAAAGAATAATACCTACTCACAATAATTATGGTAAGATAGGTCATACATCAAATAAGTGTTGGAGAAATGGTAAAGAAAAAAATCAATGAAAAGTGGTACAACTATAAAAAAACATGGTCATAGAGCAAGTGAATGCACAAAGAAACTTAAGTTTGAAGGAAAGTGTCAAAATTGCAACAAACAAGGACACAAATCTTCAGAGTGCAAAACCAAGAAGTGGAACCCAATAGAGTGAATTGTGAAATAAATATTTGGATAAGATTACAACACATGGTGTAGATGTCGCTAATGTGGTGAGTTTGGGCACATAGGAAAAAATTGTCTAAAACATCATATGAGGAAAAGAGACACTACAAAGAGATATTTTGTTTATATAGAACTTGGACATCTTGTCAAGAACTCTATGAACAGAGGTCAAGTTGAAGATGAAAAGAAAGCCAAAGTTGACAATATCAAAAAACAAATGAGGCAACAATGGGTGCAAAAATTTCCAGAGAATGCAAGCCAAAGTCCTAAAGTTGTTGACACCCAAGTCAATGAGTTGGGTGGCACAATCACCTCAACTTAGTTCCATATGGAGATCACTGGAACTATGATTCAGAAGAAGTTATCTAACATCAATTCTAACTCACAAGAAAAAAGATCGATATAAGAAATTGAAATGCACAAGGATCACCAAGTGATGATGGAAATTCAAGACCTTATGGAGCAAGGTCGGGTTGCATATCTCTTTCAGGATGCAAATGTCTAGTTGGATACTCTACCAAATATCAAGTCTAGATCGAATGGTGATAAAATTAATGAGTTGAAGGTTCCTTCTAAGGATTAAAGACCAAACTAAGTGGAGGAAAACCTATCACCAAGGAAGTATGCATAAAAAGGATTAATTTAGATCTTAAAGAGGAAATTCATTAAAAGGAGGAAATTGAATGTATTATTTCATCATGAATTTTCAGAGCATAGAACAAAGAGAATTTGATGGAAATACAACCAAAGACTGGAATGAACACACAAGAAAAGGGAAATATTATTATCAATGAAAAATTCCCTATGGGCTTACAATAGTATGATTCTGGAGAAAGAAATCCTCCTCAGAGTACCTTATCTCTAACTCCACTAAGAATTGCCTTTACAATGCAAAAAGTGTTCTTAAATAAGCCCCAAATAGTTTAGGGTTAGGAATACATTCTAGAATATGCTAGTTGGAATCCACCACCAAAAAAGAAGGTTCCAGAAGTCACAATAGAAGTTGGTGTAAAATTAGAAGAATCTAGAAATAGTAGTTCAACTTCTGGGAAGCATAACTTTTGAACCAGGACTTTGATTGACGAACCATTTACATTTTTAGAAAGCTCTCAAAGTGCTCTATAGCCTTATGGATGATCTTTACTCCTCCATTTTTCAGCCCTGTACAAGGCCATTTAGTGCCCCAAATCTAACTTTAAAGCACTCTTAAGAGGTCTCTAGGAAAAATAAAACTACAATAACTTTCTAACTGTAAAGCCTTTTGACCTGATTCTTTTTATGGAACACTTTAAATTACAAGTATAATCATCCTTCCAAATTCCACCCTCTAACTCATCATAATTTTGGCTCAATTACAAAATAACCCATTTTCTACCTTTACACGTATCCCAAGGTGCTTAAAAACTATAACCCAAAAAACTAATAGTGGAACTGTCAGAGTTGGAACCTTAATTTGACCCAAATGGGTATCTAGAAATAAAAATACATTAAACATAAACTATATCTAAGCATATTTTTTTGGGTGATGTAGGATTGCCCTTACACCACTGGATGCTCTTGCATCAGACACCCAAGGTAGATTGAAAAGTGGCCCTGTCACTTCATGGTAGAGGAAAACCCAAATGGGCAACCTCTACTATTGATATGCAAGTTGAGTCTTTGATTGGTTGTCCTTTCCACTTCACTAGGTACTCTTTAGACTGCCTATTTCTGGTACTCCTGCCCACGTGAGTATCCAAAATCTCTTCTATCTTCTCCTTCTTTGAAGTAGGAATTAGACATGGCTCTAGCATCAACCCCTCATCTACACCATCATCATGATATTCTATTAAGTCTACAATGTTGAATATGGGATAAAGGTGAATCCCATTTGGCAACAATAGTGTGATTTTGGAGAAAGAAATCCTCCTCATAGTACCTTCTCTCTAACTCCACTGAGAATTGCCTTTACAATGCTAGAAGTGTTCTTAATTAAGCCCCAAATGGTTTAGGGTTAGGAATACATTCTAGAATATGTCATTTAACATCCACCAAAAAAATAGAAGGTTCCATAAGTCATGTTAGAAGTTGGTGTAAAATTAGAAGAGTCCAGAAATGGTAATCCAACTTTCAGGAGCCATAACTTTTGAATTGGGACTCTGATTGACAAACCATTTACATTTTCAAAAAGCTCTCAAAGAACTCTACAACCCCATGGATGAGCTTTGATCCTTCTCCATTTTTTGGCTTCATATGGGGCCATTTAGTGATCCAAATCTGACTTTGAAGCACTCTTAGGAGGTCTCCAAGAAAATTAAAACTACAATAACTTTCTAACTGTAAAGCCTTTTGACCTTATTCTTTTTCAAGAGTGCTTTAAATTACAAGTATAATCATCCCTCCAAATTAAACCCTCTAACTCATCATAAGTTTTTCTCAATTACAAAATAACCCATTTTTTACCTTTACACATATCCAAGGTGCTTAAAACTCTAACACATAAAACTAATAGTGGAACTATGAGAGTTGGAACCTTAATTTGACCCAAATGGATATCCAAAAATAAAAACAAATTAAATGGAAACTATCTCTAAGCATTTTTTTTGGGTGATACAGGATTTCCCTTACACCATTGGATGCTCCTACATCAGACACCCAGGGTAGATTGAAAAGTGACCTTGTCACTTTATGGTAGAGGGAAACCCAAATGGGAAACCTCTGCTACTAATATCCAAGTTGAGTCTTCTATTGGTCATTCTTTCCACTTCACTAGGTACTCTTCATACTACCTATTTTTGGTACTCCTGCCCATGCAACTATCCAAAATCTCTTCTATCTCCTCCTTAGAAGTAGGAATTAGACATGGCTTCAGCATCAACCCCTCATCTGCACCATCATCATGATATTCTATTAAGTCTACAATGTTGAAGATAGGAGAAATGTGAATCCCATTTGGCAACTCCACCTCATATGCATTTCCCGAGTCATGTTTCTTCAAAATTTTGCAAGGGCCAAATTTCTTCATCTTTAGCTTGTTATAAGTACCCACTAGAAATCGTTCCTTTTGTAATTGTATCATAACCAAATCCCCTACTTGGAGCTCCTCATGTCTCCTCCTCTAATTTTCCCTAGCTTTATACTATTGATTCATCTTGGTAATTTGTGCACGGACCTCCTCATGTAGGCTCTTGATATGTTAAGCAAATTTTTCTACCTTGGCACTTGTCCTCTGCCCTTGCTCCATCTTCCTTAATTCTAGTGTAGTCCTTGGGCTACTTCAATACACAATTTGGAATGGTAATCTACCAGTACTCCTGTTTATAGAATTATTGTAAGCAAATTTTGCTTGTGGTAGAATCAAATCCTATCCCTTGGGCTTATCTCCCACTAAACACCTCAGCAAATTGCCCAAACTTCTATTTACCAATTCTATTTATCTATTATTTTATGGATGATGTGTAGAATTGAACTTCAATTCTGTCCTCAACTTCTTCCATAAAGTCCTCCCAAAATACCCCACAAATTTAGAATCTCTATCGAAAACAATACTCCTTGGGAGGCCATGTAGTCTCACCACCTCTCTAAAAAAAAAATCTATGATATGTATAGCATCATGAGTCTTGTGGCATGGGATGAAATGTGCCATCTTGGACAACCTATCAACCACCCCAAACATTGAGTCATTACCCCTTTGTGTCCTTGGCAATCTAAGAACAAAATCCATACTTATGTCCTCCCATGGCTTCGATGGAACAGGAAATGGCTGATAGAGTCCAGTATTGTGACTAAATCCTTTGGTTGCTTAACATACTTGAAAAATTTGAACAAACTTCTTCACATCCTGTGACAATTGAGGCTAGAAGTAATGTTCTCTAAGAATGGCAATGCTCTTATCTCGACAAAAGTGTCCTTCCATCCCCCCACTGTGTTTCTCCTCGATCAAATTTTCCCTCATGGAACTCCTTGGAATGTACAATTGATTTCCCTTGAACAACATACCATCATGAATCAAATAATCTAGCCACCTAGTTCTATCCATAGTAATAGGTTCTTTACAAGCCTTCCATGCTTCAACAAAATCAGGATCCTCTAGGTACAGATTCTTGAGTTCATCAAACCCAATCACTTCAACCTACATTACTATAAGCAACAACTGTCTCCTAATAAATGCATCTACAACCCTATTAGACCTTCCACTTCTATGTTTCAACACAAATGCATAGCTCTGCATGAACTCTACCCACTTCAAATATCTCTAGTTCAATTTACCTTTGCTATTTAGGTACTACAATTCTTGGTAATCAGTATACAAGACAAATTCTTTTGGCAATAAATAATGCCTCCATTTCTTTAAGGCTTAAATGATTGGATAGAACTCTTGATCATAAACAGAATACTTCTTCTTTGCATCATTCAATTTTTTGCTAATATGTGCAATAGTTTTACCTTCTTGGCTCAATACAACCCCAATAGCACTGCCACTAGCATCACAATCTACCTGGAATATTTTACTTAAATTAGGAAGTGCCAACATAGGTTGTTTTGTCACCTTCTTCATCAATAATTCAAAACTCCTTGCAATTGTTGTAGTCCACTTGAACTCTTTCCTATCCCTTCTTATTTTTTCAGTCAAGGGTGCACATATGCCACTAAAATTCTTAATGAACTTCCTATAAAAACTAACCAAACCATGAAATGATCTCACCTTAGTAATAGACCTTGGAGTATGCCATTACAAGATGGCCTTTACCTTCTTTGGATCCTCTTTGAGACCTTCAGATGATACAATAAATCCCAAGTAGACTAACTCTTTTTTAACAAAGCTACATTTCTTCAAATTAATAAACATTTTCTCTTCTCCCAACCTTTCAAGGACACTACATGCAATAATTTTTCATCCAAAGTCTTGCTAAAAATTAAAATATCAACCAAATAGACAATAACAAATTTTCCCAAGAATTTCTTTAGTACCTCATTCATAAGCTACATGAAGATGCTTGGCATGTTGGTCAATCCAAAGGGCATGAATAACCACTCATATAAACCCTCCTTGGTCTTGAATGTAGTCTTTCGCTCATCTCCCTCTCATATTCATATCTGGTGATAGCCATTCTTGAGATCTATCTTTTTGAAGTACTGAGCTCCACTCAAGCAACCCATAAGATAATCTATTCTTGGAAAAGGGAACTGATACTTGATGGTTATTTTGTTTATAGCTCGAGAGTCTATGCACATTCTCCACTCTCCATCCTTCTTCAATGCTAGTACTATGGGTACTTCACATGGAATCAGGCTCTCTCAAATCAAACCCTTCCTCAATAGCTCCTGAACTTTTTTGTTTAGCTCCTTAGTTTTTGTAGGAGTCATCGTATGAGCAGCCTTGTTAGGAAAACTAGCTCTAGGGATTAAATCTATATGATGACTGATCTACCTTATTGGTCACAACCCTTCTAGAACATTATCAAAGATGACATCTCCATACTCACTTAATAGGCCTGAAACTTTAGGTGGAACTTCACTACTACCTTCCTTATCTCTTCTAGGAATCAAAGCATAACACATACACTAATGTTTCATACCATCCCTAAATTTTCTTCCATCAACAAGACATATCCTAGCACTATTGCACACTTTTTCACCTTTGTTTATCAAGGGCTTTAGTTTTTGGTGAATTCCATCCTTTGTTAGAGAGTATGTATTTGCATGACCATCATGTATAGCATGCCTATCAAATTTCCATCGTCTTCCCAACAATAAATGGAAAACATCCATTGGAATAATGTTACAGAGAACTTCCTCATGGTCACTCCCAATCTTGAATTTCACCAAAAACTATTCACTAGCTAGGACCTTATGATCATCCTTCACCCAAGAAATTTGATAGCGTTAGGGGTGTTTCTCCCTCTTGAGCTTTAGATTAGAGACCATCTCCTCAGACACCAAATTTTTAATGTTGCCACCATCAACAATCACATCACAACACTTATCCTCGCACTTGCACCTAGTACAAAACAAACTCCTCCTTTGTCCAAGTTCAATCTCACCATGTAGTAAGACCCTTTCATTTATCAGAATCTCTCCTCTTTCTACATCCTCTAAATGTGATGACTATGCATCCTCATCCACATGAGCAACCCTTACTTGACCATCAACTTCGTATCTATCCTTCCTTGTTGTTGAGGGCACTCAAATGCACAATGACCTTCTTCATTGCAATGAAAATAGGTACCATGGAAGCCTCCTCTTCCTGAACCTTGTCTAGATCCTTTGCCTCTTCCTCTTTGATCTCCAAATTTTTGATCACGAAAGCGGTTGAAATCCTCGTTCCTTTGGTCCTTGCTAGTACCCACATCTTCATTTTTCTTTTGGGTCTCATTTCAACCTCCAAAGGACCTACCACCACCCCTTACTCCTTGATTGCACCCTCTTTGCCTTCCATCAAACCTTTTCTTTAGCTTCTCTTCAACTCATAGGGCAAACTAGTATGACTCTTCAATGCTAGTCATTCTAACCAGACTTAACTCTTCCTAAATGCTAGGTTGTAATCCACTGAGGTAATGGGAAACCTTCTTCTTATTAGCTTTTGCATGCTCTACCCTAATAAGAAGTCAATAAAATTCCTTTATATATTCCTAGATAGATTTTCTAGCTTGCTTTAACCCTTGTATTTTCTTGAACAAATCAAGCTCAAAATCAATAGGAATGAACTGCTTCTTTAGTTTGTCCACCATGTGATTTTCTCCTTTCCTCTTCTATTCCTTCCCAGCTAAATCTCTTGCCACCAGATTTTGGCATGGCCTTTAATTTTGGCCTTCACAAACTTAACCCTCTCTGGGTCCCTGCTATCCTCATACTCAAAATACTCCTCTAGTTCATTGATCCAATCGATCAACTCATCAGGGTTTAGAGTTCTTGAAAACATACCCACATCAATTTTAGGTCTTTTTCCAAGCTTAGAAATGGCCCTAAAAAGCCTCTCCTCTACCTAATTTAGGACTTCCTCTTCACCTTCCCCTTCCTATCCAATATTTTCTTCTTCTTCATTTTCTTCCTCACTTTCATTACCTATAGCGACATTCAGTCCTCTGTAGATCTCCTCCTAAAATTATTAAACTTATCTCTAGAGGGATCTAACCTCAAGAGTAACAACTTTGGCCCTTCCACCATGTTCCCTTCATGGATGCATCTTCTTGTCTCAAACCCATAACCATGTAGTCCTAGTGCAAACTACCTCACAACTGGCACTCTATCTACACACTCAGGAAAACTACTCTGATGCCACTTGATGGAAACACAACCAAAGACCAAAATGGACACACAGGAAAAGGGAAATATTATTATCAATGAACAATTCCCTATGGGCTTACAATAGTATGATTTTGGAGAAATAAATCCTCCTTACAGTACATTCTCTCTAACTCCACTAAGAACTACCTTTAGAATGCTAGAAGTGTTCTTAAATAAGCCCCAAATGGTTTAGGGTTAGGAATACATTCTAGAATATGCTAGTTGGCATCCATTGCCAAAACAAAAGGTTCCAAAAGTCACATTAGAAGTCAGTGTAAAATTAGAAGAATCTAAAAACGATAGTCCAACTTTTGGGAGGCATAACTTTTCAACTGAGACTCTAATTGATGAATTGTTTACATTTCTGGAAAGCTCTTGAACTGCTCTACAGCTCTATAGACAAGCTTTTCTGTCCCCCAATTTTTGGCCCCTTACAAGGCCATTTAGTACCCCAAATCTGGCTTTGAAGTACTCTTAGGAGGTCTCCAAGAAAATTAAAATTGCAATAACTTTCTAACTGTAAAGCCTTTTGACCTTATTCTTTTTTTGGAGTAGTTTAAATTACAAGTATAATAATCCCTCTAAATTACACCCTCTAATTCATCATAATTTTTGTTCAATTGCAAAATAACCCATTTTCTACCTTTACACATATCCCAAGGTACTTAAAAACTCTAACCTAGAAAAGTAATAGTGGAACTGTGAGAGTTGGAACCTTAATTTGACCTAAATGGGTATCCAAAACTAAAAACACATGAAATAGAAACTATCTCTAAGAATATTTGATACAGGATTGCCCTTACACCACTAGATGCTCTTACATCAGAATTTAGAGCCCTCAAGCAATTTGAACAGTTATTGTTGAAGATTTTTCCCATGTTTGAAACCCTACTGAGTGATGGCATCTTGTAGCAGTGCGATTAAGAAAGGTTCTAAAATGTTGGTTCATGTAGTTGATTGCAAGTCTCCCACATTCAAATTGACACCAACAATTACAGAGGTTCTCCACCTTGCTAGAGTGTAATTCCAAATTCCACCTAAGGTACTCCTTGTTTATGGCTTCTAATCATTTTATCACTATTCTATTCAAGAGCTTGGAACCCTGGAGGTGAATGAGCAATTCAATGAACTTTATGTGGATGGTATTCTAAAACCTGAGCATAAACATTTGGAGACAAAGGGTTTGATGCATACTTTACATATGCCAAGGAATTTTCAAGTGAAGTGTATTAGATTCATCTCAAGCCATGTTCATAATATGCAATTATAGTTGGATTGTCCTATTTTGATAACCAAGAAGATGATACACAAGATTACTAGACTTCCCATGTTGAACAAAGAAAAGACCACAAGAACCCTAGGTCAAGTTGAATTGGAAAAATGGACTCTTGTTGAATCGGATGGAAGAGGCATAAAACTAAGTGGTATAACTAACATGGAATTGAAGTTTGGCATCCATGTGATAGCTCAAAAATTCTATAGCTCAAGCTAGTCGAACAACATACCATGTGAAGTAGTTGACCTAGTGTACAAGGTGGTAAATTAAAATTTAACCTTCGACCTTGCTAAGTTGCTACTAAATAAATTGAGCAAGAATATGGAGATTTTTTGAGTAGTGAAGAACAATATATGTAAGTTTTTATCTCTCTTAAAATGTTTATTCTTCTATGTTCAAAAGTTTTTCCCTTCTAAAGGAACTATAGTATGGAAGAAAGATACTCCAGTATTGTACCAAATAAATGAATTTATAGAAGGAATGAGAGAAAAAATTGATAGTATTATGGATAATTACTTTGAGACAATCAAGGAGAAAAAGTAGATATAGGATATTACTGATCATTTTCCCCCCATTCAACCCAGCATTGATATCTAACCTAAGAGATCTTAGTGAGCTTGATTTTCATGCTACAATATCTAATAGCTCTTGTGTTCTCATGAGCTATCTGCCCATTTTTTAAAAGAGCATGAGATGCCTCCACATGTCATCTTTCTAGCACTTCCTCCTACTACAATATCTCCATGAGGTTCCAAGGTCCATAATTGCACCACATGATGGAGAATCCCATCTCTAATGCTTATGTCTACCTAATGCACATGTGCAGATTGACAAAGCAGATTCAATGAAAGATTAAATTATCATCACGCATTTTGTTAAATGGTTATGTACAAAATTTTCATGTGTCTCCATTTTGGAGTTTCTTTATGCTACAATTATTCTTCAACACTCCAAAATCTAGTATTGTACCATGTGGCATAGTGGATCTACATCAATGGTCAACATTCAATTTTAAGAAAATTAGATTTATTTCCCATGGTCAACTCTATATTTTGCATGTGGAAAACACATTAGTTATCCTTCCTTGTAATTTTGTTTGTCCATGACATGATATCAGGGCCAATTCTTCAATGCTTAGCTACTTCTTGAGCCTTGATTGGCATGATGCCAATGCACTCCATTCCTCTTTAATGCATATAATGATCAAATTTTGGTGATTTCATCTCTTACAATGGAGTGCACTTATTTTGGTCTCATCATGTTACTTCTATCATTAGATTGCACTCCATGATCAGATTTCTTTTTGATTTTAGTTATTGCTATCATCTGTAACTCAACTCCACCTAGTTGGGGTTTGAACTTCATAGTTAAATTAGAGTTATGCCTGAACTCTATAAAAGGCAAGTTGTAAATATATGTTAAGGGTTCTTCTCTATCTATATTTTACAAAAATGTTATGCTTTGCAAATTTTTTGTCCATTAATGAAATAGCTCTCTTCCTTACCTCATCTTTTCATTCATTACATGTGCATGTATCTTTTCTTATTTTGAATATTTCTTTCTGGTTTCTAAGATTTGCATCTTGTGTTCAATTTATTGATGATTTTTGCACTGTAAAGATGTCCTTCCTTTCAGCATTACTAAATGAGCTCTACAAAATGATTTTGTGGATCCTTTGGCAACATATTTTGGAACATATGATAAGGATAAGGCCAAAACTAAGCTTGAGATCAAGTTACCCCAAGCAGTGAGTAGAGGAAGGAAAATGATAGAGAAAATAATGAAGAACTCTAAGAAATCAAGCTCTCCTATCATGCTAACAGAGGTAAAAGGAGATGATATAGCAGAAGAAGATGAAGAGGAGGATGTATAGGAAGCATAATCTAAGGAACAAGAACCTCCCAAGAAGAAAGCAAAGACAATAATAACCAAACCTACCATGTCTCCCCCTACTATGTTTACAAGAAGATCCCTCAAATCCAAGAGGAAGCTAAAGTTGAGTGAAGAGGGTAAAGCTGAACAAATTATACGTCAAAGGTCTTCCCCTACCCTTCATGAAAAATTAAAGAAAATAGAATAGGAAATAGGTATGACATATTTTAAGTCTCTTAAGTATGAGACTAGGAGCCCAAAGGAGAAAATACAAATTGAGGATATCCTTGTGGTAAAATTTGGTAAGTGGAAGTACTCACCTAATAAGTTAATATAGAAAGTTCCTAATGTAATTTTGAAAGTAGACAAACCTCAATGGGACAATGCAATGCAAGTTGCTAGAGATATTAGTGAAAAAACCTTGAGCTAGCTTATGTTGAGTCTCAGTGAAAAGAGGTGAAGGAATCATTAAAAACAAATGAAAATAGCCTTGCACCAAAATTCAATACATGTCTAATACTACTAAAGGACATTGAATCTATGGTGAAGTCCACTACTACCACATGGAAAAATATCTATGGGCTACAAAATCCTAGTGACTTTGTCGTGCATGTTGATGAAGATGATGTGGAAGAAGAAGTAGAAATAAAAGATGATGAAATAGATAATGTTGATCTTGATGATGAAGAAGAAGAACAAGAAGCCACTAGAGGAACTATTCTATAAATTCAGAGTATTGAGCAATCTAATGCAGAAAAGATTGCAAAAAAAGTTATGACTTCCTTTCCTCATTCTCTAAGCAAAAACTCAATGCAATTAGGCTCATAGAAGATTTCTACCAAGTTGTTTGTGTTTATAACTAAATTACCTAGCACCCAATGAATCTTTGAAATTCGTTTTCCAAGTGTTTCAATGAGTGAAGTGCCTAACACTTCATCTGCAAAGTAGCAAGTCTTCTCAGCATCAGGCTTTACCAAGAAACAACAAGGTATTCCTGTTGTTAATTTTATTTCTACTATTAGTACATTTTTTTTTATTCTTACTTTTCAACTATTTTTTCCACTATGGAAAGTGCAATGACAATTTCATTGAAGTTTTGAATAAGGGAAAAGAAATTGTTCATTTTGTTATTCCAATAGAAAAAGGTAAAGAAGAGGAAGAAATTGATTTGAATGAGGACACTATTATTCCAAATTGGGATACCTCTAACCTCACTCCTAAATAAATGAATACCCTTGGAGAACTTTGGAAGAAGAGAGGTAAGTAAAAGATGCTTAGAGAAGAGAGCAAAAAGAAAAATCAAGTCCTTAAGGACATCAAAAGCATATTTTTTGATGCTTTGAATATTGAGGTTGATGAGAAACAACCTATTTTAGATTATTTAGAGAAAATTTGAAAACAAATTTTTGTATCAAGTAGCACAAAATATTGCAATTGATCAAATAGAACTATCTACTATTTTTGCTACACTTGAAACATCTATCAATAATGTTGTTTCTTAATTTTCCAAGTTGAGTGACACATCTATCTTTACAAAGAAAATCAAGGATAAATTATCCAAGATAGGTGAGGTTTTGAAGGAAAGTGCACATCATCTATCACTTGATCCTAGTTGTAGTTTTGCACACTTTACAAGCAAAATTGTTAAGCAAAGAAGCTAGAATTAGGGCCACACTTGAAAAAATTTAGGGCATGATTCTTCTAAACATGGATCCTCTTCAAAATCACATTGCATGTGCAAAGACACTCATTCATGACAATAACTTCTCCATAGTTGACCACATGATGGAACTTTCAGTAAGTATAGATAGCCTTGAATGAAAATAAGGTATTGAAAATGAATTAGGACAAGACTATGAATATCATTTTAAAGGTACATACTAATGTCACATTTTGGTATTAACTTATAAATACTATACACCTTTTGTATTTATGTTAAAAAGGGGGAGAAGATATATTTTTTAATAAAAAAGGTAAGAATATTATTGATAAAGGGGGAGAAAAAGATTATTTGTATAGAGTAGATTATCATACCCCAGATATATTATAGAGAAGAGATATATGTATGGGGGAGTAGTAATATGCAGATATATGTATAGCTTAGTAGAAGATATGTTTACAAAAGCAACTTTGAAAACTCAAAAAAAAAAAGAGTAATCTACTGAGCTACAACAATACTAAGTCAAAATTAAGTTGAAGACACAAAATGTTGATAAAGAAGGTTTTGACTTGTAATTTTGAGAAATCAAATTTTTGGTATGATAGTGTTTTTTTTAGTAATGCCAAAGGGGGAGATTGTTGACATTAAGGTCAATTTGTCTATTAGTGATTTAACACTTGGTCAATTTGGTTTCATTTCTAGCAAGCTTTACAGTTATGACTAGGCTTTTTATTTATCTAGCAATGTTAACCAAGTGTTTTAATTACTGCCAAGATAAGCAATTAGAATGCAATTCATACTGAGCTTCACTATATCTACTGAACATATGAGATAGTTTACTATATCACTTGATTGTAGTAGAGTCTACCGAGCTATCTAGTAGAAGTGGTGAAGATCTTAGTATTAAATGAGCTCTATAGTGTTAACCAAGTTCTATAGTATCTACCAAGCTCATAGTGTTAGTCAAGTGAATCAGTATGGAATGAGCTTCAACTTCAACTAAGTGCTAGATTTTTTTGATTGTTGACAATGTTTTTTGAGTGTTAGAACATCACCAAGTTGACTTCATAACCCATGTTACAATAATGGGCTGACTTTGTGAATTATGATTAATTTGGTATTGTAGCCAACTCTAGAAGGTAATTAATTTGATTGATATATGTAATTTATTGTATCATATCCTAGATGTAATTGAGAAGAAAGTATGCAAAGAAGTAAGAAGCAGATGAGTGAGATATGAAGAAGGCTACAAGAAGTATATGGTACAATAGAGACTTATCTATCATAGTTAGGTGATCATTACAATTCAAGGAATTTCAAAAAACAAATTATAGTTGTAGATTAGAGAACAACCACTAATTCACTCTAATAGGTGCATAAATCAAATCTTTTAACCAAGTGGACTAACAGTTTTTGCTAAATCTCCTAACAAAGTGCATACTTCACTGTATGTTTGTAAATCCTTTAACAAGGTAGACGTAGTAGTCCTTATTGCTCCTAGCATGGAAGATCACTAGAAGTGGTCAATTGTAAGCCTTAATAGGAAAACTTTATATAGTAGTACTAAAGGTTATGGATATCATCCCCACCCCAGTTTTACTTTCTAATTGGATGATTTTTGGGTCACCATATCTTTTGTCAAAGTGTTATGAATGTTTTATTGCTTTCATTATTTTATGCATGTAATTAGATTAGAATAATATATGAAGGATTAATTGGTGAAGTGAGTTAAAGTTTTATTGGTTCCTAATTCACTGATCCCCTCTTAGTAACCTAGTTTCTAATTTCCAACACAAACATGTCTTTATTTTTACTCTTTTTTGGTTTAAATACCACTACAAGGTGCTTTTTGCCATATGAACTCTTATTTTTCATTTTCTCTTTAATTTGTAACTGAGGTATCAGATGTCTATTTTGGTAATCTTGACTATCGGTTCACTAGTGGAAGATGCGATAGGTTCAATGGCATTTAGGTAACATGCAACCTCATAATCATTTTGGAATGAGGGTAGTGTAGATCTTTAATTTTGAATAGAGAAATCTATGAGATTTGGGTGCATGAGAAAAAGTGAGGTGGAAGATTCAAGGTTGTTGACACAAGATGAATTGTCTCTAGTGACAAGAGAAGTTGACTCTATAGAGAAGGCTCCAAAGGAATCAAAATTAGGATAAGACCTAGAGGAATCAATGTGATCCACTAAGGTAGTTTGTGAATCCATCTCAGTTGTGTTTAGTTGGGTAATATAGGTGTGTATCACATCTAGAGGCATCAAAAAAAGGTTTCCCACTCATACACCTAAGAGTGAGTACTTTGATTATGGGCCACAAGTCAATAAATGTTTCTCTTGATTCTCTTTGTATTAGGATTTTAAACATCTGACTCATCAAATTTGGACTGCCAACTAGATGTGGATGCTTTAGCAGTGTTATCATAAACAAAATATCTTCTTCCCAAAGAAGGGAGATAGAAGGGGTGAATTTCTCTTTATGTGTCAAAGCAATAATGGGTTGACTATCATCTTTAGATTCACTAGTTGTAGGGATTTCTCTATCAAACTGTTGCAAGTTACCTTCAACATCATATGTTAGGCTTGTAGTATCTTTTCTCTTTCATCCCTTAGTGTGACTTAGAGGTTCTACAAGAGAAATCTTATTTTCAATCAAAGATCCTTGACCATGACAACCCATTTTATTTAGAAATTGGTAGCCTTTTTCATATCTATTAGTATAAATGGGGTAGTTAAGATGACTTCATTATTATCATCTTCCTCTATATAGATACAATCTCTACCATCTTGATCTTCCTTTTCATCTTCTAAAGGAATTAAGGATTCGACAAAAGTACTAAAGATAGTCATAGCAAAAGCTGAAGACTTCATTTTCATAGATGCTTTGTCGTAGGAGCATGGAGAAATAGGTAATGCTACAATAAAGTATAGGGTATACTCTCCCATCTTGATACTCATCATTTTTATCTTTTTTTGCATTCTTCAAAGATGGTCTAATGTCACTAGAGGGTTGATTATGTGGCACTAGTGACTATGTATCCATTAGCATATATATGGACATAGAATTATCTCCTAGGGTCACTATTTCTGCACCATTAAATGGAAATTAGATACATTGATGATTTATTATAAAGGTACACTTACATTTCATGAATCCATGGTTGACCCAACAAAATATTGTAAGCAAATGGGATGTCTAACACTTGGAAGACCACATCTTTTTCCATAGGACCATATGAATATGAAGAACAATTAGGCCTTTGGAAGACCATTCAACCTCATTATAGGCTTTGATAGTTATCTTGTGTCTAGGGTAAATTGCAAATTTTGACATTCCTAGTTGTTTAATTATACTAAAGGAAACAATATTTAAATCAACACCATTATTTATTAGGACCATTTGAACTAAGGTGTGATAGATATATACTTCAATGTGGAGGGTGAGATTGTGGGGATGACTAAGATATTTGTCATCTTCTTTAGAAAATTTAAATCAATGAGGCAAGGAAATATGGTTTACCATAGCTTGGAACCATTATGCATCAATATCTATGGAAAATTTAGTAGTTCATAAAGATTTCTCTAAGATCTCCTTGTGTAAAGGAGACAACTCTAGTAACTCAAAAATGGAGATTTGTGTGGGAGTCTATTGCAATTGAATTACAAGGTCATAACTAGATATAGAAAGTGGAGCTACCTACTTAGAAAATGAGGCATTCTTGGGATTATTAGCTACTTTGAGAATAACCTTAGATTTCTCCCTAGTGATAGAATTCAAGGTCTCACCATGAGAAGAAGATAAATCTTCCACCCTAAGGGACACCCTAGGCCTAGTATCTTTCAAGTTTTGATGAGTTTTACATGTTCTCAAGACCACCGTAGTGTTCTCATCATCAATGTCATAATTGAGTTCGTCATTGAGTTATGGGTCATCATGTAGATGCTTTCACTTATGGGCTCAATCATGTTGATCACATTATCCATGTTGGTGTATGCATAGTTAATCTTGGTGTCATTACCCTTTTTTTTGGCTTTGTGTGTTTCTATTTTTTCATATTTGGGAAATGGTTGTTAGAAAGCCTTATGGTCATAATTATTAACTAAACCATCCATGATTTTTTTCCCTTCATCAATAAGATCTTGAGGTGCATCTTTGAGCTTATAGAAATTGTTAGTGTCATGACCCTTATTCCTATTGTAATTGCAATATTTATCATCTCTCCACCAATTAGGTCTTACAAGTTGGTCATAGGGTCAAGAATTATTGGGTAGTATGATAAGCTTATTGGCAAGAAAAGATTTCAAGACCACTTAATATGATTCAACCATTGGTGTACAAGTGTGTCTTGGTCTAGAGGACCTCTTAGCCTTGCCAAAATATTTTTTCTTTCAGGTTTATTATTGTTTAGTAGCATACATAGTGTTGGATAAGTTAAAGGTTTATTCCATAGTCTTAGAAGCATCTACAACTCCATCATTGACTACATAGTTATTTTTATTCCAAGGTTTACCCTTATATTTACCATGACCATTTCCATTTTTGTCCTTATTAAGAACAATGTCCTCAATTCAATAGGCACTTTCAACCATGTTATTGAATGAGGTAAATAGTTTCTTCCTAAGATTGCAATATAATTTAGGCACAAGTGTGTTGACAAAGATGCCAATTTTCTCAATCTTTAGGATTTCCCAGGGATACCTAGAATGCAAGGATCTCCATTGTTGTAAATATGTAGCAAATGGTTCCCCTTGTTTTCATTATGTTTCACAAATCCAACATAGTAATAGGATGTTGTATGTTATACAAATACTAATGGATAAATCATTGTAAAATTTCACCATTTGTCTTAAGGGGAGCTAATAATTTGGTAAATATTTCCATGGCTTTTCCCTTAAGCTTATAGAAAATAGTCTCATGAGGTATCTACCCTCATGCATGAAGTCCATGCTAAGAGAAAATAAGTCACATACATGGTAATGTGCTTCACCTTTTCCATCATATTTTTCATACTTGGGAACCTTGATATCTTGAGGAAATGGCGCCACGTAGATGCTTCTATCAAATGAAAGAGCACATATATATTCCACAAAAGACATTTTGGTTGATCCTTTTCTATTTATAGTTGAGAATGTTGACTTCTTAGCTCTTACATTTCATTTCTTAGGATCTCAACCTTAGTTAGCCCTCTTTTCTATATGATCCTTTAAACTTCATAGTCATGAGAGCACTTTCAACCCTAGGAAGACATGTATTGAAAATATTGGTCTCCATTTTTCTCTAAGTCCTTTAGCATGATTTTTTGGAGAAGTTTATCTCATTGAAATCTCATGAGGTTTTTTCTAGTAATCTCATTATCTTCCTCACTCTCAAGATACAATTTTGAGGCTCTATGTGGTGAGAGGAATCCTACAATGTGTGTCCTTGGAGATCTTGTTGAGTTGTTATTCCCATTGTTGCCAAAGAATGGGTTTCTATAGTTGTCATGAGTGTATTAGTTTTCAAAATCATGTATGTGAGTACTAGTGGATGAGACATCTCTTTAGTGGCTATGTGTCTAACTTTTTCTAGTCTTTCTCTATCCATCTCAGATTGTTCTTCTTTATGTGCAAAGAGGTCGTATAGGTAGTAATTCCCCTCTTTGGGATTCATGGTGAGTAAAACACTATCTGAAGCCCTAGGGGTGTCAAAGGGAGTATCAAATAAATTGTCAAAGTAGTAAAGTGGATTATGCCAAGTAGTGGTGTTATCCTCTTCCTACCTATCAAGGATGGGCTCTTCATCATAGGTTTTCTTACAAGGATGTCTATTTCATGTGGAAAATTATGCAAAAGTAAATGAAGGATGAATTCCTTGACCAAATTGGAGCCCATTCAAAACTTACATGTAAGGATAATTCTTTAGCATATTGAGACAAAGTAGAGCCTTTCGGGGTTGAAAATTGTATAGTTAAAATGATAACTTGTCAAAAGATAAAATGGAGCGAATAGCTTGTCAAAAGTGCTAAAGAATTTATATCACTAATGATTCTAGTTGATATTCAAGCAAGAAGCTTGATAGAAAATAACCAAGAGAATGAGGTAACTAAGTTTTCAACAAGTGAACAATAAAGATAGTAAGTTCATATTTGAGGGACTAAACTCATCTTTTCAACTCAAGACTATACTAGGCATAAAGATTTTGGACCAATTCATGGTAAGACTAGGTAGAAACATACCTAATTCAATTTAACATGCAATCTAGACTAAATTCTACTAGTATTATAAACTAGATGATAATTCACAACACAACAAGTGATATCAGCTTAGTAAATTATGTTGTGCAATAGTTTGTATAGCAACTAGGTGATACTTTATGGACATGCAATACTTTATGATAGGTCATCTGATATAACATAGCGTAGGAGGGAAATAAATTTTGTGAAGTGGTGCAATACTTCTAGAAAATCAAAAGTATTGTACAATATTTCTCAAAATTATTGCATGATAAAGGGCCAATAAACTCTATAGTATGCAACTTGCTGCCTAAATTATCTCTATTTTGATTCAAAATTTTAAGTCTTTCAGGCCAAAATACAATCATGAAAATATAAAAATCTAGTTTTTAATAGTAAACACAAAGGTTTGAGAACAATTGGGGATATAAGTATATCTTCAAATAGTTGAACAAGGGATATAGAAACCTTGTCAATACAAGCACTTGTGATATAAAAAATAAAACCCTATGAATATTAACATCATGTTTATGTCCAAAATATTTTCATGATTCTATCATATTCAAAAACACATCAAGTAGAACCACCTAAAGGTGACAACTCATTACTCAAAAAATTGGCCCATGCTTGATGCCTCCTTACCTCATGTAAAGTGGTTTGTCAAAATAGATGTTAGCTTTGTCATGGATGTACCATTGGGAAAACCAAAGGGACACAAATGGTGAGTGTAAAATACTAGGTGATCTGAGTAGTCCACTAGGATTGATCCTTGCACCAAGATTTTTAATAGATAATAAGAGTAGATTCTAATCCTAAGGTGTTTAGAAAGGGTCTTGTTTGCAACACTCCTCTTGCACCTAATAAAAAGACATCTTGTCAGAGACAAGTAATGAACCTCATGGCCACAAAAGTACCTTAAGTATTATTTCTTAGTATTTTCTTCATGGTCCCAATCATACAAGTTCTTCTACTAAATGAAGACAAGAGCTACACCCTCAAGTCTTTGGCCTTTGTGAAGGTTTTTTGATTATAATGGGTCAAGTTAGCTGGATTGTGCTCGTTCCCACTTTGTGTCATCCCTATTGGTATCTTTTCACCAATAGAAGGCCTTCTAAAGGTAGTATCTCACTAGGAGTTAGAAATAAAATGGATCCACACTAAGAGGTCAAGATTTCTTATCCACCCAAAGGATGAAGAGCATACTCTCATATTTTTAATGCTTTCCCCAAACATGCCAACAAGGTTAATTAAGACCACTAAAAAGTGGAATATGTGAGTAACTTTTGAATCTCAATGAAGGGTCAATATTTTTGATTCACCACAAGGGTGAAGAGCATACTCTTCTAACAATAAAGAGACCTACTCGCAAGCCTTATGTTCCTAAGAAAAGAAAGCAACTAGTATATGTCGAACATGAAAATGAAATAAAAATCAAGCACACTTGGTTTGTTTGTTTTTTATTTTCTTGGGAAGCCCTAAAAATATATTAGTAGCCCATTTTTAGAGAATAGGCTTTGACATGCATTCTTTTAGTAAGCAATTTTGAAAGCAACCTAGGTAACCCTACAAAACTATTGAGTTAGTACATCAATAAAGGGTTAGCTAAAATATATAATAAACCTACAAAACACTATTTAGATAGAAAATAATCTAGAAAACCCAAAAAGGATATATTTTAAGGACTCAAAAGACTAATAAAAATTTGGAATAGTCTTATGCCTTGAACTGGGCAATATTTTCTACTACTTAGATATTGTGTGATACTTTGCTTTATTACCATGCAATACTTCTATGTCGTGTAATACTTTGTAGTAAGACATGCAACAAAATTTAGAACTACCATGTAATAGAACTTTATGTCACATGCGATACTTTTAACTCATAAAGTATCACATGGATATAGAACAAAGTATTGTATGATACTAGAAAAGTATTACATGATGACTCTATTAGAAAAAAAGATGGAAATAATAAATGAAGAAGTGATGAAAAGGTACAAAGAAAGGAAAAATAGAAGTTTTCTACCCTATGGTGGGTTCCAAAAATGTACACACGAGAATGTGTACTTCTAAAGTCCTATTTGAGAGATCTCATCGATTGAGAGTCCCCAATGTTGACCTAGCACTCCCTAGTCATGGAGTGTAAAGGAATGAAAATAACTCTCAAATAAACCTAAGAAATGCAACTATATGCAAGTAAACCATGAAATAGGAGGTTCAAAGACAAGAGAAATGATGCTAGTGCCCAATAACTACCATAGCATTATATGAAATATGCAACTAAACTATATGAGATGCAAAGAATGCAAACTAAGCTAATAATATGAAAATTTTAAAAGCCTCCTAATTAAGTTAAATGTATTTACTATTGCATAAAAGAAAACTATGCTAATTAAATGTGAGATGAAACTAATATTGTTATGCAAGACATGAGAATGTAGCCACAAGATCCTTCAAAGGCTCCAAGAGTACCTATAAAAAAATTGTAGTATAACACTAATGCAAAGAAGATGGATCCTTAGATGAGGAGAGAGATCTCCCTTTCAAAGAAGTATAGATGGTGGAGATCATGACACAAGAATATCTAATCAAGGGTGGGGAGTTGACTTTTAAATGATCCATGGGAAAAATCATTTCCACCAATAAGAAAGAGTTGACTTTTGTATCTCCACATGAGACAAAAAGTCTTTTAGTTTTTTTTTTAATGGAAAAATAAATTTGTGTATAACTTAGGATAAGAGGTGAAAGGGGTCTTTTATTTAATTAAAGGGGGACATGTTCCTTTTAATTAAATATGAGCTTAGGATATAGTGGTCAATATATAGGATAAAATCAAATAAATTGGTTTTTAAATACTCGATCTAGATAAATAATTTAATAATTTAGCAAAGAATGATGCAAAGAGGGATAATATTGTCTAGGTGACCATTTTTGGGTGATTATAATGGTTCCTCTCAAGAGTCTCCATCCTTCCCTTATCATTTCGAACCAAGATAAGGGGGGTGCATGTAGAATGCTTGATGTAAACTCCATCCATAATGGTTGTTAATGTTCTTGTGTTGCATTTCTCCCATGTTGTGATTATATTTTCTATTTTCCTTTTTATTGCTTTAGACAATCCTTGTTGCTTTGTTTAGCACAAGGGGATAAAGTGATTTCTCTATCATATACATTATTCTATTTGTATCTCTATTCTTCTATATGTCATGTTGTACATGTGCTATTGTTTGTGCCAATGGCCTTGTTTAGTCTTCTTGGTTGCTTATGATATGTTAGCACTAATTCTTTTTGGTCTCCATGTTATTGGCACAAAAATACTCTTCTTTGTATTTCTCTATTGTGTCTTTTCCTCCATTGTCTTATAGTTCTACTTCCTTTGGAGAATGTTGATATTTTAATACTTGACATAAAATTGCATGTTATCATATGATCTTACTAGCCTCTTAGTTAGTAGATCCCTTGTGTGCTCTATCTTTTTTCTTTTCCCATTTCCCTTCATATGTTTCTCCTCTTGGCAGAATCTCATAGTAGAAATATTATTTTGTGGATGCATGTACACTTCCCTTAATTTCATTGCTCCTATTAAGGTATTTTCAATCATTTAAATGTGGGGGCATACACTCCACTCATTCTTTTTCCATGGAATACAAATAAAAATTCTATGTATAGCTTGGCATACTTCAGCCTTAGTGCTTGGTATGATTTCTAAGGTATAACCAAATCTATGCATTGTTATTTCATGCATTTTATCTCCTCCTTTTTTTCTTTTTCTTTTTGAGTTTCCAAGAAAAGAGCCCCTAGGGGCTTGATCTCTTTTTGGATCTCTCTCTAAACTCTAATTGTTTGGGAGGCTTGATCCTTGTTTTCAACCCTTCTTTTGACTACTAATAGTCTGGATAGCCTGATTTTCATCCCATAAGAACATACACATCCTTATGCAAAAAATTTCCTTTTGATTTTTCTTTTCAGGTGATGGAGTTTCCTTGAAGTTGAATCCCTTGATGGACTAGCTAGCATACCATATACACTTTCTAGATAATTTGGATTATCTTTGATAGGTTGAATAGCATTCCATACACACTTGCTAGACTATTCAATATCATCCCCTTTTTTAGATACTTTTACCCTTGCTTCTTTCCTTTTTCTTTTCCCTTATGTGATTCACAATATGGAACACAAACCTTATTAGGTAGGCAACTACACCCCTTTATTTTGTATCACTTATCTCTCTTGTTTTGACTCTAGATGTGATAAGACTCAAGTTTTTTGGGGGCTTGATTATTTCTTTTATCTTTATTCATAATAAGATTTTCTCTTTTTCTCTTGATTTACTTTACCATGAGTTAGAGGAAACTCACAGTCTTGCTATAGTGGGGGCTTAATGTACCATCTTAAAATTGTTGCACTTGCATTTTAAGACCATTGAGCTCCATTCTCTTCATGATTCCTTCTTTGGACCATGGATATGCTCATTCTTTTCCCCCTTTCCTCTTCTCTCTTCCATCTTTCCACCTTATCTTTTTGGTATATATACACACTAGCATGTGCACTTCTCTAAGTCCTTCTATTTGAGAGATCTCAATGATTGAGAGACCCAAATGGATACCTATAGCTCCCTAATCATATAGTGAAAAGGAATAAAATAGTTATTGTCTGACCCTAAGAAATGTAGCCTCTTGCAAGTACACCATGAAATGGGAGGTTCAAAGACAAGATAAAGGATGCTAGTTTCCAAGAACTACCATGGAATGCTATGAAAAATATAGCTATACTATATGAGATTCCAAGAATGAAAGCTAAGCTAACAAGATGAAAGTATTACAATCCCACTAATTAAGCTAAGTGTGTTATTTTAATGCACAAAGGAAAACTATGCTAATGGCATATGAGACTATACTATGATGCTATGAAAGTATGAAGATGAAGTCACAAGATCCTCCACAACCTCCAAGAGTATCTATAGAAAAACTTGTAATATAACACTAATGCAAAGAAGATGGATCCTTAGATGGGAAGGGATCTCTCCATTTTAAAGAAATACAAATGGTAGAGATAATGGGACAAGAAGATCTAATCAAGGGTGGGTAGTTTATTTTTGCATGATCCATGTGCAAGATAATTTCCACCAATAAGAAAGAGTTGACTATTTCATCTCTATGTGAGACAAAAGGCCTTTTCTTTTATTTCTAAATTGGGGAAAATGCTTTATGTGTGAAACTTAGAATAAGAGGTGAAAGGGTTCATTTTATTTAATTAAAGGGGGACATGCTCCTTTTAATTAATTTTGAACTTAGGATATAATGGTCAAACTATAGGATAAAATTAAACAAATTGATTTTTAAAGATTTGATCTAGGTAAATGATTTAATATTCTAGAAAATTGATAAGAAGGGGGATAATAGTCTAGGTGACCACTTTGCATAATTACAGTATTTTCCCTACCTCTCTGTGGCACCTAGTACTTGTCCTCCTAGACTAGGTCGACGTAGTCCTCCCAAGTTGACATAGTCCTAGACTAGATCAACCAAGGTTGACCTAGTCCCCAATAGTTTTGGATATTAGGGTTTGAAAGTCCTTTGGGGTTTGATTAGTTTATGACCATTACCCAATAAGTTTGTATTTTTTTCCCACTTGAAAAATAAGATATAAGGAGACTTGGAGGCTTCATCTTCATATCTGATCAAGAAATTCATTGATTCACTTTAGCTCCTACTCTCAAGTGAATATTTTTTCATTTTACATTCAAGTAGTTTAAGCATTCAAGCATTATCCAAGAATTCAAGCAAGGATAATTCTATCTAGCATTGAATAATTCTTTGTGAGCATTTCCTCTTCAAGATCTAACATATTGTGGGCCATCAGGGGAGGAAATCATCATTGAGGTATTCATACTCTTCTTTGATGCATATCCATATGCATGACACCATTATGGAGTTATGATATATCTATTTCAAAGTGTGGAGATATCCTACATTCTTAATTCAAGATATATATTACATACACATTACATACACACTGACAAGGTGAATCCTAACATTTATTGTGTTCTTTAGAGTTATTTACATTTACATTTATCATTTATGGTTAATTCCTTAATGTAGGGCTTGATCAAGGAAAAGTATCATTTGACCCCAATCTCCAAACCTTTCTTTTCTTTATTGATTTGTAGGTTGGGAGTGAAAAGAATTGTAGATCTAGAACCAATACTTCACAAACTTTTTGAAGTCATTAGTTTTGGAGCCATAGAATATGTCAACCTAGTTGTAGGAAACCCTTCCAAGTCGACCTAGTCCTTCAATCTCAAATTCTAGGGAGATTTATGTGTTTTGTTCCTTTTACCATTTTATTTTGCAATCTGTAATAAAAAATTTAGAAAAGTTTTAGATTCGAAAGTTATTGAGAAAAAATACATCTTCCTCTATGAATTTCAAGGTGAATCTTTTACATTTCATTTCATTTCATATCTTTACCCTAGATTTTTAACCTGATTGGGTTGATTGTATTCACATAGCATCTAGATTTACATTTATTAAGTAATTAGTTCAATTTCACATTCGCATTATCCAATTAAAGGCCTAAAGATTACATTTCTTTATATTTTATTCCTCTAATAATCTATATTTAGTATTAGCACCCTTCTCCTTTTGGTTCCTTGCTAATCTAATTTGGGTTAGGAGTGGAATCATATTTGGAGATTTTCCTCTTTCCCTTTCACATATTTGAATGGTTAAGTGCTTTGTAAAGTGGAGGCCTACATCCTATTAAAATGCTTCCATTTTACTACTAAATAGTTATATAGGTTGAATTTTTTAAAATTAGTGCCTCATTAGTATTTCATACACATAGTGGATGCACAAAAAATACCTTGGCCAATTCTATAAAGCTTTGTAGTAATACTTCAAAGTTCCTCCAACTTGGCCAAAGATATGACTCGGTAAACACTAACAATTATGCTCTATCACTTAAAACTTTTCATCCTTTAATAATAACACTCAATCATTACTAGTAATGAGAAAAAGATTGAAGTAGGCAGTAGCTAATGGATGGTAATGAGTGTCTATCCTTTTTGGGCATTCTATCAAAATTTGAATTAGCTGGTTCGCAGGTAGGCGAGAAACTAGTCGGAGAGAATCTGGTAGGAGGTATAGACCCTGGAGGATCTGTAGGGGGTTTTGAGAAGAATGTTGGGTCAGAGTCTTTGGCTAGTGTGGAAAATGGAAAGGCTTCATGTGAATCTGATCCTTTTTGTGGTGTTTGTGTCCCCCACAAAATATCTAGGGCCAAATATGAGGGTATGGATGCTCTATCAATTTTTTATTTGTTGGTTTGCAGGCAGGCGAGAAACTAGTTGGAGCGGATTTGGTAGGAGGTATATACCCTAGAGGAACTTTAGGGGGTTCTGAGAAGAATGTTGGGTCTAAATCTTTGGCCGGTGTGGATAAAGGAAAGGCTTCATGTGAACCTAATCATTTTTGTAGGGTTTATGTCCCCCCATTGGATTCCCCTTCTACTTTTCATGTGTTAGGGTAGGACCTCGAGAAGGAGAAAGATATTGTTGATTCTAACAAGGAAAAGTCCTCAGAAGGGCTAAAGTCTTGGTCTTCTCTATTTGGTAAGAAACCTACTAGAAAATCTCTTTTCCAATCGGTGACTACTAAGTCTTGCTAGGAGAAAGGTGAGTTTCAAGTTTTTATTCCTGATCCTTTAGTTGATTTTTCTATGTCTTCCATGGATTTCACCCTAGTGAGAAAATTTTTAGGGGCAAGACCAGATCTTGAATCTCTTAGAAAAATGGTTAAAAGGAAATGGACTATTCGAGGAGAAGTAGATATTGCACCAATGTCGAATGGTTTCTTCTCATTTATCTTCAACTGTAATGAAGACATGAATATGGTTCTTTGTGGAGGACCATGGTCTTTTGGAAAGTTCTCTCTCACTATTAAAAAATGGGAGCCTAACTTGGATCTTTCAGATTCTTTTTTCTTAACCACTCCCATCTGGGCTAGACTTCTTGGTCTTCCTTTAGAATTTTGGCATGAGGAAATTTTTAAGGGTATTGCCAGTTCTTTTGGTGAGCTTGTGGCATTGGATAATGCTATGGCTTCTACAACCAAACTTCAAAGTGGCAGACTTTATGTTAAAGTGGCAGACCTGAATCATCTCCCAAAAAAGGTGGAACTAATATAAGCTTGGTAAAAAAACTCAAGAAATTATTTTTGAAGATCTACCTAACTCTTTCTATGCTTGTAAGAAACAGGGACATCTAGTTAAAAATTGTCCCTCCAAAAGTAAAAATCATCCTAGCAGTGTTTCGGATGGGAAAAAGACCAAGATCCAGCAAAAGAAAGTATGTAAACCCAAAGAATATCACCTCCAAGAACAAAAGAAAAATGAAGATTCTAAAGCCCCACATGCTGAGGTGGTTTTAGAACCCTATTTTGAGAAAGAAAACTCTGAGAAAGAAGGACATAGTTTACAATCAAATACCATAATGCCTAAACAAAGAATTCGTGATCTGGCAAATCTATCAAAACAAATCATTATTTATCAAAGGATAGAAGATCAATGGGGGGATTTAGAAGACAAAATCATGCTAGAGGAAGGTGAAATCTTGGCTGAAGTTGGAAATAAATCTAAGAAGGGAAATCTTCCTTTTTCTCAGTCTAGGGAGATCTAGGTGTTATCTCAGGCTGATAATGACTTTCCTGTGGATGAACCTCCTCCCCTTGATATTGTGAAAGAAAAAGGAGAAAACTCAAAGCATAAACTAAACCAAAGAAAAAGGGCTGAAATAAAGAGCATAACTAAGGGGGTAGAGACTAGAAGTAGAAAAATAGATCAGCAAACCAAGGTGAAACCTCTTGCTTCTTCTCTGGATAAATCTAGAAAAAGAGAAGTACAACAACCCAAGGTGAAATCGGATGTTGGTTCCCTGGATAAACCTAGAAGAAGATCCACTAAGAAAACCAGAGAGTTAGAAAGTATGCAAAATATTGCTGATGGTAGGCAGGCAACTATTCTAGATTTTACGCCTAAAAAATAGATATGAAAATCATTACTAGGTATATTAGGAGGCTGAATAGTATTCAAAAAATAGATATTGTTAAGAATTATGTTAGAGAACAAAAGACTAATTTTCTCATGCTTCAACAAAAAGGGCTGGAAAAAAAAGAACATTAATAAGGAGGTAGTGACTAGAAGCAGCAAAATAGATAAGCAAACCAAGGTGAAACCTCTTGCTTCTACTTTGGATTAATTTGGAAATTGATCTGGTTAGCATTTTAAGGTGAAACCAGGTCCTTGTATTACTTGGGTACTTTTTTGGACTCTGGTTGTGGTTTTAGGTCCCTGTAAAACTTGATTTTGATGCTGCTTTTTAGTAGGTTTTAGGACTTCTTTTCCTAGTGGTTGTTAATGCTTTATCTTTTTTGATTTGTTAAAGGGTTTCAGGGTCCCTTCAAAACCTATTTTTACCATAATCTAAAACACTCAATCATTACTAACTTAGCAACTTGACATCCTTACACATTACTTAGTTCAAACTTTAAACTTTTCCTTATGCATCTAATCATATTCCAATTTAGACTCTTTATGCATTCAATCTTAGGAATTTGTGTATGATTTAGCACTTTTAAATATAGTTCCATACTTATTTAATTAGTCTGTGATGGGGGAATTGCCTAATCCATTAGATTGATTGATCACAACTTCACCATTTTCATTGTTGCTTCCATCATATTTCTTCTTCTAGGTTTGATTCATCTAGCTTCTCACTTCTTCAACATTAACCTTTTCTTTTCATTTTTCTCTTCAACAATAGGATTTGGTGCTCAGTTCATACAGTCTCTAGTTAGGTAGCCAATCTTCTGATAGTTAAAGCATATTGGACCAAAGTTTCTCTAATTTCTTAATCTTCCTCTGAGATGTATCCTCGCATATTTTTTTGCAATGTATTGATACTTTCCACATAATTGACAATTGACCCAAGTATTTTAATCACAATTTATAGCATTGCCTTTCCTATTTGCATTTTGTTGACCTTTAGGTGTCTAACTATATTTTGTATTAAATCTACAATCTTGTTCATTGTGAAAATATTATGTGTAGCAATATCCTTCAAATGTAGACATAACTAATGCATTTCTATTCTTTGATCTAGACTCATATGCTTGATATCCATGCTTGTTGCAACTAAAAAAATATTCATTGAATTTAGGCTTAGGATTGGACTTACCAAGTTTTCTTCTACAAACATTTATTTTATAACATGGTTTTCCCCTATGGTAGCATGTAGGCTTCTTTTTCTTTGGTTTTGATTCTTTGAATTCCTTTGTTCTCCATGTTTTAATGACTCTTCTTGATATGAACTCTATATAGCTTAATCTAGTAGTATCATGACATCTTCTTTGTAATTTTAGTTGTTCATCAAAATGTCTCATAACCACTCCTAATCTATTCAGTCTTTCAATGATTTCCTTTTTAGCTCTCAATTCATTTTTTAGTTGATTATTCTCTGATCTAATATTTTAAATATCTTTCACCTTGCTTGCAATTTCATGATTGGCACTTAGTAGCTAATTGACCATGTCAAATTGATTATGAGTCAAAATTTGTACTTCATTGATCCTCTCATCAAGAGTTGTAGCCATTTTCCTTTTGTCTTCATCAACCATTACCTTGTCTTCTTTATACCTTTTCTTTTGTTCAGTAACTTCACATAGTCTCATTGAATGCATTTCATGTTCTCTTTTCATGGCTATTACCTCTTCATTAAAGATTTTTTTCTTCTCTAATAGATCTTCTATTGTTGCATCATTTTCATTGGATCTTCCTTCATCACAAAAGTCCTTAATGCTTTCTTCCTTTTATTGTGTGTCTTTTTTTTAGATTTCCATCTCCTTCCTTATTTTCAAGAAATTCTTTTAGTTTGTCATTTGTAGCCTTGACTTGTTCATATGGAAGTTGCAAATCAAGATTTTGATTTTCAATAAGCTTTCCCAATTTGTAGGCTTCTATCTCCAAGAGCTTTAACTCAAGTGGTTAGAATTCTTACTTAGAGAACATTTCTTTGATACCAATTGTTGGAAATCTAATCAAAAAGTAAGATGCTAAAAGGGTGGGTGGGGGAGTGAATCAAAATCTTCAAATCTTTTATGACTTCAAACATAAACCATATAAAACTTGTTTCACCACATACATCTCATTAACCTTAACCATTCATTATCACATGATAACTTATCTAACCAAATCTAACATCTAATAACATGAATAAACATGTAAACAATTAATCAATACATAACACAAGATTTGGTAACACAAAAATCTTCCAAGGTGAAGCTAAAACCACAGTGGGGATGGCACCCACAAAATATTGACTACTACAACAATAAAGTATGCCTATTAGGGCTACAATTTTGATAACTTCTGATGACCTACCTTATGAGGGGTTTTCTTTGTTAGAAGCTTACAAGACTATTAAGTCTACCTTGATTAAAGTTATTATAAATCACAATAAAATGAGTATTCTATTAAGAGATTTACAATAGGCCTATTAGAACTTCACTATCAATAGATTCACCTAATACACTTGTTAGAATGTAATAAATACCTTGATCTTTTGGTATGCACTAAAATGTTGATGAAAAATCTCCTCTTTCCAAAATATAATCACTTCAATGTGACTGATATGCAATATCTCCTCTCTACACTACTCAGACACCATGCTCTTTCAAAACACTTAACTCCACTATTTTACCTTTAGCTTTGTATACATGATTTACTCTCACTCACAACTTCAACAACAAAAAATTCAATCTTAAACCCTTCTTTTGTAACCATATTAAAAAACTTCTAGATATTAATCAATGGTTAGGATTCATCCTTTTGCCCTCTTGAGCTTTGTTGTGTTTTGATTGGTTGGTCATAGTACATAGGGATTAATGAAACATAATCACATTTATAATTACCCCCATGATTCTCTCCTCAAACATAAAAACATGTTTTGAACTCAACAAAAATGGTTTACATAAGGTTTTTTGTCATTCTAAACTCAAATGCAAAAACTATATTAATCAACACATGTACCTCTTTACACTCAACTATTATTGTTTCTTTGTGTTGTCCTTTGACTTGAACTTTTCTCAACTTATATGGTACTTGATTGATATGATGTGTTTCCCTCAAGCTAAATGACAAAAAATAAATTCTTGGCAACCACTAATGTGGTCAGCAACTATGTCTACCTCAGCACATGTTAAACTTATAAACTTCTACACTATGGCTCGACCTCTATTGTGGCTTGGTCGCAATGTTGACTAACCAACTCTACCTAGTAAATGACTACGTATTTTGCACTAAGATTAACTTTAGGATCAATAGATGAATAAAATAGAGAAGTTGAAAAGAGGGATTAATGAAACATTTTAAAAGGTAAAATAAACCATTTTATGTACATCAAAGTATAAGACATTAATGGAAGAATATTTGAAATGACAAATGAGAAAGATAGAGAATTGGCCATTTATGCAAAATGTTTGAAGTTATAAATGAAGAATTAAAAGGAAGATAAAGGAAATAAGTTATTTAAAGAAAGAATTTATTCTCTACAAAATACCACTTCAAGTTGTAGAAGGATTTAGATAACAAGTGAGTGAGCAGCAAAACTACATTGTCAAACTTTGAAAAGTCATAAGTTGAATTCTCTCTATGAATCTGAATTCCTACTAAAATGACACCTAAGAAAGAATCTACTACTAAAAAGGAAGTAAATTTTTAAAAGAAAAAAGGTGAAAACATAGGAAAAACCATACTGAAGACAATCCTAGAGTTATTTTCTTACTCTTCAACTACTAGTACTATGTCTATTTTCTTTGATGAATTTAGTGGTTTTAAGGATGCAAATTTTCCAATTTATGGTAAATTCTTATTCTAGTACTTTTATGATAGGGATGAAGTAGGGATGAACCAATCACTAATTCATGCTTCTTGTCTACCTCGGATACTTAGGGTATCTTTCAAGATCACCACATAGATTTATAGGACCTTTTCCAAGCTAAGATCTGCCAATCTAAAACCCTACTCCACTATCTTGATAATTTTTCACTTCTTTCTATTTGCCAGGCTACCATTCTAGAATGAGGAGCATTCAAAGTCTTCAACAAAACTAGGTATTTTTGACCATTCTTCTCAACCACTTGTAGGATCATGGAAGAAGTCTCAACACCTTGCAATTTACTCCTTTGGCATCTTAAAACATCTTTCTATGGTTAATTTTCTACCCAATTTTGCCCTTTTTCTCCAAAATAGGGCTACAAGGAAGAGACCCAATTAACCCTATTTCACCTACAAAATATGGATTTTCTCCTTTTTCTTCAACTAACTAGTCCAAATGGCCTTCATTGACCTCTATTCAATTTTTAAGAGCTTTAAGAATTTCTAGGTTTTAGACCCTAGAATGGTCATACAACACCCTTGCTGATTTAGAGAGTTTTTGAGGGTTTGTATGGAAAAAATTGTTGTTTGGTCTTGTTTTATGGCTAAATGAACTGGTGGAAGCTTTTCCTTCCATCCAAGGAACCTTCTCTCACTCCTCTTTCAACCTCCAAAATCATTCTACAAAAATCTCCACAATCCTACAAGAAACAAGCTTTGCAACAAAACTATTCCCTAGATGGGCATGCTTTAGCTTGCCTAGGGCAAGAGCTTAAAAATGCTTGCAAAAGTTTTGAAGGGCTATGATTTTTCCAAAATATAGTACATTGAATGTACTCACTATCCCCAAGAGGCCATAAAGTTCCAACAATGGGATAGTGAGTTACACCATTATTTCTATAAGTTATTGAAAATAGGATAGCAAACTATCTAAAATGAAAAGATTTTTACAACTATGAAACAAACAACTTTCAAAGAAAACTTCCTAAAGAAAAAGCATTATAATTAATCATATCTATGAC
Organism: Cupressus sempervirens; assembly: GCA_028749045.1. Lineage (NCBI taxonomy): Eukaryota > Viridiplantae > Streptophyta > Pinopsida > Cupressales > Cupressaceae > Cupressus > Cupressus sempervirens. The sequence continues at coordinate 310,779,935 of CM053788.1, forward strand.
TGCATTAGGTATTGAAACCAAGAACAATGCCAAAAACATCTTAAAACTTAGAAAATTAGAAAATTTGCCTTCAAAATGTCATGCTACGACACTTGTCTGTATAAATGATGATTCCTTATGCCTATTTTAGGATTAGGAAGGTATTTATATGTCTCCTTATGTGTTTCCCTTCCATATTAGGGCTTGTTTTGGCCTTCTTCAAGTTTTAAAAGGAAAAATCCACCATTTCTAGCAAAATCAACATTTTTTGCAAAAATTACAATATAGCAACTTTTGCAATTTTTCTTGCTTGCTCTTTCTAACTCTTCCAACTTGTTAAATGGGCCATCCCTTAGAAATTCCATGTTAGGGACCATTCCCTAAGCTAGTGAATTATCCCTTAAGTTTCTCATTGCAATTTATGACTTGGCTTTTAGGCTAATTAGTGACTCTTCCAAAGACATTGTGACTTCCTACACCCTAGCTATCACACCTGTTGGAAATAATCCAGACTAACAAGGTTACTGATTCACCCCTCCCCTCTTAGTAACCTTGTTAGTATGGATTATTTCCAACAATTGGTATCAGAGCATTATGGTTCTTAGGATAAAGTTTGACAGCTTGAGCAAAGATCAAGGACAATGGAGATATTCAGACTTGACAAATCTATTGAGAATGAAAAGCTAGATCTAGAAATGGCCATGAATCAACTCAATGAAGAAAAGGAGCATCTTTATCAATCTCTTAAAAGAAGGAAGGAACTTGCAAGACAAATGAATGTTCATCAGTACATTGAAGAAAGGATTGAAGACCTTTTACCATCAAGCAGTTCAAATGAAGCTAATGATGCAATCAAGGAACTCCTAGCAAAGAATGGTTCATTGTAGGAAGAAGTAAGAAAGCTCAAAAGAGAATAAGAAGTCCAATCCATCAGGTTGTGTGAAGTTTTGGAATAGAGAAACAAGGCATATGAAGACTTAGAGGTAAGAAATAATCTATCCCTTTAGCATGAAGATCTTATAGGACAACTATCTAATGCAAATGAAGAAATTATGAATCTAAGATCTGAGAATGAAAGTTTGAGAAATGATTTAATCACTGAAAGACAAATCAATACAAGCTTACAAAGTGATCTGAGATCTGAAAGAAAAATCAATGAAAGTTTAAACAATGACTTAAATGTTGCAAAACAAGTCAATGAAAGGATGATAAAATCTCAAGCAGATATGGATCAATTGAATCTACAAAATGAGCAGAATTTTCATAGACAAAAAGATAAAGCAAGCCTTGGATACAATGAAGAAGGTGAATCTTCCAAATAGGGTACCCAAAAGAATCAAAGACCTACTTGCAATCACTGTGGTAAGTTAGGTCATACATCTAACAGATGTTGGAGCAATGGTAAAAGAAAATTTAATGGTAAATGCTACAATTGCAATCAACATGGTCACAAAGCAAATGAATGCAAAGAGAAATCAAAGTTTGAGGGAAAATGTCACAAATGCAAGAAACAAGGTCACAAGGCATCTAAATGTAGATCTAAATCATTCAATCCAGTAGAACAATTTGTCAATGCATTATTTGTTTGGGACTACAATACTTGGTGCAGATGTCACTATTGTGGAGAATATGGACACATTGGAATAAACTGTGCAAGACATCACCTAAGGAAGAAAAATACTACTATAAGATGTTATACATGTACCAAACTTGGTCATATATCCAAGAATTTCATGAATATAGGAAGAGTTGAAGATGAAAAGAAAGCTAGAGCTGACAGCATTCGAAAACAGATGAGACAATAGTGAATTCCTAAATCTACCGAGCTAGAAAGTTCAAATAATGGCAATGTCACTCAAGAAGTGGGTGACTTCACCATTTCTAATTAGACTCATCAAGAAGGACCAGGGACTACATCTTCAAGCAATATCCTAAAGCAGTTCCAAAATGTAGAAGTGCAAATGATAAATTAGTATTTCAGATACAAGACATAGTTCACTGTGGTGCATCTACTGAGCAAGGTTGGTTTCATACTTAACCGAGCTAGGTCAGTAATGTGAAAAATTTTGTTTGTTTACCGAGTTGCAAGGTTTACTGAGTAAGTCAGTGACTATCTAAAAAACCTTAGGACATCTTAGCTACCTTCGTACTTGAGCATTAATGGTAGATTTTTCATCAAAAAGGTAGAATTTGATCTCATTTTTCACCGTGAATTTAGAATATATAGAATGAAGAAATTTCCAAGAGTGCAAAAGTAAGTTCAATAGATTTGAAGAAATTTTCTAGTGAATAATTTGTTTAACAAAATCATCCACTCACCAAGCAGAAATGGCATCCGCAAGCATCAGCAACAGTAAGGCAAAGAGAGGTTCTGAAATGCTTGTGAAGGGAGCAGAATGGAAAGCACCCAGCTTCAAGCTCATTCCTGCCATAGCTGAATCGCTCGATCCACATGGAGCCCAATCAAAGATTCCACCAAAGTTACTACTTATAAATGAAATTTGTACTCATTTCAAATGCACTGTTCAAGAGATAGGGACACTAGATATGGATAATGCCCTAGCCGAGTTGTGTGTGGATGGAACCCTCAAACTCGAGTTCAAACATCTGGAAACCAAAGGTTTGACCCATATCCTGCACCTGCCAAGGAACTTTCAAATGAAATGGATAAGATACATTTTAAGCCATGTGCATAATGGTCAAATTTGGTTAGAGCAACCTGTCCTGATAATGAAGAAAATGATTCATAAGATCACGGGTTTGCCAATGTTAAGCAAATAAAAAACAACTAAAACCCTAAGTCGAGATGAACTTCAGAAGTTAACCCTAGCCAAATGGGATGGAAGAGGATTAAAACCTAACAATGTATCTGATATAGAGCTAAGATTCAAAATTTATTTAATTGCATATAAGATGTATAGTTCCAGCAAATTGAATAGTGTGCCCTGTGAGGCCATAGATTTAGCCTATAAGGTTGTGAAGAAAAACATGGAGTTTGACCTAGTAGATGTGTTGCTAAAACAACTTAATAAGAACATGGATAGTATAAGGACCTCAAAAATCAACTCTTGTAAATTTGGTTCTTTGTTAGTTTGTTCATTTTTCTATATACAAAATTTTTTCCCTTCAAAAGGTATAGTTGTATGGAGAAAAGATATTCTAGTTTTCTATCAAATAAATGAGTTTGTAGCAGAGATGGGTGAAAATTTTGATAGTATTATGGATAATTATTTTGAAGACTTCAAAGAGAGAATGAATAATAGATTTAGAATCCCTCCTAAACTTGTTGAGGACTACAAAGATGATGTGTGCTTCATGGTTGACTGTGACAAGGTATACATTCAGGCCGTCAGACCCTGAGTTGCATGGGTGAAACCTCTTCCTTATGAGGTAAATATTGATGAATCTAGAGACATTATAGAAGCAATGGTAAATGAGCCAATAGACCCTAGGCAACAAATTTTTGAAACCTATGATGAAGCTAAGGCCAGAATTGAGCTTGAAATCAAGCTACCACAAGCCATAAGCAAGGGCAATAGGAAAATAGCAAAATTAAAAACTTCTACCAGTCCTCTTATGCTCACCGAGGGAAAAGGTGAAAATGAAGAAGGTGAAGAAGAAGGAGGAGGAGAAGAAGAATCTATAGAAGAACAACTAAAGAAGAAAGTTAAGGTAATCATCACCAAACCCAAGAAGAAGCCTACTGCAGTATTCACCAGAAGAACCAGGAAAGGTAAGTAGGAACCTATACTAGTTAGGCTTGCACCCTCATTCGAGCAAAGGATCAAAAAATTGGAGGAAGGAGCTGGCATCACAAATTTCAAAGCATTAAAATTTGAAACTAGAACTGATGTTGAGAAAATGCAGATTGAGGAACTGGTACTCAGCAAGATGGGTAAATGGAAATACTCCCCAGACCAAATTGCCCCTCAAATCTCAAAAGAACTACTGGAGAGATTGCAACCGAGATGGGAGTTAGCCACCCGAACGATAAAAGATATTTATGAGAAATCTCTGAAGAATCTCCGACCAAGTCTCACTAGAGCAAAAGTAAAAGCTGAAATGAAAAACCATGAAGGTAAAATGATGATCAGATTTCACACTTTTTTGATTTTGATTAAAGACATTGAACATGTTGTAAATGATGCTACAAACATGTGGAAAAACATCTACCATCTACATAAGCCCAGTGTAGACCCAGTAGAAATAAAAGATGATGATAGCAACAGTGATGATGAGCTTGATAGCACTCCATCTATCACGGTCTCACCAGGAGAGCTGCATGTGTATATGAGTAATGTTAGTATGCTAATAGAAACCAAATTTAAATAAAGCTTCTACAAACTAAAAAAAATTCATAAACTTCAAGATAGACTAAGATGAACTCTTAATTGAGAATATGAGCCATTAATGGGCTCTCTCAATGAGAAGCTCTCTTGTTGAGTAGCTTTGTCTAAATAGATAGGATGTATGCTCAAGCTTTATGCTTCAAAAAGGGCTTCAAATGGAGTTGGAATTTGGGTGTGAGTGTATGGTTTTGATGTAAAATGGCTTCTTAAAATGGCATTATGACTTTACTTCATGGATTGTGCTATTTTGCAAAGGGGAAGGATCCAATTTATAGGCAAGAGGCTTGAGGGTTTGAGGGCTAAGATGCAAGGATGGGAAAAAGCTCATGGAGGGCTTAGATTGCATGAGAGGAGAGCATATGGATTATGCTTCGTTACAACCAATCAGGGAGTGACACATGTCACAGGGTGAGAGGATGGAGGAAAGGGGAAGGATGAGTCAACAAAGGAGGCTCAAGGGATAAAATCTTCATAAAGACCCTCATAATGGCTTGTAAGAGCAATAAAAGGGCTTGGAAGAGTCATTTATGGCCTAGTGGACTTCATAAAGTTTTATGGTTGGGATATTTTGAAGGAGATGAGAGGAATTTCAACTTGGGCTTGATTAGGAAGGTTTTAAGCTTGCTTAGGATTGTACAAATGATTAGAGGATGGATTAGGATGGGTTAAGATTAGCTTAGGGATAGGTAAGTGGATGACATTTAATGAGGGTGGGTGAAGGAGGAGATATTTGTTAACTTTGGCTTGGGTTAGTAAGTTTTAACCCATGTTTAGGGAATGTGACAAGGTTAGGAGGGGATTAGGATTAGGTTGAAAGACATCTTCTAGAAGAGTCTAGACTTTGGATGAGGATAAAGACTTTCTAGAATAGTCTAGAACTTCCTAGGATGAGGATGAAGACTTTCTAGACGAGTCTAGAACTTCTTAGGATGGGGATAAATTAGATTTTTAAGAAATAAATAAAGTTTTATTTATTTCAAGGGTTTGGGTTGAGGAGATATTTATTAAAACTTTTTTAATAAACATGAGGATTAATATTTAATCTTAATTAAATATTTTGAGTTGGGATTAGGGGTAGGAAATGATGGGATTAGCCTTTAATCAAAATTAATGAAGGATTAGAAGATTTTGGAAGAGGTTAGTGGTCTTAAGGAAATTGGCCAAGTTTTGGGCAAAAAATAATTTTTTAAATTTATTTTGGGTTTTTTGGTCAATTTATTAATTAAATAATTAATAACTAAGGAAATAATGTTTAAATAAGATTTAAACATTTTTGGGAGGGATTCCTTAATTAAATATTTTTAATTAAGATAAAGGGATTTAATGGCATAAAAATAAATAAATAAATAAATTAATAAATGATGATGTCATTAGGAATTTTTTAGAAAATAAAAATACTTTATTCTCTAAAAGTTTTTAGGTGTCTACATTTTACCCCTCTTTGATGTGATGCCGCAAGTGGCATGGCATCAAAGATAACAAAATAAGATGCCCAAGGCTAGAGCAGAAGAGGAGAGAATGGACTGTGAGATGCCCCCTCAAGAAGGCGGCAGGGAGAGAAAGTGAGGCTCGATGGCTTCTTGAAAAGTACAAGAATCTCGGATGAGCAAGGAAACTCAGATTGGCAAAGAGAAGGGGCTGAATTAGTTCAAACTCTCACTATGGGAGAATGATAAAGGAGAATCAGATGCATAAGAGGAAGCAAGCTTAAGACTTTAGGGAAGGTGGAGGATGAAGGAGTGGAGCGCTATAAAAAGGAATCTAGGATAGGGAGATGGATGAGGGGATTATAAAGTTGATGCGATAGGATTTCAAAAAGTCAAATTAGTGGAAGATGGGTTTCGGAAATCCCTAGGACTAGGATTGTGGATCTCGAAAGATGAGGCTTGGTGGATTGATTTGGATTGGTGGATCCCTAAGACTAGGATTGTGGATCCCTAAAGCTAAAGGTGAGGAGTGATTCAAAGAGATACTGATGTATAAGCTGGGGTAGGAGAGACGGATGTTGGATATGGATGGGGGATAATGGAGATGAAGGAAAACCATTGAAGCTTTTTGAGCGGGGGAATACTTCAAAGAGAAGTACCACCATGTAGTTGAGCACTAGATTTGCTATAGGACTGTTGGTTAATTGCCAAGGTTACCAAGAACATTAAGGCCTTTTCATCAACTGTCTAGAGGAATGACAAATTGACTTGAAACAAACACACAAGGATTGCCCCAGCATCACACATGAAACCCAGAGGAATCAGTGTGGAACCGACACTGGGTAACCCACAAGAAAAAAAGAAACAAATGAAAGACTTGATCAAAATCGTACACTCAGAGTGCCCCATTCATAGCATACCATGATATGGAAGATTGTGGCAACCTTGAGGAGGGAACAAAAAGATTGCTTGGAAAAGATACTTCAAGACCCAAAAGGGAAGATTCCAAATCAAAAGAAAGTGAAAATCCAAAAGAGAACCATTTGCCAATGAGATGGGTAGGATGAGGTACTAACAGACCAAGATCAGACATGAGGAAAGCTATATCCTACAAGGATCTATCAGAGAGCACCTAAGCCAATGGATCTGGGTGAGTGATGCATCTGGCAAGCTGAACTAAGAAGGATAACACTTTGGTGACAGGAGATCTAGCTAAAGGATGCATTGGAATAGCTAACCAAGAATTGTGATGTGTGCAAGATGCTGATCAAGGAGGAACTAACACAAAATCTAGATAGATACAATGGTACTAAGCTAAAGAGGATGTACAAGCTGACAAACCAAGATATTTACAAGCTGAAGCTGACCAAGATAGTTACAAGCAAGCAAAAGCTTAGGATGGTAGGATAGCGGGATGGTTCGATGTTGTGCAAGATGCAAAAGCTAAGGGTGGGGTGATAGCGAAAGATATGGATTTGGCAGGATGCATCCAATGATGATGAGAGATTTTGTGACTAAGGATAGCTAGAGGAGCAGGATGAGATGGCTGGATAGGATGGTAGATAGCTAGGATTATGATGGATATAAAGAGATGACATTGGGTTTGCATGAGGATAGCCTAGAGCTAGATGCCAATGACAAGGGAGGATGGACAAGACAAGATCTCCAAGGAATATAGTGCCCCCAATTAGAAGATAACATGCAAAAGGAGGTCTTGTGATGGATGTGATAGGATTGAAGCTAGGATGGAAAAAGCTGAAGGGGCTAGGGAGATGGATGATAGCTGGGATGGTTGGCTAAAGCTGCAGGAGATAAGTGGATGGTGTGAGATGGAAGATGGAGGTTGGAGGATAGGTGGATAGATTGGAAGATGGAGTTGGATGTCAAGAGATGACCAAAAGCATGAGGGTGATAAGCTAAGCTGGGGATGGCGGGATTATGCATGACGCTTGTTTGCCAAGTTTTCACCATTGGATGCTTTATTTTTTTGTATTTTTTTTTGACGTTTTGACTTTGGACTTAGCTGGAATGATTTTGGCTTTCTTCAGCTATTTTGGCTTTTTTGGGATTTTTCACTGACTGTTGGAATGTTCAATTTTGTTGCTAGCTGTTGGTACACCAGATGTGTGATTTATGCAATAGATTGGATTAGATGGGATTGATGGTAGGAGATGGAGGGATGAAAAGGTTGGAAAGGAGCATGAGATGGGGATGCTTGCAAGAGCAACATTGGCACATGTTGGGACAGGTGTGAAAAGAGCATATGGAGGATAGATGGTAGATGCAAGCGTGATGGAGGATTTGTGGAAGCATGCTTGGGGATATAGGCAACCAAGATGGAGTTAGGAGATGGGGGACATGAGCTACTAGATGGAGGATTAGCAATGGTGGATGCCATTATGCATTGGGTTTCAACTTTTTTCTTTTGGATCCACATGGTTCTGGATTTTCTTTTCATAGGCTTTTGCATTATTTTGCATTCTTTGATTGGATTTTTCATTCTTGGAGTATGTCTTTTAGAATAGACATATGATTGCCTAGGATGTGGATTTTTAGCTTTATGCATTTTGAAGTTGGCATTTACATTGCTGTGGTAAGCTTTGGGAAGATGGTTAGGAGAAGCTTTGTGAGATGGAGAGGATATGGGAGAGCGTGTAGGGGGATGATGATGGATGATGTGCCTCGATATGTGCCTTTGCTGATCTTGCATAGGAATGGAGGGAATAGGATTTGAATGATGGTTGATAGGAGGATGGAGGATGGTAGATTTTGGGACATAGGGACCCAAAATGGATTTAGCGGATGAAGGGGGGATATGGTAGGTTGTTTTAGGTTGCAAATATGGTGGAGGGGGGATGACATAAGATTTCTTGAAGGAGTGATGGGAGGCTGTCATGGGGGGTTTTGAGATAGGCTTCGTTTGGGGGTGTGGTGTACCAACACCTTTAGATGGTGAGCCTTTGGATACATATCCAAGACCATGAAATCCTAGATTTTTTTGTGCAATAATAGGCTTTCTGATTCCTTGCTCTTGTGGTCCTAAACCTTGACCTTGATAATGCCATCAATTGAGCATTTGAACTAGCTGAGGATACTTTTTGCTTGCAAAAAATGGTGGAAGTGCTTTATCAGATGTACTACAATAGGGAGATACTATTCTTAATTCTTCTGCTAAGAGGAGGCCACTATGGATGAATGTAAGTGAACCAAGAGGGTATATTATAGATGGTGAAATAGCTTGGATAGGTGGTAAGATGGAAGCATGGAGTGGAGGAGATGGTAGGATAGGATTTAGCTGATGGGATGAAAAGATATCCTGCAGTAGAGGAGGTATGGCTTGAGGTTTTGGAGATGGAGGGGATAGTGACTGCACTATGGATGGAAGACATGGTACGATGATATCTTCGTTTATGCTTTGGGGGATGTCAACATGCTTTTGGGCAGGATCTTGATAGGATTAGTTTGGAGTGGATGGTGCGATAGGAGGTGAAGGGATGGACTCTTCAAAGGCAGTGGATGGATAGATGGGAGATTCAGTAGTGGAGATGGGTGAGTAGAAGATGGATGCATGAGGGTCATTATGGGAGATTTGGGAAATGCTTCGAGGTGATGTGGATAGGATTTGGAGGGTTTTGACAGATGGTGGGATTTTGATGCTTGTGGGAAGTGGAAGGATTTTAAGAAATTTGATGGATGGTATGGGGATGATAGCTATGGGAGATGGAGGTGATATTATAGATGGGGAAGCTTCATTACTGACTACTTCACATGGTTGGATTAGATGACATGGATTATCGACTGCTGGAGGAAACTTTTCTTGTATTTCCTCAAGGAAATTCCTTGGAGACTCGTGTGTCAGAGGTGGAGGTGGATTGATAGGAATAGCTAGTGTGATGGGGGTGGAAGATTGGAAGCTTGGTTGATTGGGTGATGGAGGAGAAGCTGGGATATCAGATGGCATGACTAGATAGTTTGGAAGAATGCATGGATTTTGTGGGATGCTTAGGGGAATGTTTCTAAGGCTTTCAATATACTTGTCATAGTCAACAAGATTTTCATCATCATTGGAATAGGAGGTGGCGAGAGCAAGGACAATATGACCGAACACATCATGATAGGTTTGGGATTTCATGTTTTGATGATGAGTCGGATGGGGATGGGGTCTTGCATATGGATGAACACGGAAGCTCATGGTTGGATTTTGATTAAGCACAAATTTTGGATTGGCTAATGAAGGATTTCCTAGGGAGAGTCAAAGCTGTATGATAGACCTAAGGAGGATTGGCTGGAGATTTTTGGCTTTCTTATGGATGGAAGACTTCAAGGGCATGTTGTCAAAAAGTGAGAGTTTTTCTTTCCTATGCGCTGGATTGGTGGAGATTGTGTCAACTTAAGGATAAACTAATGATCCTATGGGCTTGACACAAGATTGACCACTTGTGGATCCCAACCTTTAGCTCAAGGTGATGAGGGATAACAAGTGACAAAGATAGATTACCCTAGACAAAGCTCTGTCAAAGGGATAACCTTGGTGAGGCTGGTGGATTAGTCGGATTGATTGGATAGCAAATTCTAGTAGAATGACAACAACTCTCTAAAGGCTTGGGTGTGATTTTGAATTGGGTTGCTAGCTGGCTAGGGGGGATGATTTGGAGAGACTTTGGATTTAGGATTGTTCTAAAGCAAGGAACTAGATAGATTCAATTGTAGCGGGGGAGCTTGGATGATTTTCTAATGAGGCAGTGACTATGCTAAGTATGCCTTGAGCTGGGAGATTTCTACTTTTTTGGGATTTTGACCAAAGTTGGCAAACATTTATTCAAAATCTATGAAAAAACAAGCAGACAAAATTTTGGAGCAAGCACGTCAAACACACCAACATCCTAGGAAGCTTTCTACAAGGATGAAATTTGTTATAGCTAGGGAGTCCTCGATATACGCAAGGTACATGAGGCCCAAATTTGTAGATGAAACCAAAAAGATGTCACACAGCCGAGGAGTGGTAACCCACTTCTCCTCTTTCACTTCTCAAGGGTATAAAGTTCCTTGAGGCTTAGCCCGAGTGACAAAATCTTGATTCCAAGAGAGGTGTCTTTGGATTCACCTCCCGATTCTTATACTCCACCGGAATGCTGGAGTTGAGGTCGTCCCAAGGGGTGATGAAATCCCCAAGCAAGCCTCCTAAAAAGTGTAAAACAAGACCACATACATGATCTTGGGCTTTAAAAGACATGCATTTATTCCAATTGATGATTTAGATTTTGTAAGCTATGATTGAAGAGACTTGTGATTATGGCATACAATGTTCATTCCAATTTGACAGCATCGTCAACATAATGAAAGTCAAGAGATTGTCAACATAAGAAATGTGAGTGTCATTGAAAATGCGTCCAAACCATGCAATGTTCATTGATTGTTAGGCATTCAAGATTGAGTGTGAGTTTTTTTTAAGCCAAAAACAAAGATATGTGAAACTCGATTGCCAAGTGCGCGTCTGGAGGCCCTCCACGTCAAGATTTGTCCAATTTTTATGCCCAAATGAAGTGTGAGTGAGATTAATGCACATTCAAAGAATTTTCTAACTTAGAAAAACCACTAAAGACCCAAGTGAGTGGAGTTTGATCTTTGTGGAGCACTTCACACCCTCTTAGGTAGACCCATCCCCATAGATGGAACTGAGATTGCAACCAATGGTTAAATTGATGGGTGATTAAAGAGGGTGAGTCCAACTACAAACTTACTCAAAGCGTCTTTATTAGTTTTTATAACTTAGAAGATTTCAAAAATGTGGATTCTTTTTATGCCCCAAAAGATGATTATTTGATCTATGGCATTCAAGATTGGATTTGTTGTTTTAATCATGCATTCATAAAAAAAAAAAAACTTGATTTTAATCCATGGCACTCAAGAGTGATTTTAGCAACATGCATTCAAAGACAAGTGATTAAACATTCAAGTTTTTTCCTTTGAGCATTCAAGATTGAGATTTTGTGTGTTGTTTTAAGAACTTTGAAGTGCTTTGTTTTAACCTTAGATCATTCAAGATTGTTTTGGACTCAAAAGTGAAAATTACTCATTGGACTTTGGTTTTCATTCAAGATTTTGTGTTCTAGTTTTCATATTTTAAGACCAAAAATGATATTCCTAGATTGTTTTGATGCATGACAAAACCTAAGAAACATTCAAGATTTTGCAACAAGACATTTGTTTGGAACAAATAACAAAGCTTTTAGGATAATTTTTGGCAACCAGTTAGGACTCTTAGTTTTCATGAGATTTTTAAAAGAACTTTAAAATATTTGCAAATGAGGTTCATTTTATCCTTGATTGATGCTTTGAGTTTGATTTAGATTTTAGTGTGCACTTAGTGTTGATTTTGAACCTTTTGAAATGGAAACTTGAAGTTCTTTTTAAATTCCCAAAAATGAAGTGTTCCTAACTTTGCATGAATGCATCTAAAACCTTGATGTTGCAAGGATGCAAATAATTGGATTGGTTTAGTTTCACTTGTTAAAAGATTTTTTCTTTTTTGCAATTTTTTAATTTTTTAATGGATTTAAGTATGATTTGGGAGTTCATTTTAAGCACTAAAAAGAAGTGTGTATGATTTTGCTTCCTTAAAAAAAAATGGCCAAGATCTCCCACAAGAAGAAGAAGAAGAAGTAGATGGAATAAGAAGAATATAGATAAGAAGAGGAAGAAGAATTCCAAGTGCTTTGTCCACCTATAAGCTTGAAAAATATGCAAACACTATGAGATAGACTATGAGTTCCTTTGTCTTCTTCATGCTCATGTGGACCTACAAAACCAATTTATACAATCCTACCAATCACAAAAACAAGCAAAATTAACCAAAATTAGCAAATGACATACAAAACTTGACTAAAAAAGCTAATGAAGATGACCCATGCGGGGTCTCACCGGGTGTGCCAAAATGTATATGAGCAATGTTAGTATGCTAATAGAAACCAAATTTAAATAAAGCTTCTACAAACTAAAAAAAATTCATAAACTTCAAGATAGACTAAGATGAGCTCTTAATTGAAAATATGAGCCATTAATGGGCTCTCTCAATGAGAAGCTCTCTTGTTGAGTAGCTTTGTCTAAATAGATAGGATGTATGCTCAAGCTTTATGCTTCAAAAAGGGCTTCAAATGGAGTTGGAATTTGGGTGTGAGTGTATGGTTTTGAAGTAAAATGGCTTCTTAAAATGGCATTATGACTTTACTTCATGGATTGTGTTATTTTGCAAAGGGGAATGATCCAATTTATAGGCAAGAGGCTTGAAGGTTTGAGGGCTAAGATGCAAGGATGGGAAAAAGCTCATGGAGGGCTTAGATTGCATGAGAGGAGAGCACATGGATTGTGCTTCCTTACAACCAATCAGGGAGTGACACATGTCACAGGGTGAGAAGATGGAGGAAAGGGGAAGGATGAGTCAAAAAAGGAGGCTCAAGGGATAAAATCTTCATAAAGACCCTCATAATGGCTTGTAAGATTAATAAAAGGGCTTGGAAGAGTCATTTATGGCCTAGTGGGCTTCATAAAGTTTTATGGTTGGGATATTTTGAAGGAGATGAGAGGAATTTTGACTTGGGCTTGATTAGGAAGGTTTTAAGCTTGCTTAGGATTGTACAAATGATTAGAGGATGGATTAGGATGGGTTAAGATTAGCTTAGGGATAGGCAAGTGGATGGCATTTAATGAGGGTGGGTGAAGGAAGAGATATTTGTTAACTTTGGCTTGGGTTAGTAAGTTTTAACCCATGTTTAAGGAATGTGACAAGGTTAGGAGGGGATTAGGATTAGGTTTAAAGACATGTTCTATAAGAGTGTAAACTTTGGATGAGGATAAAGACTTTCTAGAATAGTCTAGAACTTCCTAGGATGAGGATGAAGACTTTCTAGAAGAGTCTAGAACTTCTTAGGATGGGGATAAATTAGATTTTTAAGAAATAAATAAAGTTTTATTTATTTCAAGGGTTTGGGTTGAGGAGATATTTATTAAAACTTTTTTAATAAACATGAGGAACTAAGACTGCTCAGTCAGCGCATAGAACTGAAGGCAAAGTAGAAACAACTAAGGAATGAGAGAGATAGAGAGTTTAAAATTATTGATGAAGCGAAAAATATAATTACTGAGGCTATAGGTGTTGATGTTGATACTTCTCAACACATTTTTCTACAATTAGAAGAAGCAATCAATAAATTCAATGAGGATACCTCCGGTCAAGAAAAGTTGTTAGAGAAGGTAGAAAATAAATTTGATAATAAGGTGCTTGAGCACATTGCTCAGCACATAGCAATAAAATAGGTTGAATTAACCACAGTTTTGGCCAATATTGAAAATTCTTTTAATAATGTAACATCTCTTTTTGCTAAGCTCTGTGATGTTACCGAGTATACTAAGGAGATAAGAGAGCAATTGAATAAGATAGATGAGGATCTGAAGGCAAGCACACAAAACCTGAAGCTTGACCCTAGTTCAACCTCATCTCATCACCTCAAGATCAATTTTTTGTCAAAAAAACAAGCAAAATTGCTAAGAGAAGAGTCAAGGATCCGATCTACATTGTTAGATATTCAAAATATGATCCTTCCCATCATGGACACAATGCAGAAGCGCATTGCCCATTCAAAAACATTGATCCATGACAACAATTTCTCCGTTGCAGACCATGTGATTGAACTCTCTGTAGAAGTTCAAATAGCTCTATCCACATGCAAAATCTTGTAAGAGAATTGGGACAAGACTCTGCAACTCATTCTTCAAGTACATTTAGGGTTTATCTCACATTTTGGTGTTTCTATGTAAATACATTATTTTTTTTATTCTTTGGCATTATTGTCAAAAAAGGGGGAGAAAGAGATACTCAAAAAGAGTTATTGGTGAGATAAATGTACAAAATGGACAAAAAGATACTATAAATAAAATTCATATAACTCATGTAAATACCTTGTGTATATTGTATGGGGGAGTCATATGTAAGGAAGCCATTTATATTCAGCAAAATCAGTTGTCAGTATGTTAGATATTGTATATAAGTTTTGGCTCATAAGTGTTTTTGTCACTAATGACAAAGGGGGAGATTGTTGGAATTATGATATATTTTTCATTAGTCACAACACTTATTCGATTTTGAATGCTTATCGAGTTCATCACCTAGTCTATAGTTCACATCGAGCATTTAGCAGATACCTTATAAATTCTACAGGTAAACAATTGATACCGAGCATTCCTTTGGAAATCGAGCATATGGGCAGTTCAGCAGTATTTACCAAGTTCACAATGGTTACCGTGCAGAACAGTGGTTACCGAGCAGAACAGTGTTCTCCAAGCAGTTAGTGGTTACCGAGCAGAACAATGTTCCCCAAGCAGTCAGTGCTCACCGAGTCATCAAAATAACTTAGTGCTTACTGAGTGATCAAGGTAAACAAAGAACTTAGTGTTTACCGAGTGACCAAGGTAAACAAAGGAATTAGTGTTTACCAAGTGAAGAAGGTTATCAATGGATTCATTTTTTACCAAGTGATCAAGGTAAACAAAGAACTTAGTGTTTAGCAAGTGATCAAGGTAAACAAAGAACTTAGTGTTTACCGAGTGATCAAGGTAAACAAAGAACTTAGTGTTTATCGAGTGATCAAGGTAAACAAAGAACTTAGTGTTTACCGAGTGACCAAGGTAAACAAAGGAATCAGTGTTTACCAAGTGAATAAGGTTATCAATGGATTCAATTTTTACCGAGTGACACAATATTCACCGAGTCACCAATGGTTACTGAGTTCCAAGCTACTTAGAATGATTAGTATGGATCATGCCTCTACTCTTACTGAGTGCATGATGATGCAGTGTATTGTAGTGGATGGCAAGTATCAAAAGGTCACCAAGTTAGTTTGTGGAACCCGATTTTTCTACCACCTGGCCGACTCAGTAATGCTTGTTCACTTGTGTTTGGCCGACCTTGCTAGTGTAAATATTGGAATGGTATATATCATTTAAAATGATGAGATGTTGAATACTGATCATTGGTTGTGTTGTGTTGCAATAATTTGAGAAGAGGGAAAGCGAATCACTAGCAGAATAGAGGAATACAGAAAGGTCAACATTGATACAGAAAAGATATATCCATCACATCAAGTGATCAGAGCACAAAGGATCTTATCAGCAATTAGTTGTAAACCAGATCCATTTCTTCATCCTAACAAGTGAATTAGTTTACTAAATCCCTTAACAAGGTAGACTTAACAGTCTTTTGTAAATCTCCTAACAGAGTGCATACTTCATTGTATGTTTGTAAATCCTTTAACAAGGTGGATCTAGTAATCCTACTTGCTCCTAACAGGGTAGATCATCAAAAGTGATCATTGTAAGCCTTAACTAGCCAACTTTATACTATAGTATTGAAGTTTTGTGGGCATCATCCCCACCCCAGTTTTACTTTCTAATTGGAAGGTTTTTGGGTCACCAAATCTGTGTGTTCATGTGTTACAAATATTTATCTTTTCATGCATACAATAGGTTAGATGGATGAATGGTAAAAATATTATTATGCAGAACTGAATTAAAGTTTTAGAGTTACTGATTCACCCCTCCCCTCTCAGTAACCTTGTTAGTCTGGATTATTTCCAACAACACCTAGGTCTAATGACCCTTATTACTACTTTAAAAAGCTCTCTAGGAGCACAACACAAAAAAATTGAAAATTTGAGTGCCCTATGTTTCAAGGTTTCCCTACACCATACTCTCCATCAAAGAAGCTAAGTCCCCTGTAGAGATAAAAGGTGGAGATCTATGCCTTTCATCTTGAAGTGATTCTCAAGAATCTATGTAGTCTATGAGTCTAGTTTACCATGCCATTTGACAAGATATTCTTTATATGTACCATGTTTGGTCTTTGCATGAATCTAAGAATCCAAAATCTTTTCTGCTTGAAGCTTTGGCTTAGGAGGTAAAGCTATTATTTGAGCATCCTTCTGAGCTTCCTCCACATGCTGATCCACCTCATTAAGAGGGCCTTTATACTTGACTAGGTCTGCTACATTAAAAATGGAAGAAATAGCTAGATCCTCTGGTAATCCAATCTTGTAACCATTCTTCCCATACTTGGCTAGTATTGGACATGGGCCAATTCTTCTCATTTGTAGCTTTGTAGAGGTTCCCTTATCCATCCTTGCCTTGTTAAGGTGAACCATGACTAAGTCCCCTACACCAAACTGGACTTCTCTCTTCTTAAGGTCAGCTTTATCCTTTATCTTTTTGGTGTTATTAATGAGGGACTATTTTACTTGTTCATGCACTTCCTTCATAGATTGATTGAAATATTCAGTATAACCACTATTAGGTACTTGTCCATCTAGGTTTCTCAGCTCACATACACCCCTAGGATGTATCCCATACATAATCTCAAAGGGATTCTTACCTGTAGTTCTATTAATGCTATCATTATAAGAAAACTCTACTTGATGAAGGACCAAATCCCATGTCAAACCATACTCCTTGGTTAAACATCTTGGTAAGTTGCCAAGTGTCTTATTGACCACTTTAGTCTAACCATCAATTTGAGGATGGTAGGCTTAACTAAAAGTGAGATTGATACCTAGCCCTTTCCATAAGGATCTCAAAATATGTCACATAAATTTGCTATCTCTATTAGATAAAATTCTAGTTGGCAAACGATGTATTCCCACAACTTCCTTGAAAACCAAGTAGGTAATATGACTTGCATCATGAGTAACCTTGCATGGAATAAAATGACTCATTTTTCTAAATCTATCCACAACTAGATAGATGCTATCAAAACAACTCTTTGTTCTAGGTAAACCAACCACAAATTCCATACTTACACATTCCCATGGTCTTCTTGGTATTGGGAGAGGCTGATAAAGTCCTACATTTGTAGAAGTCCCTTTTGCTCTTTGACATATGATGCATTTCTCAACATAAGTTCTTATATCTCATTGCATTTTAGGCCAATAGTGGTACCTTTGAACCAACTCCAAGGTTTTATTCAATCCAAAATGTCCACTCAAACTCCCATTGTCTTTTTCCTATATAAGGTTCTCCCTTATGGAACCTTTTGGCACAAATAGTTGCCCACCTTTGAAGAGTAATCCATTCTACAATGTAAAGTCTGCAAACTCACCATGAAAATGATTTTGGTATTCTTGACACACATTGTATGTTGCTACAAAATGTTCATCAGTTTGGTAGAGTTCTTTAAAATTATCCAACCCTATGCTCCTTACTTGGATTTCTTGAACTATAAGAAACCTCCTACTCAAAGCATTAGCTATCTTATTGAACTGCTCCTTCTTGTGCTTTATGGTGAAGGTATAAGATTGTAAATACTCCACCCACTTGACATTTCTATGGCTTAGCTTGTCTTGAGAGTTAAGAAAATTCAAAGCTTGGTTATCTATGAACACTAAAACCTCCTTGGGAAAGAGATAATGCCTCCACTTCCTAAGGGATTAAACAAGTGCATAGAGTTCCAATTCATAGGAAGAGTAATTTTTTTTTTTTGCATTTAGCATTTCACCAAAGAAAGCCACTAGTCTATTGCTTTGGCTTAAGACTCCTCCCACTTCTATATTACTTGCATCACATTTGACAAAAAATGGTTCATTGAAAGTAGGCAACTTAAGAATAGGCTTAGTAGCTACCTCTTTCTTTATTGTTTCAAATCCCTTGTTTGTTGTTTTTTTCCACATAAACTTCATCTTTATTCCACCTTTGATAGTATCCATCATGGGAGCACTTATCCCACTAAAATTCCTAATGAACTTTCTATAGCATTGACCTAGGCCATGGAAAATCCTCACTTCATTGGCATTTTTAGGAGTTGTCCAACTCAATATTGTTGCAACTTTATCTTCATCCATTTTTAGATCTCCTTGTGAAAGAACAAAGCCTAAATAGACTAGTTCCTGCTTCATGAAATCACACTTGTCTAGATTGATGATTAAGTGTTCCTCTTTCAATTTAGACAATAAAATTCTAATATTCTCTAAGTGTTCCTTTTTACTCATGCTAAAAATTATTATATCATCTAAATAGACTACCACAAACTTACCTGTGAAGTCTTTCAACACCTCATTCATGAGCCTCATAAATGTACTTGGAGCATTTGAGAGATCAAATGGCATAACTAGCCATTCACAGAGTCTTTTAGTGGTTTTAAAATTTGTCTTCCATTCATCTCCCTCTTTGATTCTAATTTTGTGATAACCACTCTTGAGGTCTATCTTGGTGTAGTACTTAGCCCCTCTGAAGCAATCCATTAAATCTTCAATCCTAGGTATGGGAAATCTATACCAGATTGTGATCTTGTTTATGGATCTAAAATCTATGAATAATCTCCATGTTCCTCCTTTCTTAGGTGTCAAAATAGTAGGCACAAAACATGGGCTAATTTTTTTCCTTATCAACCCTTGATCCATCAACTCTTGTACTTGCTTTGTAAGTTCTCTATTCTACTCAAGAGTTAGCTTGTAAGGTGCTTTGTTTGGAAGAGATGCTCCTAGAACCAAGTCTATTTGATGGCTGATTTCTCTTTTAGGTGGTAGTATTTCTAGTGTACCATTTGATATAATGTCCTTAAATTCATCAAGAATCTATTGCACCTCATGAGGTATTGCCTCCTTCTTAGCTTCTCTTTCTTCCTTGGGTTTCACCACAATTACATAACCCACTCCTTTTTGTCAAGAGTCTTCATGAACTCTTTCCCTTCAATAGCAACACATTAGGTCCACTTCCTAGGTTATCAAATTCAAGTAATGACTGAATTTTATAACTTATCCCATCCTTCTTGAAGGTGTAGGATTTTAGCTCACCATTATGTATGGCCTTCCTATCAAACTACCATGGTCTACCTAATAATAGGTGAAATGCATCCATGGAAAAAAAATCACATATAATCTTGTCTTTGTAGCCTCCTATGGTGAACTCAATCCATGCTTGCTCATTCACTAAAACATGTTATTCCTTGTTTAGCCAGGTGACCTTATAGGGAGTTCTATGAGGTATTTTTGGAATCTTGAGTTTAGCTATGGTTTCCTCTAAAATAATGTTATCAATAGACCTAGAGTTTATGATAGCTTTGCATTCCTTTCCTATAATCTTGCATCTCACTCTAAAGAGTGCTCTTCTTTTCTTTGGCTCTCTTTGACTGGTTCTTTAATCAAGATCCTCTTTATCATCAAGTTCTCCCCACTTTTAGAATCCAACTAGATATCAGGTGACTTCACACTTGAAGCATCTTCATGGATGTATGCTATCTTCTTTTCTCCTTTTGATGCTAATCCCTTTTCAAGACACCTATAGGTTGGATGCCCAAGTTGCTGACAATGGTAACATTTCATTGTAGCAAAGTAGGATGGTCCTCTTCCTCCTGGTGATCTACCTAGGCCTCTACCTCTACTTGAACCACCTCTTTGACTCATTTCTCCACTTTTTTCAGTCAGCTTGGACTCACCTTGGGATCTACCTTCATTACTCCTACCTCCATAGCTTCCTCGTTGTCCTCTACCATCTCTACCTCTTCCTTTATTCTTTGAGGTACAGTCTTGCTTTCTTTTTCCTTTCTCTTCCACCTTTAAAGCCATTTGATATCATTGGTGGAATATTTTAGGAGTGAAAAGGCTCATGTCTTCTTGGATAGACCACTTGAGTCCATTCAAATATCTTGGCAATATGATATTTTCATCTTCTACCACCTTGGACCTTAAGCATAGCTTTTGGAACTCTTCAGTGTAAGAGTGCACATCCATGTCCTTTTGCCTCAAATTTTGTCTCCTCCTATGTAGCTATACTTCATAATCTTCAAGAATGTAAGCTTGCTTGATTTTAGCCACCATTCCTTTCCAAGTGATAATGGTACTTTTCCCTTCTTTTTCCTTCTCTATTTGAACAAACTTCCACTAGGTTAGAGCAGTATCTCTTAACCTTGATTTTGACACCTTGACTTTTTGAGCATTAGAGACACCATCACATTCAAAATGGTTCTCCATTCCTTCAATCCATTCCATGATGAGGTCTAGATCCATCTTGCAACTGAATAGAGGAATGTCTTCCAAGGCTTTACTATTTATTACCTTTATTTCCTTCAAGAAAGGCTCTTCTGGTAGAATAGGGTCTGGTGTTGGAGTTTCTTCTTCCAACTCAATCTCTTTCTCTTTGGCTTCTTTCTCTTCCTTTTTCTCTATCTTGTCCCTAACTTTATCAATTGTGTCTGTAACCTCACTCAACAATTGTTTAAGTTGTGCTAATCTTTCTCTCAAAGACTTGTTGTCTTTCTCTTACTCTTCTATTTTCTTCTCTTGTTCTTCTACCTTCTTGGTTGATTCAGCATTGGTCACCATTGTGCTAGAACCACTGGATTCACTAGGTGATAGCATTCACCTTTCTTTGCACTTATGTTTCCCACACCTTTTGCATGCTCAATACCACTTGATAGGGATGAACTATTGATTCATGCTTCTTGTTTGCCTCTAAGACTTAGGGTGTCTTGCAAGATTACCACATAGATTTATAAGACCTTTTCCAAGCAAAGATCCCCCAATCTAAAACCCTACTCCATTATCTTGATACATTTTCACTTCTTTCTGTCTGCCAATCTACCATTCTAGAATGAGGAGCATACAAAGTCTTCAACAAAACTAGGTCTTTTTGACCATTCTTCTCGACTAATTGTAGGATCATGGAAGGAATCTCAAGACGTTGCAATTTACTCCTTTGGCATCTTAAAACATCTTTATATGGTTAAGTTTCTACCCAATTTCACCCTTTTTCTCCAAAATAGGGCTACAAGGAAGAGCCCCAATTAGCCCTATTTCACCTACAAAATGGGATTTTATCCTTTATCTTCAACTAAATAGTCCGAATGGCCTTCATGGAACTCTATTCAATTTGTGAGAGATTAAAAAAATTCTAGTTTTTAGGCCCTAGAATGGTTGTACAACATCGTTGCTGATTTAGAGGGTTTTTGAGGGTTTGTATAGAAAAAATTGTTGTTTGGTCTTGTTTTATGGCTAAATGAATTAGTGGAAGCTTTTCCTTCCACCCAAGGAACCTCCTCTCACTCCTCTTTCAACCTCCAAAAGTATTTTGCAAAAATCTCCACAATCCTGCAAGAAACAAGCTCTGCAACAACACTATTCCCTAGCCAGGCATGCTTTAGCTCGCCTAGGGCAAGAGGTTAAAAATTCTTGCTAGTGTTTTGAAGGGCCCTACTTTTACCAAAATATAGTACATTGAATTTTATCACTATCCCCAAGAGGCTTTACAATTCCAACTGTGGGATAGTGAGTTAGACCATTATTTCTAGAAGTTGCTGAAAACGAGACAACAAACTTCTAAAATGGAAAGATTTTTATAACTATGAAAAAAAAAACTTTCAAAGAAAAATTCCAAAATAAAAAATTTTCTAATTGACCCTATGTTTCAAGGTGCCCTTGCACCATTTTATGAAAATAAGGATGAAAAAGAATTTAGGAGTAATGCTTGGAAACTTGACCTAGGCAAAATCATTGTTTTGAATATATATATGTGGATATAGAACTCATTGGAGACACTAGAAAATGGTTTTTGTCTACCATACCATCAAAGTTTCATACTAACACATCCCATTTTCTAATTTCACTAATTCTGATCTTTTGGCCAACTCGATCATCATTCAAGCATATTTTAAAATGTTCTTCATCATTCACACCCCCATTCTCAAATAAAATGTAGATTATTTCAAAATTAGTTCCTATTTTTTTCTAAACTTTTTACAATTGATTCTAAATAATTTCAAAATCATCACAATCTTATCAACTCTAAACCATTTCAATGTCATTAGAATCCCTTCTAATCAACCTTAAACCACCATTAACCAACCCTAAACCATCCCAAATCATGCCTAAACCATTTTGAGTCAACCCTAATCTATCTGAAATATGTCAAACATCCCTAATCAATCATCATTTATCAAGTCCTAGGCATTTTAGTATCCTTCAATACCTTTTCAATCTATTAAATCTATCAAATATGGCCTTATCACTACAATGTCCCTCAGCACTTGATCAACCTATCATTGTTATCATTTGATCATCAACATTATTAAGTCCCTCAGTGTCATATTTTGGCTTTATCCAATCAATTTAATAACATTGACAATGTCTATTGATGTTATTATGATCAATCTTATCAATCAACTTTGATCTTGTGACATTTAAAATGTCCATTAAATGTCACATGTCCTTAATCCATGTCATATGTATTTGACATGTCATCAATCCTAATCATCCAATTAATTTGATCATGGCTTTGATCTACCTACCATCATCCTAGTTGATCTACATAATCATCACAGTTCATCAAAAGGGTAATCTTGCATTTATTTCATCAAATTGGCCAATCATTTAATAATGTATCCTATAGGATTAGATAACCCATATTATATTCCTATGTCAATTAAAACATTTTGTTCATCCCACTTTACTAATTATTCTTATCGACCAATGTCCTCAATTAATTAATATTTATTAATTAATTGATCCATCTTTGTGAATTATAGGAATTCTTAATTTGCTAATTCTTGTTTTCCCATTTTTTATTTACAAATTTCTATTTTTGTGGAATTGTGAGTTTTCAATTCAAAATTCCACCCACTGCTGACACATGACCATAATGTGTAACGCCCTACCAGGGAACCCAAAAGAAATTAACCTAATATGTCACTAAGTTTTCCAAATTTTTTTTTTGAAAAATTAGAACAATAAGAGATAACATAGCAGAAGCAATAACTCACATACATACAAAAAATCCATAAACAAATTACATCTCTTAAGGGTTCCATGACATTGAATCACGTACATAATTTTTATTAATACTAAATATGATACATAAAAAAATCCACATCATACAATAACCATAAGTAGAAATCTAATGAAATAATATACAATTACATAAGATGCCACATGGTATGAACAAAATGCATAATCATCCTCTATACAAGTCACAGGATATGAAAATCTCAAAGAATATACATTAACATCTCATAAGATTTCTAGATAATCAAGAATGCTACATCAAAAAATAACCACCGAACATAAACACAAGATCAAAATTAAAGGAACAATTGCACAAATACATCTAGCAATAGCATCCAAATATCAAATCTCAATGTTATAAGAAACACTACCACCTGACCTTGTGGAACCTAAATGAACCACTCCCACCATGCTGAGGAGATAATCTCAAGTCTCATATGGACAAAAAATCCAATAATCAAAATCACCATCTAGGTCAAGGAAATCTTGATAGTAGTCTATCTTAAAGTTACCAAGACACAAGTAACATCTAAACCCAGAGGCAACAAAGACACGTAGGAAATCTACTATGTAAGTGGGTAACTATCATCGCATGAGCCAACTCTAAGGTTACCCTAGTAGCCCCTCTTGACTCTGGCCCCCTAGTGACTCTATGTGGCATCAGTATCCTTTCATATAGACAAGGCATACTAACGAAGCAAAGTCACAACCAAGCATCCTCTCTACTCCCATCCTAGCTTGTACTAGCACTTGAGGCATGGGAAAGTTAAAATAATGACTCTTATAAATTCATTTTAAACCTATTTAATGAAATATTATCACTTATTAATACAACCTACAATGGGTTATTGAGGCAACCTCTTTAGGGCTCTTGCCTCCATTGCAAGCCACTTCTCAACATGCATAAAAATAACCTACCCTAATCTCTTAATAGAAAAACTCATAAGTGTTGGAAATATAGATGAAGTAACTAAGAGGGGAGGGGTGAATCAGTTACCACAAAAATAATTCCAAAAATCCCTTAGATGTCTATAATATTTACTTACTGTTGATACTCGGTAAATAGTGTAGGAATACTGTAACTCGATAGGTTAACTAATTACTGATCATCTAGCATTCATTTTTATTATTATTCTTGCAAAGATTAAAATAAATGAACAAAAGAGACACCAGATTTAACGTGGAAACCCAATATGGGAAAAACCACCAAGTAACTAGTCACCAATTTTCACTCTTCTGAAGTGAGCCTTATTAGGAGCCAACCCTGTTAAAGGTTATAATGCACACTGTTAGGTGTGACCTTGTTAGAGGATCTAATCACCTTGTTAGGAGTGGCCTAGTTAGAGGTCTTTAGAATGATTCAACTAAATTGTCACCTTGTTAGAGGATTTAAAAAATGGCTATTAAAGCAACCCTATTAAGAGATTCTAGATTCACTGTTACAATGATTAGAAAGCAACAATGAGTTGACCTGAATGATATGCAACTTAAATTTTTCTGATTACAGATCTCTATTCTACTTTACTAGATCCTTACTGATCGAATACAACTTTGCAGCTCCTCCAGGATATCTAATCCTTCATCAGAATTCACTTGATATTCGTTTATTCCATCCTCATCCATATACTCACACACACACACACACACACACTTTAATTCACAGCTTGAACATCTAAATACATACCTTTTAGATTATCAAGTTGGCTCAAATATAAGTTACAACAATTGAAAAAATCATTACATCAGTCGGCTGCATGAAACAATTGAACTTAATATCAAAACAATAAAATCCTTTGTTGGCTGACCTAGCTCGGTGACCACTGCTCCAGAATGGTTTTCTAGTGTTAACCAAGTGAGGCTCAGTAAACGCTGCAAACCCTACAAAATTCCTTTGGAGATTAAGTGAACTCAATTAGCATTGACCTTCCTTTGCTGACCTTATGAGCTCGGTAGAAGCTAACTCTCTACCACATTTCCTTTGATAATCGAGTGAGCTTGGTAGACGTTAACTTTTCTTTGTTAATGTTGGGAGCTCAGTTGACACTAACTTTTTGCTACAAAATCTTTTCATGCCTTAGTGAGCTCAGTAAACATTAACTTTTCTTCATTAACCTTGGGAGCTCAGTTAACACTAACTTTCTATTACAAAATCATTTGATGCCTGAGTAAGATCGGTAAGGACTGACTTTACTGAGTAATGTTCGAGAATTCTCAGTAGACACTATAAATTGCTTTGCTAATCATTTGATCTCGGTAGACTCTATTTGATCACTGATATGACATTTTTGTAACATCAAAAATAATACACAATTAACAATTGCATCCAACAATCTCCCTCTTTGGCATTGATGGCAACACAACATATCATAGCAAAATGAAATTTGAAAACAAGTCTAACAAGTCTTTTCCTATCAAAACAAGTTTCTCTATTAGATAGCAAACTCTCCCTCTTTTAGTAATCTCCCTCTATGAAGGAATTCCATAGCAAACTTTTCTTCTCAAACAAATTTTAGAAAGATATGACAGTAGAACTCTCCCTCTTTGACAACACATGCCAAAGACAACACAACTCAAATGAATTTTAATGTACCTTTAGTACTGATTCATATGCAATATTTCCTTATTATGTTGTATCAACTGATAGATCTTTGACTTGGTATGTGTTGATGCATCACTAAAACTTCATTTTAGTGAACTTCAGATAGGGGAGTGACCCCTAACTTACCTCTTAGATACAAGAATGCATCCTTAGGTAATGGCTTTGTGAATATGTTAGCAATTTGTTCTTTTGTATGGACATTTTCCAATCTGATCTCCTTATCTTGCACCAATTCTCTGACAAAATGATATTTTATTGCAATGTGCTTGGTTTTGGAATGCATCATTGGATTCTTAGATATGTTTATTGCACTTGTATTATCATAGAACATAACAACTAGTTCTTTGATTTCCACCTTCATGTCTTCCAACAACTGTTTAAACCAAACAATATTAGAACAGTTTACTGCTGTAGCAACATACTCTGCCTCTGTTGTAGATTGATATGTACAATTTTTCTTTTTTCTTGTCCAAGAAACCAACCTCTTTCCAAGAAAGAATGCTCCTCCACTTGTACTTTTTCTTTCATCAAGGTTTCCTACCCAATCAGCATCAGTAAACACTTTCAAATCTAGATTACCTCCAAATTTGTACCATAAACCATAATCTTCAGTTCCTTTCAAGTATCTCATTATTCTTTTGATTTCCATCATGTGATTTTCTCTTGGTTTTGCTGAAAATCTTGCTACAATACCAATTGCAAGGGCAATATTTGGCCTAGTATGAACTACATACTGCAACTTTCCAATCATAGATCTATACAATGTTTGATCTACTTCTTTTGATTCATCTTCCTTGGTAAGTTTTAATCTAGTACACATAGGAGTCCCAACTGGTTTACAATCT
Organism: Cupressus sempervirens; assembly: GCA_028749045.1. Taxonomy (NCBI): domain Eukaryota; kingdom Viridiplantae; phylum Streptophyta; class Pinopsida; order Cupressales; family Cupressaceae; genus Cupressus; species Cupressus sempervirens. Next base: position 310,806,947 of record CM053788.1, read on the forward strand.
TCCATATCAAACTTTTTCAATATCTCCTTGATGTGTTTTGATTGAGTGATGTAGATACCATTTTTATTTTTCTAAATTTGAAGACCAACAAAGAATTTGATTTTACCAAACATAGACATTTCAAATTCCTTGTTCATTTTCTCTGAAAATTCTTTACAAAGATCATCATTCCTTGTGAAAATAGTATCATCTACAAATATTTCTACCAAAACAATCTTATTATCTGGTGCTTCCTTTATATACAAGCTACTATTATCATTAGTTCATTGAAAACCAATCTGAATAAGATAGTTATGCAATCTTTCATACCATGCTCTAGGGGCTTGTTTTAGACCATACAATGCCTTGTGTAATTTGCAAACTATGTTCTTCTTATCTGGATCAACAAAACCTTCAGGTTGTTCAATGTAAACCTCTTCATCTAGTATACCATTGAAGAATGTTGACTTGACATCCATCTAATAAACTTTGAATCCTTTGTGAGTAGCATATGCTAGTAAAGTTCTGACTCCTTCCAATCTTGCAACAGGAGAAAAAGTTTCTCCATAGTCTATTCCTTCTTCTTGAGCATATCCTTTGCATACTAGTCTAGCTTTTTTTTTTGATACCTTACCATCTTCATCCAACTTATTTCTAAATACCCACTTAGTTCCAATCACATTTTTATCTTTATGCCTGGGTACAAGAGTCCATGTCTTATTTTTCTCTATCTGTTCTATCTCTTCATTCATAGCCTCGATCCAACTATCATTTCCCAATGCATCATTGATATTTCTAGGTTCAAAATCAGCAAGTAAAAAAGTACCTTTCAACTTACTTCTTGTCATGGTTCCTTCAGATTTGTCTCCAATGATCTAATCTGCTGAATGATGTCTCCTGACATATTTTGCTAATATAGGTTTTTTGCCTCTTAAAAAAATTTCATTGTTATCCTCTTGTACTTCAACTTTAGATTCTAGCTATCTTGGCTTGGTAGATATTGGCTTGGGTCTTTCAAACTCGGTAGACACTTGCTCGGTAGCATCTAAATGTAACTTGGGTTGATGTAGCTTGGTTTGAACTTCCTGTAACTCGATTACTAATGACTCGGGAGTAGAAGATTCTTGATTGACTAGTACTATATCAAGTTCAGTGAAAAAAAACCTTCTATAATCTTCTGGTTCCCTTTCGCTTTCTTCTTCAGTCCTTTCTACAAACTCATAAACTTTTACATGTGCACTTTCTATGACTTTGTAAGTAGACAAGTTCAAACATCTATATGCTTTACTTTTGCAAGAGTATCCCAAAAATATTCTTTCATCACCTTTTACATCAAATTTACCTCTTCTAAATTTTTTCAAGATGTAACATTTACTTCCAAATACTTTTAGATAACTTACATTAGGTTTATAGCCATACCATAGCTCAATGAGAGTTTTGAATGAGTCCTTTTTAAGCTATACTCAATTCAAAGTATGAACTGCAGTGCTGATAGCTTCCTTCCAGTATTTGATAGAAATGTTCTTTTCAATCATTAAGGTTCTTGCACAATCCATGATAGATCTGTTCCTCCTTTCAGCTATTCCATTTTGTTCAGGAGTTCCAGGGGCTGATACCTATCTTTTGATTCCTCTCTCAATGCAAAAGTTATTGAACTCATGTGAAATGAATTCTCCACCTCTGTCTAATCTCAAGAATTTCAATCTTTTTCCTATTTCCTTTTCTACTCTGGCCAAATACCATTTGAATTTCTGAAATGCTTTTGATTTTTTCTTTAGATACATGACAGTCATCATTCTTGAGTAATCATCAACAAAAAGAATGAAGAACTTTTCTCCAGTATAGCTTTCAATTCCAATGGGTCGACATAAATCAGTATGCACAATTTCTAATGTATCTTCTAATTGATAGTTTTTGCTTTTAAAACTAGTCTTTCCCATTTTACCAATCTGACAATTTTTGCATAGACCGACCTCAGGTTTCTTCATATTTGGAATGCCTCTTACTTTCTTGAATTTTCTTATATTCACCAAGTTATCAAAATTTACGTGACACAACCTTTTATGCCATAACCAATGTTCTTTGACTTGAGTAATAAAACATGAACATTCACCAAGTTCAAGATAAAATAAGTTACCTTTTGTTTGAGTGCCTGATCTAATCAATTTTTCTTTGCCATCCAGTAGTCTTGCTTTCCCATGAATGAATTCTACTTTGAATCCATTATTGAGTAGCTATGCCACACTTAACAAATTATGCTTTAGTCCTTCTACCCAATAGGCATTATCACATATAAGTTCTTTCGTTAGAGATATTCTTCCTCTTCCTTTTATACAACAAGGTTCATTGTTACCAAATCTTACACTGCCACCATCATAGTCTTCAAAGTACTCAAACTTAGTTTTATCACCAGTCATGTGATGAAAACAACCACTATCTATGATCCATGTATTATTTTTGCTTATATGAGAAATGAGTTCCATTTCCTCATCATTATTAGACTCATCTTTCATAGCAATGTAGACAATTTCATCTTTTTCTTCATCATTAGAATCATTAGAATCTTTAGCCATAAAACATGTTTTCTTACCTTTATCCTTGAATGATTTGAAGTCTTTCTTGCCATTGTACTTGTAACCTTTCTTCTCATATTTTTTCTTCTTATTTGGGCACCTAGCAGCAATATGACCAATTTCTTCACATGAAAAATAGATTAGAGGAACTTTACTTTTATATTTTCCTCTGCCTCTAGAATATTTTCTTTCTAGTAGAGCTTCAATCACCTCAAGATCATTGTCTAAACTCTGGTCTGATTCATCTTCACTTCCTGATTGAGATTTCTTTTTCTTTTTACTTTTCTCCTTGAGTGAAAGCTTGGATTCAAATGCTGATTCAATGTTTTTGGAAGCTGGAACATAGTTGTCAAAGTTGTCTAGTTCAAATGCAGTTAATCTTCCAACTATAGCCTCTAGATTTATCTTATGATTTGCTTCACATCTTCTTTCTTGAATTGCAGAAACTCTGATTGCATAAATGGGAAGTAGGGTTCTAAGAACTTTACTTATAACTGTCTCCTCCTTGATATCTCCTCTAGATGCTTTGATTGCACTGACAATTTCTTTGACTCTTTCAACATATTTTGCAATGTGTTCATCCTCTCTCATCCTCATCTAATAAAATTTTCCTCTCAGACTTTCTGCTTTGGCTCTTCTTACATTATCATCTCCTCCATATATTTCTTATAGCTTTTCCCACATTTCAAAAGTAGATTTATAGTCCTTGATGTCATCAAATTCTTCATAACTCAGAGCAAATGCTATATCTATCATCATAATGTTGTGGGTCTTCTTTTCAGCAATATCATTGACAGATAGTGTACCAGTTGGTTCTGCATATTTTTTGTCAAGGTATTTTAGTCTTGTATCTCCAATAGAAGCTAGATGAAGTCTCATCAACCCTTGTCATGCTGAGAAGTTGTCCCTATTAAGTCTTGGAATTTCCCTCTTATAAGACATCTTGATCTTTGGCTTAGATCCCTGAAATCTTGTCCTGCAAGAACCAAAGGCTCTAATACCAACTGTTGGAAATATAGATGAAGTAACTTAGAGGGGAGGGGTGAATTAGTTACCACAAAAACAATTCTTAAAATGCCCTAGATGTCTATAATATTTACTTATTGTTGATACTTGATAAATAGTGCAAGAATACTGTAACTCGGTCGGTTAACTAATTACTGATCATCTAGCATTCATAGTTATTATTATGCTTGCAAAGATTAAAATAAATGAACACAAGAGACACCAGATTTAATGTGGAAATCCAATATGGGAAAAACCACCAAGTAACTAGTCACCAATTTTCACTCTTTTGAAGTGAGTCCTATTAGGAGCCAACCTTGTTAAAGGTTACAATGCACACTGTTAGGTGTGACCTTGTTAGAGGATTTAATCACCCTGTTAGGAGTGGCCTAGTTAGAGGTCTTTAGAATGATTCAACTAAATTGTCACCTTGTTAGAGGATTTATAAAATGGCTGTTAAACCAACTCTATTAAGAGATTCTAGATTCACTGTTACAATGATTAGAAACCAACAATGAGGTGACCTAAATGATATGCAACTTATCTTTTGCTAATTACAGATCTCTGTTTTGCTTTACTAGATCCTTACTGATTGAATACAACTTTGCAACTCCTCCAGAATATCTAATCCTTCATCAAAATTTGATCAATATTCACTTATTCCATCCTCATCCATATACTCACACACACACTTTAAGTCACAACTTGAACATCTAAATATATACCTTTCAGATTATCAAGTTGGCTCAAATATAAGTTACAACAATTGAAAAAATCATTACATCAATCAGCTGCATGAAACAATTGAACTTAATATCAAAACAATAAAATCCTTCGTTGGCCGACCCAGCTCGATGACCACTGCTCCAGAATGGTTTTCTAGTGTTAACCAAGTGAGGCTCAGTAAACACTGCAAGCCCTGCAAAAATCCTTTGGAGACTGAGTGAACTCGGTTAGCACTGACCTTCCTTTGCTGACCTTGTGAGCTCAGTAGAAGCTAACTCTCTGACACATTTCCTTTGATAACCGAGTAAGCTCGATAGACATTAACTTTTCTTTGTTAGCCTTGGGAGCTCAGTTGAGACTAACTTTTTGCTACAAAATCCTTTGATGCCCAAGTGAGCTCGGTAAACATTAGCTTTTCTTCGTCAACCTTGGGAGCTTAGTTAACATTAACTTTCTGCTACAAAATCCTTTGATGCCTGAGTGAGATCGGTAAGAACTGACTTTACTGAGTAATGTTCGGGAATGCTCAGTAGACATTGTAAATTGCTTTGTTGATCATCTGATCTCGGTAGACTCTGTCTGATGACTGATATGACATTTGTGTAACATCAAACACAATACACAATTAACAATTGTATCCGACAATAAGGTCACAATGACCACATTAGCTCTATACAAGAAACTAGAAATCACAATATAACTATTGATCCATATATCAAAGATCAAATCGCATAACCATGACATTACATATAACATCATAAAGCAATAACTCAAAGGCCTCTAGTAAACATCCAAAAATTGGTCAACATACTAAGTTGAACCCAATCTCAATAAACAAGCCATATATCACATCAAGTAATTCAACACATGTAGTTTCATAGTTCATTTATTTTGAAAAAATAAAAGTTTAATTACAAAAGAGTTCAAGTTTTTTTTTTCAAAGTGTCACATTTGATAAAGTTCTCAAGTTCACAAGTATTCCAAAATTCCTTAGTATTCAAAAACATTTCATATAAAATGAACCATTAAACAAAATTCGAGTCATATAAAAAAAAAGCCAATCCCCTCATTTATAAATAATTTAATTACAATTTCCAAATTAAAATATACATATATGTATAATACACAAAACTAAATTTTAAGTAAAATATTATTAAAATTTTACTAATAATGATTAAATTACTAATAATTATTATTATTAAATTATTAATAGATAATATTTATTAATTATTAATAATAACAATTACTTATATTAATAATAAAATAATAACTATTAATAAATCTTCTTTAATAAAAATTATTATTAAATAAATTTAACACACAAATACAAAAAAACTAAATTAAAAAAATTAACTCAATTATCTTTTAAAGCATGTAGGCTATGATAGTTGTCACAATAGGTCTATTGATGCAACAACAGCGTACTGCCTACTGCTATGACAACAGAGTCTGTCGTGTGGCAGGCTTTTAAAGCTTGTTGATAGCTTGTGCAGTCAGAAAGTAGAGAGAAGGGGGGATGGGGGTAATGGCCCACCTCCCCCAAAAAAATTTAAAAATAAATTTTTTTAAATAAAAATAATATAAAATGCCCCCCATATTTATATATATTTAAAAAATTACAAACAAAGACCTAGTATTTGACTTTTTTTCCATAAGGCCTTTTTTTAAATAAAACTTTTTAATAATAAGAATGGTTTTCTCGAATCAATTTCTAATTTAATATAGATTTGATTCTCAAATTTAAAAAAACCCTATCTGAGTTGATAATCCAAAAAAAAATTCTTAGCACGAGGGTTCCAAATTTGATTTTTGTTTACAGTTTCAATAATGAAGAACAATAATTACTCAAACGAGGGTTTCAACACAAAGCCATTTCTAAATCAAGATTCTCAAACAAGCACAAAGAAGAAATAGAAAAGATTAAAAAAAAAACTACCATGATAATCTCAATCAACATTCCTAACTCAAGCTACTGCCAACCAAACGAATGCGTAGAGATTGCAAGAATTCTTGTCTTCTTGAAAACCCTTTTCTTGAGATTTTCTCATCCAAATCTATGTGGAGATATGAGCTTTAATTTCTTAATAAAGAACTTTCTCCTTTAGGATTTCTGCAAACCCTTTTTCTTTATTATTTTAATTTATTTTAATTTCATGTGCAAACTTTTTGTACTTTAATTAAAATAAACTTTATTTTATTTATTCTCTCTTGCATTTATTAAATAACAAGACATATTTTAAGAGTATATTTATTAATTTAACTAATAATATTTAGAGTTCATTATTAAAATGAAAATCCTAAATAAATTATTATTAAATTAAATTAATATAATTATGCCAAATTTGAAACTTTCATTAAATCTTTTAAATTTAATCCTTCTAATTAATTAATTTCTCAATTATTTAAATTTAATTATAATTTAATTTTTCTTCATAATCTTTTTATTAAATCAATCATTTAATATTCTCATAATTTGATTTAATCATAACTAAAAATCATAATAGACCCACAAAACTAAATAAGAAAACCCATTTTAAAGACAAAGTACAAATTCAAACTGAAGGGTCAAAATCTTGAATTCACATCACTTCGACAAATTTGGAAGTGTCAATAACTCTGATAATTTTCCTATTTTCTAAGACAATTGGCTCAGTTTTAGGATTTGGACTCAAGAACTATCTCCCCTCTTTACCATTAAGATAATATGATAGGGCACACTCATCTTGACAATTTAGGGAAATTAATGCCCGGTACCTTCAATCTGCATAAAAGTTGAGCATGTACATATACATATAAATCTAAACTAAGTAGGCCATGGTGGGGAGTAGTGCATCATGTAGATCCCAACTAGAAGGTGACTACGACTCCTTCCCTCAACCACATCAAAAATGTCAAACATAAAGTAAAATATACAGGTACATCATACACATGCAAGTACGAGGTAAGTAACCACAGAAAATTACATATAAATCATACATCTAACTATCATCATGAAATAAATGAAATCGCTATATGAACATATGAAGCATCATCATCAAAATAATAAATATGAACACATGAAATAACCGAGTATCAAGTAGCTCATCAAATATATAAGTTGAGTATGAAATAACATCCAACCAATTCGGGTAATCAAGTACCACTAAGCTCATAAAACATAACCATAAAGCTGGCCTAAAACACTTTGGCATATAACATGAAATGTAAACTAGGGGTAGGCACTATATAATGTGTCATAGATTCTCTCTCTACACATGGCTAATATGTGTCATATTTTTCATATATTCTTTCTTTCACATGACTATAATAAGACATACTTATCATAGATTCATGTCTACACATGGCTATGATGTGTCATAAGCTTGTATAGATTCTCTTCTACTTTTAGTCATGTTGACTCATATGCATCATAGGATCTTACATATGGTATATTATGTAAAACTTGTCATAGATATCCAAGGAATATTGTGCTAGATTGTACACTTGTAAATGATAAATGTCCATCTCCTCATTTACATCTAACTTTTTACATTTCAACTATAAATTGAGTCATTTTCACCCATTTTCCTCTTAGCTAGACTTCTAGTATTCTCTCCATCATTCATCATAGCATTTTATCATTGTTTTGTTTCATTCAATTGTAGGTATACTATAGGAAATTGGAGCTACATCAACATCAACAATGGAGAAGAAATGAGAACTTGGGAACTTTATTTGAAAGGGGGTTTTGATTGTTTTTAATCTCTCTTTTTTCAATGGTTTTCATGGTAGATTAGAATAGTTAGCATATGTTATTTAAGTTTGTGGTTTCTCATAGTACATTATCCCACCTATTTTCTAGTCCTTTAATTGGTGAACCTAATGTGAGGGTAAATATCTTCTACATATCACCAATGTCTAAAGTTCACCCATAACAATGTAGATGTCACCATCCCTGGTGATCTAGATCCTTTCCAATTTTGTGCTAGCCTAAGAGAAACCATTTCATACCAAGACCTAGTAAACAATGAAGTGAAACCACTTGATTTCTCTAAATATGTTGACCCTGTTAAGCTCACAATTATATTCAAAGGAAAGCTCAAGATTAAAGACTAAGGTTGTGCTGAGTATTCTATGTCACAAGACTTTTGCATTGGGAAATTTCCCCTTTCTCCTAAGTCATTTGGAAAACCACAACTCACGTAGATCATAAAGTCCAAATTCACACTATAGAAGAAGCCCTCTATGACTTTCACTAGTGGATGTGGCATGCATGAAGACAATGTTCACAAAAAAAATCCACATGGATTGAAAATGCTAAGAAAGTATGATAACATACTCCAATATCCCCAAAAAAGTATGGACTTGGATTTACCATTATGCAGGAAAAATAGAAATGGAAGATGTAGTGGCCTTGGATCCAAAAAATAAGACATAATTGAACCTATTGCTATATAAGGATGACCTCACAGTCTAGGCTTGGATTTAAACCATTCATATTGGTCCCTCCTAGTACTAAATTATCCTTGTGTGGTAAAGTGAATACTTTAAATAATGGAAAGACACTTAAGAAAACCCAACTCTAAATCAAAGAGAGTAAACCCAACATCGGTGATCCTAATGGCCCCTATGGACTTGACCATATCTTTGATCCTAATGACCTGCCCGTGGAAGATAAGCACATCATTGGAGTTCCACCTAGTACTCAAACCCATCCTAAATCCTGTCACAAAATATTATAGGACCCAAGTTCTCTTACTTCTAAATATAGATCACATGATCTATATAATAGTGATACCCATGTCTTTACCTTTGACCAAATCTTATTTAATATCAATGATAACATTTCCCTAGTCCAATCAAACTCATTGATTAGGAATAACAAGGACCATAGACCATTGATCGATTTTAAAATGATGAAGCCATTTTGAGCTTCATGAAGTCATACCATGAGGTGATCATAAATTAGGATTTCCCATTGACTTGAACATCATGACATATTTTGGGGAGTCAACTCCATCTTCCAGTCACAAAGTTTTAAACAAAGGAAGAAATGACAAGAATAGTTCTCTTGGTGAAGATCAAAAGGTGTCATTAGATCATGAAAAAGTAAAATAAAGGACATATCTGATGGTGGAAACCTCTCTAAGACACCCAAGGATGGAAGATTTGACATACCCCCACTTAGAGAAAATTCATCCTTACTTGTTAAAATGACATAGGAGACCAAAGATAATAAATGACACCTTAAAAATAGATGGCATATTTCCTCAAGTCTAAATTTTTCACTATCTCTTTTTGTCAGCTCCCAAGGATGCACAATAAGAAAGATGATGATATAGATACTATTGCTTCTATGATTGATATGAAACAAAATGTTGAAAGTTGTGAATTCTTAGTACAACTCTTGATTCCTACATTTAAGCTCTCTTAATATGAGTTCATGTGTGAACTTTTTGGTCCTAATTCCCCTAGGTACCAAGATATTTATGACTACCTACATACCCAAATCCTACCTCTTGAATTATCTAAGAATGAGCATCGAGCCTTTATCCATCAAGCCACTAGATATGTCATCATCAATCATACCCTTTACAAGAGATCCTTTGACCAAACTATTCTCAAATGCCTTGATTTACAAGAATCTAAAACTACCTTATATGAGGTAGACAATGGTATATGTGGAGGCCATTTCAATAGTTTGAGTATAACTAAGAAGCTAGTAAGAGTTGGATGTTATTGGTCCACCATGGAAAAAGATGCTCACAATTTTTCCAAAACATGTCATAAGTCCCAAATATATAGTAATCTAATTCATGCACTAGCACAAGAACTTTAGTTAGTTATCTCTCCATGGCCTTTTTCACAATAGGCATTTGATATCATCAAAGCTATTACTCCTCACTTTGACGGCCATAATTTTATTATCAAATCAACCAAATACTTTACCAAGTGGGATGAAGTTATCCCTCTAACTTTCACTAGTGGAAAGAAGATTTCAACATTTAACCTAAATTATATCATATGCCATTATGGAGTCCCTCTTGCCATAATTATTGATCATGGTAATTCATTTCAACAAAAAGACATTGACAAGCTCTACAAAAATTACAATATCTACCATGGATACTCTAGTATTTACACTCCATAGGGTAATAGCCAAGCAATAGCATCTAATTATACCATTTTCAAGGTCCTCCAAAAGACTATTAATGACTCTAGTTGAGACTGACACTTGAAATTAAATCCAACTCTTTGGGCCTACAAAATAAGTGTACATACTCCCACTAGCGCAACACCATAATCTCTAGTCTATGGAATTGAGGCTATCCTTCCTATTGCAATTAAAATTCCATCATTGAGAGAATCCCTACAAGACATTGTTGATGATGAGAACTATAGAGTATCTAGACGACATGAACTTGAAATGCTAGACAAGTGGAGGTGAGACACCTTAATACATTACAAGATTACAAAAAATGACTCAAGAGAAGATATAATAAGAAATTCTAAGGTCATCACTTCGAGGTTAGTGATCTAGTCCTAAAGATGAACTATGAGACCCAACAACACAGAGAAACCAAGAAAATTTGAACCTAACTAGGAAGGACCCTATGTAGTCACTGTAGCAATTGGTTCTAGAGTATATCAGCTTGAAATGCAGGAGGGTGAGCCACTACCTATACCTATCAATAGTATGCATCTCTACAAGTATTATAATTGATTTTTTCTAACACTCCTAAAAAAATATTTTTCAAATGTTAAAAAATCCTGAAAAATATCAAAATTTTGGTAAAAAGTACTAAAAAAAAATTTACAAAATGAAATAAAATTATGAAAAAATGGATGCCTTAATGAAAACTTAGAAAATAGGCAAGTTGACAAGAAAAAATTCAGTCAAGGGAATTTTTTTGTCCAAAAGTGAAAACCTAGCAAACAGGTGCTTTGGGAAAGTACCATAGTGAAAACATGGCAAATAGGTACCATGTGTAATCATTGATTGCTCCTCCATCTATCAAGATTCCATCTAGTTTTTCCCTCTATGTAATTTCCTAATCACATCCTTCATATTGTAAGATGTCCCTAGTCCTTGATCATGACCTACAAGTTGGTTAATACCTCTTCTTATCTTACCCAAGCATCACTAGTTTGTACATACTTTATCTTTGGCCTTTGTACATAGTTTGAGTCTTGTCTAGAGGAATATTGACTACATAGTATACAAGTTTAAAATTGAATCGGGGGCATGTCCCTAAGCACACATTATCCATTGGATTTATCACATATTTGATTAGAGTTAATGATTGTGAATCCTTTATGATCTTGAGAGAAACCCTAAAAATTCAAATATGATAGTAAGAAAAGACCTAAAAATCATATAATGTCCTGAAAAAATTGATACAAATCATAAAATGTCTTGAGAAAAGACCTAAATACTATAAAATGTCCTAGAAAAAGTCCTAAAAAATCACAAAGTGTCCTTAAAAAATCAATAAAAATCATACAATGTCCTAAATAAATGGATAAAAATCATATAATGTCTTGAGAAATGACCTAAAAAACAAAAAAAAAGTCCAGAAATAAACCCTAAAAATCATAAAATTTCCCAAAGAAATTAGCAATACAAAAACATCAAATATCCTCAAAAATGCTAAAAATAAAAAATAAAAACCACCAAAATTTTGTAATAGACTTTGTATGTAATTATTGTGGATAATCACCCCTTTTTCTTAAATACTTGCACATTTGGAGACCAAAACTCAAAGTACCATGCTTCAACAAAAATCATACCTTGAAACATCCGCTGAGAAATGTGAATCAACAATCAATTCAACTTGTCATTGTGATCCTATCAATCAAACCTACCACATAATTGATCTAATAAACACCCTCTAAAAACCAAAAAGATACTAAAAGAAAGTACTAATGGATGAGAATAGTTGTTAGCTTATGCTATTTAGTGAGTGTTTTATTTTTCTTTGATCATGTTCCTATGACACTTGATGATATAAGTTGATCTATGACAGTGGTTAGGATGGTTCATGGTCATATTTTACTTTTCTATCTATTGAATGTCCCTTTGAGAGTTTGAGGAATGTATATATTCCTTAGGAGGGAAAAGGTCATTCTCTATCTACCTTGTGCTTGTTTACACAAAAGGCTTGCATTTGCGTTCTAGTCGTTTATGCCACAATATGTTGTGTTCCATTTACAATATCAAAATAATGCTCCTTTGACATATAGTGTACTTTATGAGAGTAAAAATGTCCTCACCTCAAACTAATTGGTAGTCATCTCATCTCATCTATCTTTTAATGCCCATCTCATTCACCATTACCATGTTCTAGTACTTTGTTACACCAAAAATATCCTTAATGCATGCATACCAACATATATCAAAAGTCCAAAAAAGACCAAAATAATACATACATACATACACACTCACACACACACACACACATGACATTCACATCATTTTCCATTTCATTTGCATTCATTTTATGAGAAAAACATGTGACAAATAAGATATCATTTTCTAAGCATAGCATGTGATAAATCAAAGTATGATGTCATCATTTAAAGTCCATATAGAAAAATATAACTACACCCATAATAAGCATGTGTGTAATACATCTCATATAATCATCATAACATAGGTACATATTATAAATGTCTCAAAAAAGTATCGGAGTACATGATCATGGTTTAGATCAACACTAACTTCCCATTGTATGCTTAAAATGTGAGCACACTTCTATGAGTCATTATATCCAAGATTTCCATAGCTCTTTATTCATGGAGTGTAAGGGTTTGTAATGAAGGCTCTTAGTTTTGACTTAGTTTGTGCCCATGCAAGTACACCATAAAATGAGAGATTTAAAAATCTAATATGCATGGAAATGGAGATAAAAAGCTAATCTATATGATAACAATGCAATATCTAATCTATCAATGCAAGATCTAATCTATGAAAGCAAGATCTAAGCTATGAAAGAAAGATCTAAGATAATATAAAAATGCAAGGATAGATCATGATGATAGAAGCCATGGATGCATGAGAGAAAAAGACAATAAGATAGAAGTTCTCCACAAAAAGCTTTAATATTCAAACTCTTTCAAAAATCATTCTCCAAACCTATAGCATAACAATAGCCTAGAGTGTGTATGTAAAATGAGGAGAGGGCTCTCCCTTATAAAGAAGAATAGATGATTAAGATTAAGAGGCAATAAGATTTAATCAAGGGTGGAGAAAGAATGATTAGTTTGAAATAAAGATCCACCAATGAGAAAATAGGAAAAGAATTAAATGGAATCCTAATTAGAAATATGTGCATTTAAGTCTAGAGAAATTTTTAATTTTCAATTATTTTATTTCCTCTTTAAGCGGGTATTTATTTAATTAAGAGGGAGCAAGTTCTTTTAATTAAATAGGAAATATTTAATTTAATTAAAAGAGGGGTTTTTTCTCTTAATTAATTAAATGTGAATGAATTATTTAATTAAAAGAGAGGTTTTCTTTTAATTAAATGGGGACTTGTTTTATTTAATTAAAAGGGAGATTTTATTTTAGTTAAATAAGACTTAGGATGAAATGATCAATCTTAGAAAAATAAATAATCAAATTTGATCAAGGAAATTTATTTGAATTGATTTAATAAAATATTGCAAACCAATTATTTAAGAAATTGATAAATTGATAAATTAAATAATGGGGCCCCATAGTTTGGGTGACCATTTTAGGGTGCATACATTTGCCCCTCTTTGACTAATATGTGATCAATTTGGGAACACATTAGGAAAAAGAATACAAATAAATTTTGACTTAAAAAAGTCAAGGATAAAATTAATAAGATTTAATCAAGGATTGAAGTTGATAGATATCACCCCCTTGTAATCAAAATCAAAATGAGAGAGAAGAAATAGAAAATTGATAAAATTGATCAAATCAAACAAAAGATAAAGTTCTTGATGTAAGATGGAAGATATAAAAATAATAGGACCAAGGTAGATCATCAAGCATGAAATATTATGACCCAAAGTTGAATTAGAAGAAAAGAAGTGGGGTGAAAGTGAATGGAAGGTAGAAATTTCGAAGATATAGAAAGAAACATAAAGAAGAATATAAAATTTTCCATAAGAAATAGAATGCCCCAAAATCAATCAACTATTTAAGATAGAAATTTCAATTGAGTTCATGAAAAAAGATAAGAAAATGAAGATCAAAACATAACCATGATTGATTAAAAGTCCACAAGAAAGATGAAGGTAAAACCCTCTCAAACTCATAATGTAGCCTAAAAATGCAAAATAACATGTAGCCTAACAATGCAAGCTACATGAAAATGCAAAGGTGTAATTGCAATAGAGAATTTGTAACATAGGATTTTGTGTTCATCATTCATTAGAGAATGTAACATAACTTCTTTAAATCATTGGGCCATTATTAACGAACATTGAAAAATCACACAATCATCATTAATCACAAGTGCAACTATGAAAATATGAATGTGATTTATATTGGAATGGAATGTGGAAAGATTTTAACATAAGCATTAAATAAGAATTAGGATAAAATGATCAACCTTAGAAAAATAAATTATCTAATTTGATCAAGGAAATTGATTTGAATTGATTTAATAAAATATTCCAAACCATTGATTCAGGAAATTGATAAATTGAATAATGGGGGCCCATAGTTTGGGTGACCATTTTAAGGTGCATACATTTCCCATAGGCATGAACCATGTAAGAGCATATCAAAAATATATTAAAAATCCCCTCTATATAAGATCATGTATGTGTCAACCTGTGTTATCACTAGCTTCATAGGATCTACCTAGCCTTGATGATAAACCCTTGCTAGTTTGTGGTGGTGTCATAGGTCTTGTCACTCCTCTATTGCTCTAAGTCCTTTTTGTCAGTTGAGACTATGAGCTTGATGCTTGGTAGATCTCTGCCCTCCACTCTTAAGGAACTACCATCTCATAATGAGTCCTCCAATACTATGCCTTTGCATGTGCCTCACCCACCATCTTAACTATATTCCAAATGATATATCCATGATATTGTTAACAAAGTCTTAGGAGTCCTGCAATACTCTTTGTTCCCTGTGTATTGTTGTATCTTGAGAGGTTATAGCTCCATCCTTTTCTACTATAGCTTGGTCATACTCAACCCTCAACTACTTAATCTCTATTGTAAATTCTAATCACTCTCGGTCTTAGGTTGTTTGAAACTCCTCTAACACACTCTAGAGAACTCTAATAAACCTTCATCATTTGAACCTCTAGCTCTTTGTGACCCATCTATGCTGACACTCACATCTCCTTTAGGGCATCTAAAGGACCCTCATCTATATCCACCATTGTAGCATCCATACCTATATCCTTATCTTTGTCAAGTTCACTCCCATCCTCATTGCCATCCCCTCCATCTTCACCCCTACTCTCTTCACCCACCTCCTCATCATCATCACCATCACCCTCCTCATCCTCATCATCCCCTCCCTTTCCATATGTCTCCTTGTCTCTATCATCCACCTCATCCTTGGCATCCCCTCCCTCTCCATCTGTCTCCTCATCATCATCACCCTCCTCATCCTTATTATCCCCTCCCTCTCTAACTATCTCCTCCTCCCCATATCCCTTATCCTCCTCATCCTCCTCCTTCTCAACCTCCTCCCCTCTATCTTGGTCTATCTGTGATCTAACCCTCGGTACTAGAACTGCTAGATTTTTCAAATGCCTTATCTCAAGCTATGAAAACCATATATCATATTTTGGTGTTGTACCTACATCCATCACATCTTTCTTCACTCCCCATAGTTTGGGTTGTAACTCCTCTAGTTGTGCATATGGTACCTAAGTCCTAATGGATTCTCCCTACTCCCTAACCTTTGCTCTTGACTAGGGAAACTGTGTGATTCTTGTAGGAACATCCAATATCTTCCCAAACTATCATTGTACTCTCTCTCAAAAACACATCTCAATAACCAAATGCCCAGTTATGGTACATCTAATCAAGTCTCACTCCTATCTATAGCATGGTAGGTGGACCTCATCATCCTCCCACCTAGGGAAATCTCTATATGGCCTCCTTATTAACTATGTTAGGGTGTCTAAATAACGTTTGAATTATAATGTATATCATAAACGTCCCTTCTATAATCACCCAAAAATGTTCACCTAGACTATTATCCCCCTTCTCAACATTTTTGCTAAATTATTAAATCATTTCCCTAGATCAAATCTTTAAAAAATCAATTTATTTGGTTTTATCCTATAGTTTGACCATTATATCCTAATTTCATATTTAATTTAAAGGAACATGTTCCCCTTTAATTAAATAAAACACCTCATTCATCTCTTATCCTAAGTTGCACACATATAGTCATTTTCCCATTTTCAATAAAAGAAAAGACTTTTTAACTCACATGGAGATGTAAATTCAAATCTTTCTTATCAGTGGAAATGATCTTGCACATGGATCATGCAAAAGTCAAATCCCCACACTTGATTAGATCTTCTTGTCCCATGATCTCTAGCATCTGTACTTCTTTAAAGTGGAGAGATCTCTCCTCATTTAAGGATCAATATTATTTGAATTAGTGTTATGTTTCAAGTTTTTCCATAGGCACTCTTAGAGCTTTTAGAGGATCTAGTAGCTTCACATTCATTCTTGCATAGCATTGTAGTTTAGTATCATATTGCATTAGCATAGTTTTCTTTATGCATTAGAATAACACATTTAGCTTAACTAGAGGGATTGTTATACTTTCATTTTATTAGCTTAGTTGTATTTTGCACAGCATTCCATGGTAGTTCTTGGATACTAGCATTCTTGCTCTTGTCTTTGAACCTCCTATTTCATAATGTACTTGAAAAGGGTTATATTTCTTAGGCTCAATTGAGAGATATTTTCATTGCTATTTGCACTCCATGAGTAGGGAGCTCTAGGTCACCATTTGGGATTCTTAACTCATGAGATTTCTCAAATAGAAGGATTTAGAGAAGTGCACATTTTGAGTGTACATTTTTGGCAACCATCGTGGGGTAGAAGGACTGTGTTTTGCCTTCTTTTTTGCATTTTTCTACTTGTTGTTACATTCTTCTTTTTTTAGTCAAAATTATCATATGACATGTTTATAGTATCATACAACAATTTCTACAATTGTTGTGTGATACTTTGCTAGTCAAAAGTATCAAATGCACAATGATATTTTCATTAGTAGATTCGGTGTTAATTTTTTAACTTAATTTTTGACCTTATGCCATTTTCCATTTCATGTTCACTTTTTTTTTAAGTTAAGATCCTGAGTTGGCTGAAAATTTGAGCAACATGAGTTTGTTTGGTCAAAATTTTGACAAATGGATTATAAACATTAAAAAAAGAGAGGAAAGTGTGTAGGAGGTTTAATTTTCACTATGAGCTAATCAATCATAAGTGTGGGAAGAGGTATTGAGCTTATTTCTCTAGTCATTCATTGACCCCATGCTATTTCAAAAATAGTTTATCAATTGTAGGATTTTAATGCAAGTGAAGGACACACTGAATGATTGTGCCTAGCAAGAATTTTTAAGCCGAGAGTAGAGGCAAGCCAAATAGCATCAAGATAGTGAGAGTTGGGTTTTCAATGCACAAATTTTCTACCACAAGATGCATCAACAACACCCCATATAATGTTAGGTAACCCCCACTACTCTGTTGTATTAGTGCAACACCTTTTCGATGATGGCATTGTTGTTTGAGAAGGAAGCATTCAAAGAAATTTTCTTGCAATGTATGAGAAGCTAAAAGTCTAGAAAGATTTCGTCTATGTTTAATGACAAAAGGATTTCAAGAAATATAATTTTATTATACTCTTTATATAAGCCTATATATTGGCGGGATTATGATTTTTTTTCAATAATGTATGAGATTAATCTCTTCTTTCCATAAATTGTTGCTTATGGAGTAGCAGTCAGGACATACAATTTTGGTGCAGTAGACTTTAAAGATACAACTATGTGCAAGGAGGCTATTGAGTCTCGAGGATTGTTTGAAGAGGCACCTAAAATGCTTGAAACTCTGTAAGAGGTATGCAACTCAAAATTGAAAGAATAGAAAGTGATTTTACCATATGCATTTGTGATTATAGATTCTAGAGAGTGAGCATTGATATTATTTTTAGTTTACTTATCAATGATAAGATCTTGGAAAAAATGAAATCACTTGAGTGTTGTGAACAAGGATGGGAACTTCATTCATGTACCTAAATAGATTAATCATAGACTACCTCCATGGAGGTTGGTTTCCTTAATTTCTTGCAAGTCTTGAGACATTAAAATCTAGGAATAAACAAGTCTTTTAGTTGAAACAACTTTTAACTCTATTTGTTCTTCCCATGAAACATTGAAATGAAATTGTTTATATTCAATCAGATTTCAGTTTTCCTAAGATTTTGACCTCCCTCCAATGATCATCCACATATTTAGATTGCAATATATTGTAAATTAATCATGAATATGTTGTACTAGAGTGTACATCATTGCTATTCCTAGGATAAATCATTGTTTTTTAGTTGTCTATTTTAGGGTAGGAGGTTTGAGTTGATCAAAATAGTCAATAAAAAACTTTAAAAAGAAGTCTAAAGTCCATCAAATTCTGCCTAGATTCTATTGTTGATGTCAAAATTTCATAATCCAAAATTTCAAAAATTCCAAAAAATGTTTTTCATGCATACCCATAGTGTGCATTTTTCATACTTATATTTCAAAAAATCCAAAAAAAATAAAAACAAAGTTCATTTTGCATACATCCCTCATAATTAGGTGCATTGGCATACATCCTTAGACATCATGCCAATTTTCACAAGATCACAAACTTCCACAAAGCAACAAGGTCCATACCAAACCATGTACATTTCAAGTGACAAGAACCCACAAACATTCTTTGACCCAATACAAGACATACATTTTCACCCAAAAGGAAATCTTAGAGTGATATGAATGTAGGATTTAGTGAGAAGCAACATTGGTGAATCTTTGAAATTTGATTTCAACATGAAGAGGTATAGTTTCAATAACTATCCATCAGAATTTATCATAGATGTGAATGAGAGTAAGAATAAAAAAGTTTAGATTGTGCCAAAGTACTTGAGGAGGTAAGAGATAAAACACTTTAATTATAAAGTTGGGCTAACATGTTCTTCTTGAGTGAGCTCAAGTACTCCTCATGGGCACAATGATTCATAGAAGTCCACTATGTTTTAACAAGATCTCTTGTGTACCATGCTAACTGTAAAATTAATGTAGACAAACAATTAAATACCAAGGCGATGATCTTGTTGAGTAAATATTGTATAATGAGCATTGTTTATTATACAATTAATAAAGATCATTATAAGTAGACAACGTTAAGTAGAACATGTCCAATATTTTTGTAGATATACACATTAATTAGACCAATTTTTTTTTTCAAAACCATATGTGCAGATATAAACATTACTTAAAACATATCCAATATTTTGGCAGATATACACATTAATTACACCAAATTTTTCTTTCAAAACCATATGGGCAGATATAAACATTAAGTACAACATGTCCAATATTTTTGTAGATATATACATTAATTAGATCAAAATTTTCTTTCAAAACCATATGTGTAGATATAAATATTAAATAAAACATGTCGAATATTTTTATAGATATACACATTAATTACACCATTTTTTTCTTTCAAAACCATATGTGCATGTATAAACATTAAGTACATGTCCAATATTTTTGTAGATATACAAATTAATTAGACCAAATTTTTCTTTCAAAACCATATGTGCAGATATAAACATTAGGTAAAACATGTCCAATATTTTTGCAAATATACATATTAATCGCACCAATTTTTTCTTTCAAAACTATATGTGTAAATATAAATATTAAGTACATGTCCAATATTTTGTAGATATATTTCCCTATGAAGAAAGAACATGCTTGGAAATATGAACCCATAACAAAATAACAAGACAATTGTTAGATTGTGGTTTTTGTTGGAAAGAAAAGTTGATAAATGTAATTGTCCTTGTAAAAAGTCTAAGGGCTTAAAGAATCAAAGAATTTTAATTACATCAGCCCAGATTCATTATAGGCAACATGGTCACATTGAAGGGGGCCATTATTTTTGTTGATTGGTGAATGTGGATTTCCAACTGGAGGAACATGGAGGTGTAAATATCCAAGTTGATGATAATAGTTCCATGGAAGAAGATGATAATGTGCTAGAGGACATGATTGAAGAAGATGGTATTGGCACAATCAATGATGATGTTTAAAATAATGGTACTAGTGCATCTGATAATCATGATGAAGATGGTCTTAATATACCTATACTTGAAAAGGCACAAGAGCCCCTATACCAAGGCTCCCAAAAAACTCTTCTCTCTATTGTAGTGTTCTTGGTGAACTTGAAGGTTATGAATGGTTTATCCAATGTAGCAATGTCATGTATGCTAAGGTATGCCATTTTTGTCATCCTCAATGTTAGCATACCATTACTATTCATTATGTTAACAAATATATTTGTTTTTGTTGGTTGACAAGTGAGTTTTTGTTACCACCATCAAACATTCTACCTTGTTCATACTAAGAATTATCTACCATTATGAACAAAATTAGAATTAAGTATTAGACAATACATGAATGTCCCAATGATCACATTATAGATCATAAACAACATGAATTTGCAACAAAATGCCCTGATTTTCATATTAGTAGATATCAGTCAGATCAATTAACAAAATAGTTGCCTCACAAGGTTCTTCGATATATTCCTATTATTCCATGTCTTCAACAATTATTCAGGTGCACTAGTTTGGTGCAATTTATGGATTACCATGCACATAGTAGAAGTCAAGATGACATTATGTGAATGCCTATAGATGGTTCTACATTTAAAGAGATAAAAGAAAGATGGTCACACATTAATTCAAGAAGTTTAGGAAAATAGGTGTTCGATGAGTTTAGGCACTTTCTCCATAATAATAATAAGTATCACATTACTAAAAAACATATTTTTATTGAGAAATAAGATACAACATCAAGGCCCCAAAGAATGACACCTCATCTATGAAAGTTGGAATATGATCGACTAAATCACTGAGGTAATGTCCAATTATGGTATGAAGTTTGAAATTTATATTTTGATATTGTCTTTTATTTAGTAATAATTTATCGATACTCATCAAGGTCATCAAGGCATCAATAACCAACTTCCTAGAGGAATAAAAAGTTATCCTACTAAATTTAGTAGGTTGTTGTACTACAAGGATCTCCCAATCATGCATTTGTTTGATGCTATGCATATTAGAAAGAATGTAATAGAGACACTATGGAAAATAGTAGATGGAAGGCATTGTAGAGAAAAAATTGCCAAAATTTATAATGACATTCATGAATCCAATCATACAATGAAAGATTTCATTGAATCAAATAGAAATTGAGACCTCATAAATACGAGTGCCTTCCTTGGTTATTAATAGAGAAAAAAAGTGAGGCATTAAAAGAACTCATAAAAAAGAATTTCTTATAGGATTTACTTCAAATATAAGCATTCTTGTATCAAAGAAAGGTGATTTTGGGCCTCAGTTAAAAATGTATGATTGACATACTTTCATCAAGGTAAGTCATGTTCTTTATTTATAATATATTTGTAAAATTGCATGTACTACCTATTGTATTATTTCATAATATATTGAAAAGATCATTTTTTAATGATTGTAGTACGTCCTACCTCTATCCCTCTACACTAGTTTGACAATAGTATTAAATAAGTTATATATGATCTTGGAAAATACAAGAGGTTAGAAGTGTTATTTCTTAGATTTGTTGTACATATATTATATTTATGACTTGCTTTACTTTTTATGTAATCTATTGTATATTTTTATATGAAATATCATTTACATGTTCTTGCACGTTGAATCTTTTTTAGGTGGTTATCATCTAAAAAAATTGATAAAAAAGGATATAAAATATTGGAAGGGAAAAATTATATAGCTTCTATGTGAAAGGCAAAAATTTTTACCTTCAACTTTTTTCAATGCTCAAGAACACTAACTCATACATCAAGTTAAGGAGATTGAATTGTGTGGACCTGTACAAACTAGGTCAATGTGGATGGTTGAGAGGCAATTGAAATTTATGAAGGGCTTGGTTTGACAAAGAGTACATTCTAAGGGTTCTATGGTAGAGGGATATCTGGTATACTAGACCATGGTGTGCATTAGTGAATATTTTTTGAAGTTTGCAACAAATATCCATGTAGATCATAATTGAGATCCAAGTCTATTAAAAAATTTGAACAAGAGTACCTAATGGGGAAAGGTAGATTGAGGAGAGTGAGAAGTAATTATAAGATTTTATTTTAGTTAATTAATTCTTATCCATCATCAATATAAGTTGTTTCTAACTGGTCTAGTTGCTTTCTTTATAGTTGGTCATGAGTGGGATGCACTACATTTGTATATTGCAAACAATATTGATTAGATGATGGTATGGGTTCAATAGTCTCAAGAAAATGGTCACTCATTAACATGAGAAGCTATTGAATCATTGGTTAAAAAAGATCATCATAATGGAGATCCCAATGTTATGCCAATGGTACTTAATCTAGCATATGGCTTAAGAGATAGAAAGGTACACATAAGATTATTAATCATGACTCATAATTTTATATCAACTCATAGATCGATGCAAATAATCTTGACATGTTTGAATAATTACATATCAAACACCATAAAGCTATGTACTACCATGGTCATAAATTTTTCACCAAAAAGTTAGACAAAACAAAGAAAACTTGTGATTCTAGGATAAGTATAGTCTTTAAGATCACCAATATTTTGTCTAGAAATGGCATACATCCTCAACAATCTAAAAATTGATACTATGACATTTTGGATGATATACTTGAGTGTGACTTTAATTCATTCAAATTAGTTCTTTTTATCGTCAAATGGTACAAGTTGTGGCTGAATCAAAATGATCCTAATAGGACTATTATTGAACATGATAGTGGATTCACAATGATTAATATAAGGTCATTTGATCTAGTTGGAGATGAACCCTATGTTCTTTCAAGCCAATGTGAGCATGTGTTTTACTTTGGCATTCCACATAAACTAGGTTGGTCATATTTTTTTAGACATAATCCTAGAGGAAGTCTGGTAAAGTATAATATGATAGAAGAAGAAGATACTAGAGAATCAGAAGACAAAGTAAATGATGATCATAAACAACTTTTACACAATGATGAAGAAGAAGAAGATGATTCTGGTGATGTTGACAATGACAGTGATGACAATGATGATCATGATCATGATCATGATCATGCTAATGAAGATGTACAGGATCAAGGAGATGATGGCCATGATGATGGTGATGAAGATGGTGGTGGTGATAACAATGATCAAAGTGACAACTACGATGATGATGACGACATGGATAAAGATGATGATCAATGAAATGTATGTTGATGTATGATCAATGTCAACTATGATTTTGATGAATGCATCATGCAACAGGAAATAATGAAGGATTTATAAATAGTTCTTTTCTTTATGGCTTTATGTCTACATGGATATTTTTTTCACAAGGCAACATGGATACACCACAATGCACAAGCAGGGATGTATAATCTCACACATCTTCTTCAGTGAAGGTAAACCTTAATTATTGTAATTGTAAAAATTATATAGAAAGAAAGGTTGTATTATTATGTTATTTTCTTTATGTCTTTAGAGTTATTTTGATGGAATTTTACTAATATTAATATCACAACTTGATACTTATTGATAGGGAAAAGTGAAAATAATAGTAGATCAAATACAATCTAAAACATGAGCATCATTTCTATATGACATCACCCTTAGTGTTTACCTAATATTCATGGCCTACCAAATCATACAAAGATACAGTGATGAAATTTTTAACATTATCCTCGAGAGTGACATAAGTGAGGAGACAAAGGCACTAAAAGAAGAATTGATACATAGAGTCCAATCTTTGAAGGTAAGCAATAATTAATCTCAAGAAATGATAGAATTTCAATAGATGTTTATATTTTATAGTATCTTATGTATCATGATCTAAAATATTATGTGTTCTTCTACAAGATTTTATGGTACGTGCAAGACTGTGTGGTCAACATGGTGAGGGTTGTAGTGCACAACCTTCATGTAAGTAACACTTTCTCTTTATAACATTACTGAAAATTAAACATTACTAAAAATTATAGTATTATTACACCATTGAGTTTATTTAAGGTAGATTCAATTTGAACTAGTTTAGGTTGTGCTTGAGGATGAAAAGTGATAGTGTTATTACCATTGAATTCAACTAAGAACTTATTTACTCTTAACGGATCCATTTGTAAGTTGCAAATTATATAATGTATAAGATTTATATTTTGAAATGAATTTTCACATTCTATGATCAAAATTTACAACTAAATGTGGCTTTTATGTTATATATGATTCCATATTAGAATTACCCCATAACCCATAGGTTCAAGAATCAAACCTAGCTTTATCAATAGAGGATTCCATAATTCTATTATGCTTTTTAAGGTTTTCTTTATCCTATTTTTCTAGCAGAACCCATATTGATGCCTAAGCTATATTTTTCCATGTTGTCCTAGTCATTTGCTTAGAATTATTTGCTACACTTAATGTAGCTCCATTCTCAAAAATATTTTAGGAAATAGCTAACATAATTAAGTTAAAATATGTTTAATTACCTACCACTTCCTTATTGCCCCTTGTAGTGTTTGAAGGGGCATCTATTGTGTTCCATATGGTTGTACCTAATTCATCCATCAATAGTTTTGATCTTCATTATGGTGTATAATGTGCTATATTAGAATAATTATTATTTGGTGATAATTATCTTTAAAAAAATCCACTTTAGGAGATTTCCTTCTATTGATTATTATATAATGATGAATGGTAACTTGTAAACATTCAAGTTTGATAAGTTAAATAATAATATTATACAAGGGGTAATGTATATGAGTCTAATTTTGTAGTCAAATATATGCCAACTCAATATATATTTAATCCATATATTCAGTATTACTGAAAATTATAGTATTATTACACTTTTTCTTTAATTAATACTTCCTCATATTTTTTTAAGAAGAAAGAATGTAGTAGCTCTACACGTTTATGAAACAATATGAGCATTAATAGAAGATCATGGCCCTACTAGTGCAACATTTTTTGTTTTCATTATAACACTTAACTTTTATTTTTGGATGCTTCTAGCTAGTATCCCATTTGATCCTTATCCATTGCAAATGTCTTTGCTAATATTAAAGGAATTTGGGATATGAGTACGAGTCATAAAAGCCTTTTTGGTTTACGCAAGTAGTTGAGGCTTTCTTTGTCTTTTTGACATGTTTTGTGTGTCAAAATTGTCATTTACTACTCGTGTTTTAGTAAGGGGAATTATCTTGGTGCATATCAGAGAAACAATGCCAAAATTTTGTCTGTGAAGGATTTGCAAAGCTTGGAATTTATGAGAATTTTTGGAGAAAATACTAAAGAGATGGTCAGAGAATGCTATAGAAAGGAACTAGTGGGGGATCTAGAGAAATGGAGGAAAAGGGGAAAAGTTTGGAAAATTTTGAAAAAGGGAGGGGTTGCAAGTTACATTGCCAAACTTCATGGTTTTGATCTTGAGGTCACCAATAGTATGGTGAATTCGTGGAAAGATGACAAGGTGAAAATGAATGGTGTCTCTTTTTTATCACTGAGGAGGTTTTCGCTATGGTCATAGAGATTCCTATGGAGGGTTTCAAGTTTAATAGGGATAAAAAAGTCTCTACCAATGTTGTGAAGGATTTTGTGCAGAGTACCAAAGAAATGAATGAACTAATTAAGAGTGAGAAATTTTATGTGACAGAATCCATCAAAAAGCTCTGGAGGTATGTGTTGCATGCTATCATTGAATATATAACTTTGGACCCTAGGTTTAATCAAGTTAGAAACCATCATTTTTTTCTTCTTAATAATTTCTACCATGAGAAGAAAATTTATTTCCCTTACTACTTAATTCCATGAGTAAGGCTATCACTAGCTTTAAGAAGAAACCCATTGTCAACCCTACTCTGCATGAGGGATTGTTGTTACTAATCCATGAGTATTTCAAAGCTCTAAAAATTAGAAACAATCCTTCATTGGATTTGGATGAGGACAATGGTAGTAACTATTCTTCTAACTCTGATGAAATTATGAGCATAAGCTCAGAGGAGGGGAATGTTTCTTCTAGAAAGAAAATAAAGGGTCATATTAAGAAGCAATCCTCTAGTTTAACCCCTAGGAGAAAGAGCCCTAGGGACCATAGCCAAACCTATGGTGAAGAGGATATGGATTGCAATGAGGATAAGGAGTACATGGATTCTAAGGATGAAGATAAGGGGATGGAAGAGGAGATTAAAGAGGACTATGCTAGGAAAAAATGGAAGAGGGATAATGCAGAAAAAGAGAGGGCTTTGAATCAAGAACTAGATGTGTCAATTTTCCCCCTTTCCCTTTTTCATCCCCACCCTCAATCTCATTCTGAGAAGAAGGAAAATGATAATTTTGGTGCTAAAGAGGGGGAAGTGCTTGTCAAAAATAGGAAAAAATCTTGGAGGAATTTCAATGTTAGGATTGCAAATTTGGGTATTTATAGAGAAGCTATGAATCCTCAGATTTTGGTGGAGAATCAAGAAGAGCCCTAGCTTGAAGAGCTCATTGATCTAGCTATTTTGGCCATCTCTAATAATGCAAGGGAGATAAGAATGAACCTTCTAAACAATTCTCATAATAGCATGATTGATACTTTTAGATCAATCAAGTGGCTATACCATGAGCTGGAAGAGGTCAGAGAGAAGGTGTGTTAGTTGGAGGGCAACAACAGGAAGTCTAAAAATGAGAACCGGGAGGATCAGAGTGATAGAACTAGTCTAGTTGAGAGGAGAATTAGGAATCTTGAAAACTACAATCACAATTTGACTAGTCAAATGATCTCTCTCCTCAATTCGATCAATGACAATATGCTCTCTTTAATCGATGTGATCAAAGGCAAAGGCCTACTAGCAAGTGAGGATGGAAAGGATGGAGAAAGAGCCAAGTCTAAGAATTATATGGCTACTAAAATCACCTTTATTAGTTTGGACAAGGAAACAAAGAAAGTCTAGGAGCAGAAGGCTGAGGAGCACCAAAAGATTTATGAGGCTGCCTAGACCATGCAGGATTTTGAGAAGAAGAATGAAGAGTATTCCTCTAGTTCTTTGTTTTGTATTTTTGTTGTTTCACTTTTGGCTTTTTCTTAGTTTTGATTAAGTCATTTTTTTTTGGCCTTTTGGTTGGCCTTTATTATTGGCTGGGCTTCGTGCTTATATCAACCTTTAGACTCGTTTTATCTGGCTAGGCTTTTTTGCTTATTATCAGCCTTGGTTTGTAGCTACTTTTGGGTTTTAGGGTCCCTTTAAAACCTATTTATCTTATCAAAAACAATGTATTCTTCAGCTCATGCTAAGGTGTGAATGCCTCATTTAGTTGTCATTGTAATCTTGTTGAGTGCATTGTCGACAACAAGATGCTTGTAAAGATCTTCAACTATGCAGGGTACAACTAGTAAAACCTTTTTTTGCTATATTTTTTAATGTTCTAATCATGCATTGTTTTTTTTGTTGGATGGTATTCATGCCCAAATTGACCAACTAACACAACACAACTATTCTTCAAATACTAAAACTTCTTA
This sequence comes from Cupressus sempervirens, assembly GCA_028749045.1. Classification (NCBI taxonomy): domain Eukaryota; kingdom Viridiplantae; phylum Streptophyta; class Pinopsida; order Cupressales; family Cupressaceae; genus Cupressus; species Cupressus sempervirens. The sequence goes on from CM053788.1 coordinate 310,834,995, forward strand.
TTGCATACAATCAATTTGACTATCATTTAAAGAAAACTTTTAAGATTTGATCACAAAAACCAAAATGAAAGAGATAGAATCGATATCACCAAAAGATCAAATGAGTATATAAGCCTTTATATTAAATTTGAAATTCTTCATCACAATGTTACATGTGTTTTTGGTGTATACAAATGATAAAATCTAGAGTGAACAAAAAGAATCAACTTCCTTTGATATATAGTTTAAACAAATGTGTCCTATGATATCCTATTCTAAATCTAGCCCTTATAATTATAGGCATCTGATTTGTTATATTGTGAAAGGGCACATCCCTTTGTTTAAAAATTTATGACTAATTGACATATTGGCAACAAAATGAATGCACTTTAAAGCATAATTATAAAATAGAAGGTTTTATTTCACTGATTTTAATGATGATGATTTGATAAAATCATCACATAGTATGATTTGTTCGACATACTTGTCATACTCTACCAAATTTACATCATTGATAATCTCTCAATCTTGAGTTTGATCTCAAACATATGCTCTATCTTCATGCAGGCCTTTTGTCATTTCTAGATCATCATTTTGTGTTACTTGTAAGACTTCTATCTACATCACATGGCATGTATCCATCCATCTCATCTAATGATGTCACCATTTTTTTCTTGCCAATATACAACTCCATGCTCTATCACCAATTGATCCATTAGTCTAAAAGAAACCTAGAATTTTTGAGAATACACAATATGTTGTCTGATCAGTTTCTCAACCTCCTTTATATTTTCATCCTCTTCAAGGGTATCTCTTTCTTTAACTAATTTCTTATATATCTCATTATGTCTTTGGGCTAGAGGTTCATACACATTATAATCATCCCAGTCCTAACCTAATTTAACCAACAATTTTCTGAAATGATTTATAATCATGGTATTAATGACCTCCCTTTTGATCATTGAGATATCTTTCAATTTAGCATTTTCCTTTTGCAACCTCTTTAATTTAGACTTTAGGGAATCATCAGATGATTGTATCCTTGGTTGCATCTAAGGTTGTTCTATTTTCAACAAATCTTCATACATGGCTTTCCAATTATCTCTTTCAAAAGTAATTTTCTTAAGACTTATTTCATTGAATGATGTAAGATCTACTTGCATGTCTGCAACTTTGTTTGGTTCTATGACGCCAACTTTTAATGTCATTAAATTACCAAATGCCTAATCAACATTGATGATTTGTGGCCTCTTATGTGGTGGATATAAAGCCCAAATCAACATAGATTTTTCATCCTCAATAAATTTTGATCCAATAATAACATGTTTAACTCCTTACACATCCAACTTCATATCCTACTTGCCTGACTTGAATCAACAAAACCTTTGGTGGTCGCCCTTGTTTTCCATTTAAGCACTGCCTTTAGCCAAGATTCAAGGAGCTAGTTCTCTATGTTTATTTCACATGGGCATCAAGACACCCAAATATTTATTCTCTAGGGTTACAGTGAGCCTTCACTCATGGGAGGATTTGCAGCTGCAATTTAGACTTATCTGTCTAGATTGACAGACAATTGATCTTCTAGTTTCTATAGTTCCTTCCAATTTGTTACACAAACTTGGAATTCACTCATCATGCCCATGGTAGAAAGACTAAAGTGGTACCCTACCACTACAATTATTAGTTACAAGCCCAGGCTAGGGTATCAATGGCTGGTAACCCATTTTCTAATGGTTGATACTCTTAATTAGCATTGGCATTTGCATTCTTCTCATAAGACTTGGAGTCTTAGATTTTCCACTATTTGGCATACTATTACTGAGCCAAATATTGCTCACTTTTCCTAGTGTCTCCTCTTCTAGGGTTTACCTTTGGGTCCTTGGCTCCAACATTTGGAAGTTCCTAATCCTTGATGCCCTTTTTGTGGCCAATCTGAAAGCTTTCTACATTTTTTTTGGTTTTGCAGATGAGCTCAAAATATTGGCTCTAGATTTTTTTTTTTTTTAGGCCTTTTCATCTAGAGGCCTTCACTTGGCATATGGTGGTTTTGGTTGATGCTCCTAGACTCCCTTTTAGATATGCCTAGATTTGGCATGCTTTCAGAATGGATTTATTGTTCACAATCTAGAAAGATCACAATGTTGTTTTATTCTCTCATAGCTTTCTTGATATTTATGTTGCAATGTACTCTAAAGCATGTACATGTGATAATGTCATGATGTAGATTCAAGTGAGAATTTAAAAATTCATGCTAGAAGTGGCTCACCAATAGGAGCTACTTTCTCACTAGGGAAATGTCCCCTATATGGTTGCCCAAGTGCCTCTAGATGCTTTATTTGGTGACCATACTCCTCCTTGCAGTCATTGGAGAGACTGAAGTGATTCTTCTTAGTACTTATAGACCCCTAGGTTGTAGCCTCATCATCACTCTCCTAGTTGAGGTTTTCATGGTCATCGCTACTTGGCCTCCCCTCCTTGGAGGCTAGGCTTGAGTTGGTCCTCGGTGGCTCCACATGCTACTAATGATGCAAGTTAGTTATCTACTCCCTGTGACCACAAGTGGGCATTCCCTTGGCTAGATTTAGCCATTTCTCCTCCTAGCACTAAGGAAGATAAAGGTAAAGATAAAGATGTTGCTACTGTTGATGGTTGGGCTCGCCTTGAGCCAATGACTAACCCCAAGGATTTATGGGGTTTTGATGACAAAGACCCTCCTTCAGTTGGCACTGCTCTCATAGCCTAAAATTTTATATTTCTATTTATATATGTGTTTTTGATGAATAGTTGATCTTTGGCCTTGGGTTGTATGATCTCATGGGGTGATCCTGTATCCATTGACCCCTTTTTTGTGAATATGTATCTTTAAAATTTTAAATTAATAGAAAAGGTCTATTCATCAAAAAAAATTGTTGAAAATATATATGCACTTAAGTCCCAACTAGGTAGAACCATTACCCCTACCTCATTCAAAAATTGTCTCCCTCTTGCCAGAGTCATGTGTTCAACCTCTCTCTTAATATCTTCTTTTACATTTGACATTAATTTATTCTCATTCTAAGGAGAGATATTAGGGATACTTTTCCTCAATAGTTTACCTCTATGTTTATATAGTACAGCTATAAATTCTTTGGATTTAAAGAAAGCATCATCATTCACAAATTGTCTAGACTCAAAAAGTCTCTCATCATTCTTGGCATCTATCCTCTCTAGGATATGCACATTCTATTCCATAGGCTGAACTACTGACCTTTCTACAGTTTTGGAAACTTGAACAGGGAAATTTGGAACTCTTTGAATTACTTCTCTTAATTACTTCTTGGCTTTCTGCATCTATTCTTCTATTTCCCTTTCTTGTTCCTCAATCTTTTGTTGTACTTCAATCAATTCCATTTTTTTGAAACTTTCTTCATACTCTTTTCCATGGTGAAAATAATCATGCAACTTTTGTGATTTTCTACATACATGAATGTATCCCTTTGGATCATAGTTACTCCAAGACTCCACATGATACATATGATACTCATTCTATAGGTTTTCTTCTATTCATATGACTTGGTTCAAAAAATAGTAAAATATCCAAATGATAAGATTGTAGGAAGGAAAGACTGCTTTCTCTGCTTACCTCCAAAATGTTGCTTGTTGGACTCTGACATTTGCCTAACAATCTCCAAATAAGCAATCTAATCAAGCACTGATGCAGGCAATCTTTATGGTCTCCCTTCAAATCCAAACTCTCTTACAATTGTGAAATAGTCATAAGCATACCATCTCCCCAATTATTCTTAATCTTCTCACCTAGTCCATTCTCCTTAGGTCTTAAGAATCTTTTGATGGCAGGGTTGATTGAAGGGAAAGAATAGTTTCCAAACAATGTATACAAAGGTTTCACAAAGTGATTTGCAAATATTAGATAACAAGAAGCACTGAACCTATAATCTCATACTGATGTCCACATTTGAACTAGTTTCATATCCCCATTGGACTCTCTTAAATTCAAATTTAAACCCTTGCCCCATAATCCTTTCTTTTTGTCCAAAATACAAAACCATATGCATAAATAATGAATAATTCTTAAAGATAAGGTATTCTATGTCATCAAAATTAACAAAATTAGCATGAATATTGTCAACAACATATGCTTCATAATAGCATCTTCACATCTAATGCTAACACCAAAGGGCCAACCTCCATCAAGTCATGTGCTTCCATTCCCCCTACTTGCCTGCATGATTGATAAGTCATATATAAGTTTGTCTTAAATAATTTGACATTGAAAGAAGGCTCATCTATTGATGTCAAAGGCTCCTTTCTATCTTATGCAACATCAACTTCCACTGCATGTATGAGATATCTAACTGTTCATATTCATTTTTCAATTTAGTGAAAGTCAATTTCTTTATCAACCCATCAGTGAGTCTAAATGCTTCATTCAAGGATTCAATAGATACTTCCATGAATTTTTCCCCATCTTTCTTGTATATACATCTATCCCTAGCATTATATTTGCTAATAATGACCTTGAGCAGCTTCAAATTGAAGAATACATTTGACACTATCAATTTTCCCAAATTCATCTCCCAATGATGAAATATGGGTGTCTTATGGTTTCTTCTCACATAATGATATAGAAATAGCTCAAAGCCTCTAGTTTGAATGTAGACATCTCCAACATCACAAAACTTGTCTTCCACCTTGTGTAGAGAAGAAAATTTGCCTCTTCTAGATTTTGGGCCTACAAATTCTATTTGTTTAATGAGATCCTCATTAATTTTTGTCATGGCACCTCATCATTAGCTTTCTACTTTTTTTCAGCCTTTGCCTTCTTAGCCTTCTCTGGTCTCATTTTCTAAATAGAACTAGAGCTCTCCATGACTGTTCCTAATACTTTTTCAAATACAGATCTTGTATGAAGATTGAACGCAAATTTTAACTTCACTGGCTCACTTATGAGAATTTGTGACCATAACACTACAATGATTACCCTTTTATTACAAAATAGGTTGCATGTGTGCATTTATTTTCCACATGAATCAAAACATAAAGTCATTTTTTATCAGTGTAGTAGATGAACTAGTTGTTAGAGGTCATCTCGTGCACTCATTTCCACACCTATAAAATATATTGAAACATTCATCATTATATCCGTTAGCAATATGAACATATGAGTCTCTTGATCATCATAATCAAATTCTTACAATAAAAAACTATTTTCAACTCCATGCCCATCACTATAATAACAATGATCACACCATTTCTCATCACTACAATGCAAACCTCTCAATTGTGATCCTTGATACAATTTTTTTCTATTAGGTATGGTGATTGTAAATCTTTTTTTTTTTGTTTTGGCAGAAAGAATTGCTATAACATATGTTGATATTTTGTAGCTCATTGATGATTGTTATATCTCCATTACACCAAGCACGATCAATGATCATACTTTCTTTATTAGCACAACATATAATCATAATTGCTTAAAAATATAGCCTTTCATCACCATATCCTTCAATGATCACAATGCCCTTATCACTGATCTCCAAAGCATTTTTCCAATACCTCGATCAGTGATGATCACTATAAAATATAGTGATAACCTTACTTTACTACTTGTCACTTTGTCTAAGAGCTTATTTTCTTGATTAGTGATGATCGCAACAAGCTATAATGATGACTTCATCTCATTGCTCATCACCCAAGCCACTCCTTTGTTGCTTCTTTTAGTGATGATGATCATAGGATATAGTGATATCCAAACCTTTATCACTAATTACCAAAGGATTTTTCACACTCACTACCTAGCAACAGATTATAATCACTATAACATACAGCAACGTCCAAAGACTTATCACTCATCGACATATCAAAATGGCACCTTCTTTTCTTAGGGATCAAATGCATCACTATAAAGTATAATGATAACTCTATCACTCATTATTATGTCTTCTTTGAACCTTCTCTGCTAAACAATTAACCCAATCTTTATTGCCTATAGCAACAACATGTTGGACTTCAAACCATTGAAACTCAATCAGTACCATGTATCCCAAAAACTAATTTCTTATTGTTGTAGCTATAGTGATAACCTTTAAAATAATGAAAACAAAATTAAATAATTGAGTAATAGTTTGGATAAAAGAAGTCCTCGTGAATGAAAGTTAAAGTGAATATTCTCAGAATGTAAGAACCATATTCTCAAATGATTATTACTGATGGAAGTTCCTCATTAACCAATAATGAGAAAATATGATGAACTCAATAGTTACTAATCAAATGTTCACTTGTAACAGCAAGCTACATTCATAGGTAGTAAAATATGATACCTAACCAACATAAGATGGGTCAAACAACTAGCATCGACATATGCACCATCAGCAGTACATCATTAGATTGTTCAATGTGCAAAATTCAATTTAACACACACACACACACATAGACCATTATCATCGACGAATAAGGAGGGACCAATATGGTTAACATTAAAAATAATTCAGTAAGTATTCGAAACATTTCATTCAATGCTGATGAAAGGTTGTGTGGAAGACTCTTAGCACTGATGAGGACAAGATAGAGGCATCTAATAAGAGATATAAGTCCACTCTAATAAAGCAGGGTTTGTATTTAGTAGGGATAGTTGGGAGACAATCACTATAACTAGTAAATAATAATTTTGAATTCTTACTAAATAACATGCAATGATTATTACCAATCAGTATGTCGCCAAATAAGACTACACCATCTAATGTGTATGTAATATAGAGTATTTTGAAGTCATGTCCATCATAATCAGTTGCCAAGCTTCTGTCAAAACATAAATAGATGTAGTGAGTGAATCTTTATTTTATTCATAAAACCTTTTAGAACATGCAAGAAATAAGTAATGAAAGCAAGCAAAAAGGTAAAAAAATATATGCAAAGTATTGGATTCCACCAGGTGGATTTTATACTCATGGACCTATTTTTTGCACTAATAGATAGAGCTCAATTGATCCATTTCTTGGAGTAGCCTGTGTGACTAGTATTGGTTCATTTGTAGGGACATTGTTACAAAACAAGAAAACTATGTTTCTATTAAAATTATGAAAGCTTCTAGGTGCTTTAAAATTGTTATTATTTATAGTGTAATTACTTTTACATAACTCATTTTGGATTAATAGTCCCATGATGTTTTTTGTAGAAAATAATATTTTCTTTGATCATCTTTTTGAGATGACATTGAGGCTATTTGGACCCACCATATGTAAAAGGTACGTAGTTTCATATCATTATTGTACAATATTTTTCTTTTCTTCCATTTATTGTACTATATTAAAGTTATTGATCTAACAATTTTTATTTTTTTTAAAGGTGGAATGACCAGGTTCCTAAATTAAAAAATTAGCTCATTACATCTTTTGAGGACCTTTTTGGAAAAAAAATAATTTGACACTACCTTACTTCTCAAAAGAGCATTGAAACATATAGAGACTATGAGAGACCAATATAGAAGGGGTCTAAAGGAGAACCCAAAGTACTACCATCCTCCTATGATTCCACCGATGGATTGGAATCAAATAATAGAAGATGCAAAAGAGAAAAGGCTACTTGATAAAGGAAATGAACCAAAAGAGGAAAAAAGAAGGTATGTCATGATATTATTAAGTAGAACATAATCATGCACTAATTACTAATATTTCTAAATGTATAATCTAACATGTTTCAAACTATTCATAGACTGTAGAACACATTAGTAGCTACAAAAGTGAGAGTAGAAAAGATTGGCTAACACAAACTTGGCTTTGGTGGCTATATGAATCTTTAGTCTCGAGTCGTAAGTAGCAGCAACAAAATTTCATATAATTTTTTAATATAATGTTGCAAAAAATATTTCTTAATCATATCATACATACAAAACTAATAATATTAAGAAAAACATACAGGGCACAGAATTGAATGTAGAGCCCATGAATGAAGATTAAAAAATTTCCTTGAAGGAAGGCTATAAAGTTGTGACTACACACCTACACCAAGAATCTAAAATCCATACCCAAGAATCTGGTGCACCAAATGAGACACAAGTAAATTGGTCAAATGAAAAGTAAATCAAATTAAATAGTTGAGAAATTTCATTTTTGGTGTTAATTTTGAACATAAATTGACTGCATAACAATGCGCATAACATTTTACTGTAGCCTTCATATCCTATCACAGAATTTATGTTTGACGAAGGCCATGATATGCATCATAATGATGGAAGTATTAATTTTCTATTAAAAATTAATTATGCAATTATCAATACAATTTAACATCTACAATTGTAATTTAACATGTTACCTTTTTTTGAATATTTTAGAGCATGTTGAACATTATGGTGGAGTGAAGCATGTTCCAAGTGTTCAGCATGTTGATATGGTGGTGGATCAAAATTTTAATGTACATGATGTGACATTATCAAGTAAGAAAAGTGCATGTTATGTTGTATTGGTTAATTAAATACTTGTAACAATTTTTTTAAAAAAGAAAAAGAGTATGCCAATTTAACCCATTTATTTGTTCTTGCAATAGAGTCTCCTTTAGTGCAATAGCCTCCTACTCCTCAAAAAAGGAGGAGGCATCATAATTTGACATTACATGTGCCACAAGAGGAGGAGAATGAGGAAGATATTGATTCTCCTATCATCCTTTTTCTTAAGAGAGCTAAGAAAAACAAAAAGAAGAAGTGATTATTTAAAAATGTTCTTTGATAAACCTTGTTTGATCAACTTTGTTGGAAAATAAAAGAACATTGTTTTAAGTAATTATATATAAATTTTGCATATTAATATTGATTTTTATTTCATGTTAATGAATATTTTTATGTATTAATGAAGTCTTGATTAGTATTGTGCACTAATAAATTTTATATCATATTAATGAATGTTATGTGATTGTATTGATTGAATATTATAGTTCATAAATGGATGAATGAACGAATGAATGAAGTATGTAACTAGTTGATAATGGGGAATTTAGATTGATGTTAGGGGGGTGGGTGACACTAGATGAGCTTCTACTTTCACGTTGTTGGTCTTGTTAAGTAGAGAATATTCTCGAAACCAAGTGAAGTTCAAACTAACATACCAAGGATATCTTCCTAACCAGATAGTAATTTCTTTTCTTTGAGATAGATTTATGTGTCCATTCCTTTATCAATCACTACTCTTTTAGGCTCCTCAATTTCCTACTTTGTCCTTTCTTTTGCTTCAAAACTATTACCAAATTCATTCTTGTTCCAAAGTAGCAATTTATTCTTGATCATCTTCAGCTTAGTTACCAAGCAATATAATCATGATCCCAATACATTCGCTTCCTTCAACTACTATTCTATTATATTCATTACGTTTTGTTCCAATAGAAAAGTTTGCATAGTGCATTTTTTTTAAGCCCATCAATATGACTCTCTAAGCCCTTATTGCCCCATCTAGCTAATTTTTATCTTTGGCTCAAGGATATTATACTCATTAAGACATGTGGATAATAATAATACCTTATTGAAAAAATTTGATATATTGGATGTTTGTACCTTATCTTTTTTTTTTAAATAATAACATTATTGATATTATTTGTCTTTGCAAGTTCCAAGGTATCAAAAGAACAAGCTTATAATGTTGCAAATTTATACCTTGAACTAGAATCATCAAGTTTCTTAGTGCAATATCCAAATTGGTTGAAAGAAGTAACATCTATTATTTTGCCTTATATTCTTATTCTTCCGAAGGTTTTTATGAATAACTTGTCCTAGATGCACAGCTATATGCTATCATCACATGGCGTACATTGTGATATTTTCTTGTTGTCTGTGAACATGGAATTAGATTAATATTTTAATTTATTTTTTATCTTCTAAAGATATCTTCACCACTGCTTCTTTTATTTGATTAAATATTGCAGACATGGAAATTAAACCAAAAGGCTCTACAAATTACTACCAAAATATCATGACAATTTTCCAATCATCTTTCTAGTACCTTGGATCTAACTAGAGGTGCTTATAGTAAGGTGTGTATTATATCTCAAGTGTACATCAAAGTTGTTTTAATGTTATCAGCCTTGAATTTGTACAAAAAATTATCACATGTAATTCTAGATCTATTTTCATATTATTACTAGCAATCATCTTGGTATCTACTTATAATTGGAAGTCTATATATTAATAGAGATATGAAAATGAATGTATATTTCATATTAGACTTAATTGGAATGAATGCCAACACTTGTATCTTTTGGGCCAATTTAACATAGAAAATTTCCCAAAACTGTCCTTTGACTTTGATGGCTTCATGAATAGATGGCTTATTAAGGGATTCACTCCCACCACCATTGTAAAGGAAGAGTATTTTACAAACTATTATGTGCCTTATCTTTTTCTTTTGTCGAAATTAGTGACTACCAGTAGTCTCCATAGTTCCAAATTTCTAAATGAAGAAAAAGGGAACATTCAACTATAGGTATATATCTTGTTGCTATTTTCCTCAATCTTGTATTTCACCAATAGACAAGTTTTTCCTCCCTCTTTTTCTTCTACTATTAATTGCTTTGATTTGATAGTCTTTTTCATTACATGTTCAGGTTATCTAAGGGGGGAGAAGATTTAAAGTTTCCATTTTTTATCTTCTTGTTGGCGATGTTCTACCTTTAAATATTGGTGATCAAGTATAAATGTAAATTTCCTAACATTATTATCCTATACATCCTCTTATTAGTCTATTTTAGAAATGAATTAATATTTTCTTATAAATTTATCATTTCTTTTCAAGTCCCTACAGATGGCATTCTAATTGAAGGGCATTCTTTGTCAATTAATAAATCCATCATCATTAGGGAAAGAAAATTTGTATAAAGATCTCTCTTATGTTGTGTCAATGGCATGTTTTTAAGGTGGTAGATATCCTATAAGTTTTAGATGCCAATTTTTGGGATATTGTCATTAGCTTAACTCCTTATTTTGGTTGCAGGTTCACAAAGATCAAAAAATCCATTTTTGATGTCTAGATGTAATGTGGTAGATGACTATGGAACAATACTAGTAAGTAGTTATCTTAAGTAAATAGTGTTATGCTTTCTTATTGTGTTTAATTAGTTGACATATTTTACTAGCTTATCATAGGTTAGTGGAGTAGGATTAAATACTGAGTAGGGTGTTTTAATGGAAAGTATATCAGAGGATAATGGGGAAGAAACTCCACTATAGGTTTTGTCCTAAACCCTTCCTGACTTATCAAATTATCCATTATGTCTATTCACTATTGTTAGTTTCATGATCAAATTTTGAACACACAAAAATGGTTCCTATTACAATAGATTTGCATGAATGGTGTTGCCACATTTATTGGCAAGGTTGGACTCATAGTTGTAGTTTTTGTATTAATTGTACTTTTGATAAGGTAAGTAAAAGTACCTTAAACTATTTTGTTATAAATTATTTGTCTTTTTCACTTTCATGCATTTCATATATTCACCATGTTTTATTTCTTTAGATACTTTACTAGACATACAAAAGATATTGCAGGAACTAGAAAGTTTAAGGTAGGCAACACCAAGTTTGCAGATGTAATGAATGGGGTTGTTGAGATATTTGCAATTGTGATGAGGAAAATTTTTATAATTTCAAAGTAACTTTGTCATTTTATATTTGAATGGATAAATCTTTCTATAGCAATAGCCATGACAGTTTACAAAATTGTGAAAAACTTAATGCCTTCTTTTCCCCTAATCATATTTTTTGATGTCTTCTTTTCCCCTAGTGATGTTTTTTTATACCTTATTTCCCCCTAATCATTTTAACCCATACTCTAATCCTTTATCAAGAGTATTTTGGGTTGTGGAGTCCTAGAGATTAGTGGATGATAGAGTTGCTTCTTTGGGCAAGGGCTAATTAGGCCTAGTTGAAGGGTTAGGAGGTGAAGGAAGTGTTCACTAATTAGGTCATGAAAGACTAAGAATGATATGAATTTAGTAAATCTCAAAAGGGTATTTGAAAGTGTAAAAACCTTGATAGGTTGTTTTGGGGTTTTGGGAGAGAATTGTTGATTTTAGTGTTGGAAGGGCTACTAGGTAGGCCAAGAAAGGCTATAGAAGAGAAAGGGTTGAAGATGAGTGGATAGAAGTGAATGAGAAGTTGTAACATGGAAAATGTACCATGTTAAGATGATCTAAGGTATTATGATCAAGGTGTGAAGCCTAGTTGGAGTTTTGGTATGGTGGAGGCACAAGGTGCACTAGGTGGCCTAGGAGGGTATTAGTGCTTGAAGAGATGGGAAAAAAGAAAAATGTTAGTAAACTCATGAGAATGGTTGTGGGAGTTACTTAAAATGTCAAATAACTCCATTTGATCTTTTAGTATGACTAATTCCTTGAATTGATTCCAAGTTTCTTGTTGAATCCTCTTCTTGAATTAGTTTACTTAAGGTGACAATGGAGGGCTATGTATTATAGATGGACTTTCACAAGGGAATCATTTGGGGTAAAATTATTCAATGGTTGATTGAGCTACATATGGACCCTTTTCAAGAATTTCTCAAAGGATTTTTTTTCTTAAGATTCTCTCTTCCAAGAGAGTCCAATATTTTGCTCTTGAGAGATTTTGGTCTATGAAATCTTATCTTGAAGTGGTGGTAGACCACTAAATTAATTTTTCTAAACTAATCATATTGGTTAAAATTTTGACCAAACTTGGTCAACATTTCCACCAAATTTTGGTCATCAGTTTGGCATGTTGGTCAATCAAAAACCACAATTGGTCAATCTTTCGACCAAACTTTAGTTGACATTTCGACCAATGGTTTGGTCATGGGTTTAGCATGATAGTCGATGAAGGCCCAAAATTGGTTGAAATTTTGACCAATGCTTGGTGGCCATTTCAACCAAGCTTGGTTCACACTTCAACCAATTATATGATCAATGTTCAATGAAACTTTTGACCAATGCTTGCCAAAAATATGACCAATAGTCCTCACACCAAAGGAAACTTATTTCAACCAAATGTTTGGTCAAAATTCTAACCAATACAATGAAAATTTGATGACAAAAATAGCCATGAAGCCATTGGTTGAAAATTTGACCAACATGGGTAGAAAATTTAACCAAGTTTCATTGAAAAATGGGTCAAAATGTACTAGCATTTTTCTTACTATTGTTATATATTCTATCGTCGTGCTTAATACAAAGTATCACACAGGCATAAAGTATCACCTGACTATACAGTGAAGTATCATGTAATGCCCCACCCAGAGATCCTTGGAAACAAGGATAAATATAAGCCAAGTGAATTTTTTTTATAAAAAGTATGAATGCACACGACAAAAAACATACAAGGATCACAAAGATTTTAAAGGAAGATTAACCAAACATCTTGATACCAATAGATCTCCAAATGCCACTACTAATTAAAGCAACTGACAATAGAAGACACAAAACTAAAATCGAATCAAAAAATTCCAAATCCAAAATGTGACACCAAAGGATTGAAGAGCACCTAAGAGGGTAGCCAAATCACTTCGCAAAAAGTTTAGGCCTTACCAAAAAGTGCCCATTGTTCGCTCCAATAAGTTTTTACAAATACTTGGAAATATATTAAATCAGCACTGGGTAATACTTTCTAGTATCATGCAATATTTCTCAAGAAGGGGTGCGACATTTTCAGGATTTGAGTGACACTTCTCCTATGGGCATGTGATACTTTACAAGTATCATATGTCACATCTTTAATTAGGGTGTGATACTAGAAAGCATTGTACAACATCTCTCTAAGAGGTGTGCAACACAATCAAGGAATACATGATAGAATTCTAATGGGTGTGTGACACAATATTGTATCACCCCATGCTAACACATGGTCACCTAGGAAATGTAAGAAAGACTCCTAAGGACAAAAAAAGAGACAATAAAGTCTAGAATCTCCACACTAGGGAGTATTAGATCCACAATTCAAGGCATGAACACTCGAACACACTACTAAAAGATGTAAACTAAATCTAACCATCTAAACGAGTAGTGAAGGGAAAATATGGAAGGAAACTTTGTAGTGTACTAAAGCAAAATCACAATAACAAAAATAAAATTGCAATGAACAGTACAACCAAACTAAGTATGTGGTTCCTCCCAACCATAATAGCATCATAAGACCATCATGGGCCCTATCCATCCCCTACGTGTAATATCCCAAGCTACTGATTGGATCTTCAGTACTATCATATAGGGACGTCACTACTAATATGTGCTACAACATAAGCATAAGGAAATCTAAGATGCTAGGAGTAAAGCATAAGATAATCCTACAAATATGAATAAAATCATTTATCATATGTTAATCATCATAATAAGGAAATGTGGAAATTACTAACATCATCTACACATGATTTACAAGCATCCCAATGAAAGCATAAATCATAAGAAAACATACTCGGGAACCTAAAGTATCAAGTGAAAACATCCAGCAATAGTCACACTAGAACAATAGATCATCTTTGTACACTAGTCCCTAGTAGTGGTATAGGTAGCTACACCTCCTAACCACATGGAAGCTACAAGCCCACTCTTATCATGCTGATGGAGATAATGATCCAACCATAGTCACACACAAGCAAATATCCATGGCTAACACACATGCTAGGTAGTATGATGATTGAATCCAAGACATAAACAATGCATAAACTACAATTCTTGGTCAGACACTTAATAGGCTACTAAGTAGGGGGTGACATCATGGAGAGTCGCTTGGCATCCAAAAGCCCAAGCTTGGACCATGTAGATTCAACTCCTCGATAAAAGGCTCTAGCACACCACATCTTTTTATTATCTAAAGTTTTATTATTATCACTTAATTAAAACTTCCTTTTCCAACCCTCTAGGCACAATGATAACCAAGCTATGAGATAGAAGCCCCCTCCACATGCTACCCTACCCTACCCATGCTCATCCAATAATGAGTGACCATAGGTATACAAATTCCCAACCCAACCCCAATGATCATAACCTCTAGAAGTACCATGGAAGATCAAGACTTACAAGTCACTCGAAAAATGTGTGCACATGTACTCATGTGTGGTCCACCACCATCATGAAGATCAAAACATAAGGACTAGATGAGAACACAAAATAGAAAGTCACTCAACCAAAACTAGAATTGGGTAATGGATGTAGCACACATCCCAATGCAATACAAACGTGTAATAAATATTTGATCGACATCTAAATGGATAATCCAAGTCCATGACCCAACTCATGCCAAGAAAACCTAAGAAAATAGGGTGGCACACAAAATGAGGTAAAAACCCCAAAATTTGAAAAAAATTGAAATTAAAACCCATTTTTCCTTTGGGTACAAAAACCCTAAAAATCCAATAATATTTGGTTTTGGACATTATATGCAAAAATAGCTAGCATAATGGTGCAAAACCCCAACCCCCATCCCAAAAATAGGGAAAATGTTCATACTCGACCAACTGGGTAGAACCAACAAATAGAAACTAAGGGGTATACTAGTTCTCAGCCTCCTAAAAAACTACTACTAGAAATAGAAGCTAAAATGAAGCAAAAACAATAAATTAGAAATGCCCTACTTGACAACAAAAGGGGTAGAAACTAAAATCAACCTGATAAAATAATTAACATGTCGATGTTAGATTGTGGTGACTGATCAGGAAAGTACTGTGTGTACTTTATAAATTCTTTGTCTGACATGTTGTAACCCTAAAATGGCATAAAATTCTTGTATAAAAGGGTTTAGGGTTAGGTATTTTCATTATGTTGTGATGCAAAATTGCTTCTTGTGGTGGTATTGAGTTATAAGGGATTACAGATTGTAATCAGGTTGTAATCACTAGATTGTAATAATATCAGACTTGCACTTTGGTGGACATAGCCTAGGGATTGGGTGAACCATGTTAAATCTTGGTGCCTTTTGTTCATTTCTGTGTGATCTATTATTTGTTGTTATTGGTTATATTTGCATCTAGTTTTTATTTATGTATGTGGTTTTATCCTAACAAGTGGTATCAAAGCTATGGTTTTATTATTGTAACCCTAGATTGAATCCATGGGAATGCATGAGAGGATAAAAGAAAGGGCAAGATATATGAGTTTTTATTGCAGATTTGAGAGTTTTGGATTTGCTATTATGATGAGATGTTGGTAGATTTTGGGCATCGTGTTTAATGTGGAGCCCGATCAGTCCCCAAGTTGGAGATTGTTAGATTGTGGTGACTAATTAGGAAAGTACCGAAAAAAATTTGGGTTGTGGTCAACATTGTAGCTAATATATGGCCGACATGTTGTAACCCTAAAATGGCATAAAATACTTGTATCAAAGGGTTAAGGGTTAGGTATTTTCATTATGTTGTGATGTGAAATTGCTTCTTGCAATGATATTGAGTTGTAAGGGATTACAAACTGTAATCAGGTTGTAATCACTGGATTGTAATAATATTGGACTTGTAGTTTGGTGGACGTAGCCCAAGGATTGGGTGAACCACGTTAAATCTTGGTGTCTTGTGTTCATTTTTGTGTGATCTATTATTTTTTGTTATTGGTTATATTTGCATGTAGTTTTTATTTATGTTCGTGGTTTTATCCTAATAGTCGATACAGTCGAAAGTGACAGCAAAGCAAGGTCTCCCCAAGCCATATCCAACAAGACTAAGCTCATGAAAAACCCATGCTTAGATCTCTCCAAACAAGAAAAAATTGAATCCTGTAGGAAGAGGATTTTAGAAAAGCTCTCAATTTTGTAATTTCAAAATGTAAGAAGTGAATAATAAAATTCCTTTTTCAATATTTATTCACTTTTCGAGTGAATAGTTGATTAGGATAAATAGTCAGTTAGACTAGCAAGACTTCAAATCAACCAAAATAAAAATAGGTTATTCCTCATAATAGGAATTCACTTAAGTCAAAGCTGCTAGAAATTAAATTCGAGAAGATTTAATGTCCAAAAATCCAAAATCACAAAAATCACTAAACAACTTTCATGACAATGTGAACCTCTAAATGCACAGACACACTCACTAGTTTAATCATAGAGTGGAGATGAGTTTGGATTTAATAATCACCAAAAGGTTTTAATTTAAACAATTAAAATAAGGATACATCGACCATATAGGGATGACATTGGTAAAATATAAATAGCTAAATCACTAACTCCATCTGCCACTGCCAGGGATATAATTCCTACATAGTAAAACACATAATCAAGTGCAATTGCATATAATATCATAGCCAAAGCAATAATGCATTAAATACCTAATTAGTCCATTTACATCACTCATGTTCACATAAAGCATAAAGAGACAAGAATGACATAAATAACCATAGCATAAAATCTATCACATAATATAAACAAAAAGTATGTCCAAATACTAGATAATCAGATATTTTCATAGATCTACTATCATCTCAAAATGGCATCAACATGCAAATATGATAAATTGAATAGCATAGTAGTCAAGCATCTATGGTACTAAATCAAAATATAACATTTGACCCTCAAGTCATCTCAAAGTGCATATAAAAAGAGTATCAAGTATCTCTTGAATCAAAATAGACAAGGTACAGACTGCAAACACGAGAGGCACTACATATCATATGGTACTTCTATAGTAGAAAGTATCACCTAGTCTAGAACAAGTTGTCATTTAGGGTTTTTTGTCCAAATTTTGAGTTCTTAGACCATGTTGTTTTCAAGTTTTTGGATTATTTACTATCTGATTAATGGTTTTGAAAGTTTATTACCATTTTGGCTAACCCTTTTGGTGTACTAACTCATTGGTTTTTTAGGGTTGCCTAAGTTGCTTAGAAAATTTCTTATTAAAAGAATACATGTCAAAGACTATTTACTAAAAGGGGCTACTAACACTTATGCAGGGCTACCTAAGCAAAGAAAAAACAAACAAACCAAGTGTTCTTGCTTTTTATTTCACTTCTATGTGTGACATATAATAGTTGCTTCTTTTCTTAGGTACATAAAGCTTGTGAGTAGGTCTTTTTGTTGGTAGGAAAGTATGCTCTTCACCTTTGTGGTGAATCTAAAATCTTGACCCTTCATTTACTCTCGAAAGGGAGTGGCATATTCCACTTTTTAGTGGTCTTGTTTAACTTTCTTGGCATGTTTGGGGGAAGCACTTGGAATAGGATAGTATGCTCATCACCCTTTGGGTGAATTAGAAATATTGGCCTCTTAGTGTGGATCCATTTTATTTCTATCTCCTAGTGAGATACTATGTTTAGAGGGCCTACTATTGGTGGAATGATACCAATAAGAACAAACCAAAGTGGGAATGAGCATAGCCTAGCTAACTCAACCCATTATAATCATAAACCCCTTGATGAAGCCTAAAGCCTTGGGCAAGGTAAACTTTAAGAAAGCTGCCTCCAAAAAAAGATATAAAATATTGGCGAATCTTTCATTATTTTGAAAAAACAAAATTATTTCTATTGGTGAATCTCTCAATTTTTTATTCTAAATATGATTAATATTGGAAACTACTTTCAAATCATAATTTTTTTGTATAAAATATTGATGAATCTCAATAATAATAAGTTCATTAATCACCATGGAATATTGAAAATCAAAATTGAACATTATTTTACCTTGTGGAATGTTATGAGGATCATTACATATACTTTAAATCAATAGTTGAAATGAAATAATGGTGACATATCCCTAAAATAACTAATAATTATGATAATTATTGGTCAATTCAATTTAATTTCTTCAATGATATGTTATAGTTAGGTGACTCAAATCTAATCATGTAATGATCATTGTGGTGAATATCTGAGTTAAAAATTTTCAATACAATAAATTATTGAGTGATTTTAAATATTCTAAAACTAAATTTTACAAAACTATGGCAATTTAGGTTGTATCAAATCTTAAATTATTAGCCAAATTACTAGCAAAGAAATCTAAAATTAGCCAATTTGTGAGTATTAGCCACTAAAATATACATTGGCCTTTGGGGCACGGCAATTGTCTTGATTTAGTAGAAGTACTTATGGGATTATTTCCATGAGGAAAATACTAAGCAACAATGTTTAAGGTACTCCTATGGCCGCAAGGTCCATTACTTGTTTCTAACAAGGTGTCTTGTTATTAGGTGCAAAAGGAGTGTTGCAAATGAGACCCTTTCTAAACATCTTAGGCTTAGAAGCTACCCTTATTATCCACTCAACATCCTGGTGCAAGAATCGATCCTAGTGGACTTCCTAAATCACCCCAACATTTTTACACTCACCATTTGTGTCCCTTTGGTTGTGCCAATGGCACCTCCATGACAAAGCCAACATCTATTGTGAGAAACCACTTTTTTTGAGATGAGGGGGCATCAAGCATGGGCCAAGTTGTTGAGTAATGAATTATAACCTTTAGGTAGTTTTGTTTGATATTTTTTCAATTTTGATAGAGCCGTGGAAACATTTTGGATATACACACGATGTTAGCATTCATAGGGTTTTATTTTTTATATCAAAAGTGCTTGTGTTGACAAGATTGTTTTGTCCCTTGATCAACTATTTGAAGACATGTTTATATCCCCAATTATTTTCAAAACCTTGTCTATACTTTTGTAAACTAGAGTTTTGTTCTATCACGAATGTATTCTTGCCCAAAACACTTGAAAACTGAACCAA
The DNA here is from genome assembly GCA_028749045.1 of Cupressus sempervirens. Classification (NCBI taxonomy): domain Eukaryota; kingdom Viridiplantae; phylum Streptophyta; class Pinopsida; order Cupressales; family Cupressaceae; genus Cupressus; species Cupressus sempervirens. The sequence continues at coordinate 310,854,615 of CM053788.1, forward strand.
AATATAGGCATCTTAGGCAACAAGTCCCATACTACAGAGTTTACTAGCCCTTTATTAGACACCAATTTTAAGAAATATCATACGATACTTCTTATTTGTCAAAAGTATCACACAGCTTCACAAACTTTATTGCCTTTCTATGGTATATTCTATCGTATGACCTATCATAAACAATTGCCTATTCAAGAAGTATCACCTACCTACTATATGAACTATCACACGATATACTTTTTTGAATGAATATCACCTGGTCTGTTGCAAATTATCACATGGTTTATGCTACTTATTTAATTAAGTTAGATTGTATCTTAGCTGAATTTCAGTTGTTTTTACTTGGTCTTACCACCATCTAGTCTATAATATTTATGTCTGGTATTGTTTAAAGCTGAAAAGATGAGTCTATTCTCTTGAATATGAACTTAATGTCTCTTTTGTTCACATGTCAAAAAATTGGTTACCATATTTGGCTACTTGATATTGAGCTTCTTGTTTAATTCTTAGCTATAATTATTAGTGCTATAAGTTCTTGAGCACTTTTGACAAGTGATTAGCTCCATTCTATCTTTTGATAAGTGATCATTTTGACTATACAAGTTTTAACCTCAAAAGGCTCTATTTTGTCTCACCATACTAAAGTCTTATCCTTACATGTCACTTTCAACTATAGGCTCCAATTTAGTTAAGGAAGTTGTCCCTTGTTTAATTTTGTACAATTGTCTACTCCAACTAGACATTCTTGTAAGCAAACCCATGAGGAAGAACTTGTCCTTGGTAGGCAGGAAGAGGCTAACACTACTACTTGGCATAATTCATTCTATCACTTTGAAAAAAAAAATTGATACCCCCTTGGAAACCCCTAGAGCTATGGATAGCATTTCCACTACTATATTTGGGCCCAACTTCTGATGAAAAGCTGTCACAATTACAATGGTAAACTATCACCCAACCAACATCAAGAGGAATTGGCTCCTTTTTGATAGGCATCAAACTTTTTTTATTGCAAGTTGTGACATAAAGGGTGACCATTGTAATTGTAATGGACATATGTATCGTAAATTGAGCTAACATACTAGAAAACCATTCATTTTCACCATCACAATTACAACGTAAATCTATCAAAGACACTGTCATAATTGTGACATCTATCTGATAGAAATTCTACGAGCCCCACAAAAAGCTATCGAAAACATTTGTCACAATTGAGATAGGCATGTGGCAGGAATGTTGTGGGATTGACGGTTAACCACTAAAATTTATTGTCACAATTGTGATAGCATGTTGTATTAATATATAAAAAAATGGTGGAAAATGTTGAATAGCTATGATGCAATCATAGGTTAATATTGTCATGCAATCATAGCTTAATATTGAGCTTCACTTGGTTTCAAGAATAGTTTAATATTTTGTACTAATTAGGGCCAACCACATGAAGGTGGAAGCTCATTTGGCCCCACCCCACCACCCCCTAACTTCTAAATTCCCCATTAACATTTAAAATCTTTAAGAAAGGATCAATAATTAAAGTATAAAAAAGGTTCCAGACTTGTAAAAGTGACATCATTTTCTCATCTTTTGGTACATGTCATTTTTCAGTCGCATTCAAAATAAGATTATGCCACTTTGAATCGAGAATGCATGTGCAGTTGCATTCAAATGCATGGACAATAAGAGGAGCTGATAAAACACAACATGATTACATTTATTTAATAGGTCTATTAAGTTTTTAATATTATAGACCATCATAAACAATGTCCATGATGGTCTATAACTTAAAATACCTAATTAAAGACCTCTAACAAAAATGAAAACCTATTGTGTTTTTTAGCTCCATCTAATCTCTTATGCATATGAATTGACATTGCATATTGAACTATGGCATTCTTCTTCAGTACCTAAAAATAAAAATACGTACATACATACATATACACATACATATTTACATACATATATACATATACACATATATAAACATATACATATGTATATATATATATATACATATACATACATACATACATACATACATACATACATATATATATATATTGTTGGATACAATTGATTAATTGTGTATTCTCTTTGATGTTACACAAATGTCATATCATTATTAATCAATATATGCTTAAGCTCACTCAAGTAGTGAAGATAGTTATCAGTGTCTACTGAGCATTTCTGTGTTTGCCTAGTTTAGAAGACAGTATCTACCGAGTTCACTTATGTGTCAAAGGAAAAGATACAGAAAGTGAGTGTTAACTTAGCTCACTTGGTTGCTAAAGAATTTTTGTGAGTTTGTAGTGTTAACTGAGCTTCTATTGGTTAACCAAGGAAATCATTTCTGAGTCAATGTCTACTGAGTTGGGTTGACTAACAAAGGATTTTTTTATTTTGGCATACTAAGCTCAATTGATTTGTTTATTGATTACAATCGACTATGGTGATGAATATTAATTATTCTAAGTTGTATTTGAGCTGACTTGACAAAGTGAAAGATATAAGTATAAGGTCAAGTTGTGATTTCAAAGTGTGTGAAAGTAAGAAGATGTTACTAAAGATTTAATGATCAGAAGAGGAAGTGAATTTGAAGGATAAGTAGAATATACTTGTGGAGCAACAAAGCTATATTCAATCGAGAAGGATTAAGTACAAGCTACAATAAAGATCTATAATCTGCAAATCAGTTGCATTCAAATTAGGTCATCTCATTGTTACTCTCTAACCATTGTTGCAGTGATCTAAATCTCTTAACAGAGTTGGCTTAACAATTATTTTCAAATCCTCTAACAAGGTGGTAGTTCTATTGACTTGTCTCAATACCTCTAACAAGGCCACTCCTAACAGGGTGATTAAATCCTCTAATAGGGTCACACCTAATAGTGTATTTTGTAACCTTTAATGATGTTGGCTCCTAACAAGGCTCACTTTACAAGAGTGAAAATAGGAACTAGTTGCAATTGGTGGTTTTTTTCAAATTGGGTTTTGACATTAAACCCTTGTGTCATATGTGTTCATGTTATTTTCATTTATATGTTTGCAACTTAGTTAAAGTAATGGTAGTCATAGAAAATATTTAAAAGTTTATACGTTAAGCATTTATTGAGCTGATTCAATTATTATGGAGCTATAGTATTCTATGTGTTTACCAAGCTTCAACAGTATTCAATTTTTAGTTTGTATTTTGTACTGACATCTAAGGGATCTAGGATTTATTTTAGTAGTAACTGATTCACTCCACCCCTCTTTGTTACTCTTCTTATATTTCCAACAATTGGTATCAGAGCTTTTGGTGCTTACAAAGAAAGTTTCAAGAACCTAAGGTAAAGATCAAGATGTCTTACAAAAGAGAGATTCTCAAGCTAAACAAAAGCAATTTTACAGCATGGAAATGACTTATGAGGTTACATCTAGCTACTATCAGTGATTCTTGAAGTTGCAAGTATCTTGATGTTGAATACAACACTCCCACTAGAACATTATTAGTTGAAGATATTACTGAAAAGAAGAATCATAATATCATCATAATTGATATTGCATATGCTCTCAGTTATGTTGAATTTAATGAGGTAAAGGATTGTAAAACTACTCATGCAATGTGGACCAAATTGAAAGATAACTATAGAGGAGATGACAATGTAAGAAGAGCCAAAGCAGAAAGCCTTAGAGGATAATTTGATCAAATGAGAATGAGAGAAGATGAAAACATTGCAAAATATGAGAAAATAATCAAGGCCAATGTAAGTGCAATCAAAGCATCTAGAGGAGACATTAAGGAGGAAAATATTATAAGTAAAGTACTCAAAACTCTTCTTCCTATTTATGCAATTAGAGTATCTACTATTCAAGAAATGAGATGTGATCCAAATAACAAATTAGGCATGGATGCTCTAATAGGAAGACTGAAAAATTTTGAACTAGACAACTATGATAACTATGTTCCTACTTCAAAGAATCTTGAATCTAAATTTAAAGCTAAACTCTCACTCAAAGAAAAGGGTAAGAAATCAAAGTCGAGTCAATCAGGAAGTGAAGAAGATGGAACATCAAAAGAAAGTTTAGATAGTGATCTTGAATTTTTTGAAGCCCTACTTGCACAGAAATATTCCAAAGGAAGAGGAAAGTACAAAGGTAATGTTCCTTTGATCTACTTTTCTTGTGAAGAGATTGGTCACATTGCTGCTAGGTGTCCAAATAAGAAAATCTAGTTGGATCTGGCAAGCAAACAAAAGGTAATCTATTTTATCTTGATCTTAGTGATTGTTCATGTTTTATTGCTCAAGTAGAGGAAATTTGGTTATGGCACAAAAGGCTATGTCATGTGAATTTTGATAATTTGGTTAAGATAAGCAAACATATAAGAGTAAGAGGTATTCCTAGTTTGAAGAAGCTTGACATGGGTCTATGCAAGAATTACCAAATTGGTAAGATGGGAAAGACTAGCTTCAAAAAAAAAAATTATTAGTCAAAAGAAGTCTTGGAAAATGTTCACAAGATTTATGTGGACCTATTGGAATAGGAAGCTATAGTGGAGAAAAAAATTTATTCTTTTTGTTGATGACTATTCTAGAATGATGACAATAATGTATCTAAAATCAAAATCAAAATCGTTTCAAAAATTCAAGTAGTGTCTAGCAAGAGTAGAAAAAGAAATTGGAAATAGGTTGAAATGCTTAAGATCAGACAAAGGTGGTGAATTCATCTCCCATGAATTCAATATATTCTGCATAGGAAGAGGAATTAAAAGACAAGTATTAGCCCCTGGTACACCACAATAAAATGATATAGCAAAAAGAAGAAATAGATCTATCATGGATTGTGCAAGAACCCTAATAATTGAAAAGAAGGTTGCTATCAAATACTAGAAGGAAGCTATCAACATTGTAGTTTATACCTTGAATAGAGTTTAGTTGAAAAAAGATTCAAACAAAACACCTTATTAGCTATGGTATGGATGCAAACCTAATATAAGTTACTTGAAAGTATTTGGTAGAAAATGTTATATATTAAAAGAATCTAGAAAAGGAAAATTTGATGTAAAAGGTGATGAAGGCATATTTCTAGGATACTCCTATAGAAGTAAAGCATACAGATGTTTGAATTTTCTTACTCATAAAATCATAGAATGTGCACATGTTAGAATTGATGAGTTTGGATAAAAGAGTGAAGAAAAAAGTAACAAGGCACCAGAATATTGTAGAAGATTTGTTTACTATGAACCTAATACCCTACCAAATCTATCTAAGAGAAAAGAAGCTTTATCTCTCAAGTTCTCAGAAACCCCAATGGTTACTGAGTTGTAGACAGTACAACCTAAGTTATAGCCTGAAGGACTTGAGTCACAATCAGAGGCTACCAAGCTAGTTCAAACTGAGCCTAATGGACTCAAGTCATAGATAGAAGGACTTGAGCTTGGAACTAAAATTCAAGATGAAGATGATGGAACTCAGTCAAAAACCAAAGAGCTTGTGTTAGAAAGATATGTCAAAAGGCATCGTGCACCTGATCAAATCATTGGAGACAAATCAAATGGAACAATTAGAAGAGGAAACTTAAAAGGTACATGTTTACTTGCTAAATTTGAACCTAGAAGTGTTAAGGATGCTCTAGAAAATGAAAGTTGGATTGAAGTAATGAATGAATAGATAGAATATATAGAAAAGAATAAGACTTGGACTCTCATTCCTAGACCCAAAGATAAAAATGTAATTAGTACAAAGTGGGTATTTAGAAATAAGTTGAATGAAGATCGAAAAGTTTCAAGAAATAAAGCAAGATTAGTGTGCAAAGGTTATTCTGAAGAATAAGGTATTGACTATGGTGAGAATTTTTCTCCTGTGGCAAGATTAAAAGGTGTTAGAACCTTACTAGCATATGCAAAACATAAAGGATTTTGTTAGATTAGGTGAAAAACTAATCTCCCAAGAACACCTGCATGCATAAACCTGTTGCATGGATGAAACAAAGAATAGAAGCAAGAAAAAATTATGAAGGCCAAAAAGCTAGATCCATCTTATGGACATGCAAAGAGAAATATCTCATATAATCCAATAAGTGAATTATAAAATACAAAGAGGTGAATCCTTATAAAGGAATCACGAAACCCGAAAAGGGAAACTAAAGCCTAAAAAAGTTAGGGTTGCACAATATAATTAATAGAATATTAATTATATGCACCTACAAGATAGCTTAAGAAAACTAGAGTAATAGGCAACTTAATTAATTAAATCAAAGTGATTTAATTAATAAGTTAGAACAAATAATTACTCTAACACCCCACCTTAAGAAAAGCTTGGGAGGAAGCTAACCTAGCAAAGCTATGAAAGAGAATTGGGTCCCGGCAACAAGGCCTGATCAGGTACCCAATCACAACAACATCTCTATAAAGAGGAGAAATAGAGAAAACCACATGGGAAAAACCCTACTCCAAGAAGAGAAAGCAAAGAATGTTCCAGAAGAAGGAATAAAGAGATCAGAAGAGAATTATTGAAGCATGAAGAACCGCAAAACTCTGTCAAAATGCTGATCTATAGAACCTCCATGGAAATAGAAGGCATGAACCATCAACCAAAGGAACCTCCATGGAAATAGAAGGCACGAACCATCAACCAAAGAAGCATAGAACAGTAATATAACCTCCCCTTAAGGAAAGTGAGGTGACAGGCAACTAAAAAGATGGGCCAAATATCTCCTACAACACAGGAACCAAACACATTGAGAGTGAGGTACAAAACACCAATAAAGGCACGTGTCATCGACACTACATAAGAAAATAGAGAAAGAGGGCCTATAAGTGGCAAACAACTATCCCCCCCATGGCACTTTATAAAATAGTGCGAGTACAACGAATCACAATGATGAAAAGGATCCCAAAATGAAAGAGTGGCACTTTATCTCAGTGTGTTGCATAAAGATGCTTACAATGAATATCAACAATGATCAAAGAAAATATAAGGCTGAAACAACAAAAGGTAAAGCCCAAAACGAAGCAACTGAAGCAACAAAATTGATCTCCAGACCTGAAACAAACAGGATATCCACCAGAATGCTAAAATACAAAAGACTGAATAGGATGTGCCTAGAATAGAATCTGGAACAACAACCAGCATCACTGGAAAGAGCACAGAAAGAGCTTTCCAGCGATATAAAGAAATCCAAAATTGGAGATCGAAAGCTCAAGATACGCCTCCCGAAGTGCAAAATAGAACATCCAGCTTTAACTACCAAAATAGGCAACCAAGCTGCATCAAAACCCAAAAACACCTATACCAACATCTCCATCTTGGAACCAGCTTTTTGGTGCATTTTTTGGATCAAAAAAATACGTCTGTATGCTCAAGTTACGGAGAAAAAACCACCAAGGCCTCTGAAAATGCATGAAAAAATATTTTTTTTTAATAAAAAAATAATTAAAAAAAAAAAAAACATTATAAATATCTCCACCATCGGCGGAGCGGTGGCTGAGCGGCGGGAGGGTAGAGGGCCACCGTGGGCCAGAGCTATGGCAGTGGCCAGTGGCGGAGCTGCTGCGAGCCGCTGGTGGACCGCCAGCGGTAACCGCTCACGGTGACCGTCAACGGTGACCGCTAACGGCTCCGCTGCGGTTAATTAACCACCGCGGCTAAAACTGCCACAATTGTTTTTTTTTTTGGATTTTTTTATAATTTTTTTGCCTCGATCCACGTGTAGGAGGCCCTACGGCCCTGTACGACAAAATTTTTTTGTCTCCCAGACCAACGGTGTTAGAAATGGACAAATTTTATATGGATTCTGGGGTTTTTGGGTGCTCTAAGCGCAACGGTGATGTCCATTTGAGCCCAAAGTGACCAAAAAAATAAAGTCCCCCCTAAATCCACATAAAAAACTTCTAAAACCCTTGAAAAAAGTAACTTCTGAAATGCTTCAAAAAACCACGAACAGCAAGCAACAAGCTTGCTCTAATACCATGTTAGATTAGGTGAAAAACTAATCTCCCAAGAACACCTGCATGCATAAACCTATCACATGGATGAAACAAAGAACATAAGCAAGAAAAAATTATGAAGGTCAAAAAGCCAGATCCATCTTATGGACATGCAAAGAGCAATATCTCATATAATCCAATAAGTGAATTATAAAATACAAAGAGGTGAATCCTTATAAAGGAATCACGAAACCTGAAAAGGGAAACTAAAGCCTAAAAAAGCTAGGGTTGCACAATATAATTAATAGAATATTAATTATATGCACCTACAAGATATCTTAAGCAAACTAGAGTAATAGGCAACTTAATTAATTAAATCAAAGTGATTTAATTAATAAGTTAGAATAAATAATTACTCTAACAGATTTAAAGTATATCAAATGGATGTCAAATCTGCATTCTTGAATGGAATTCTTGATGAAGTCTACATTGAACAATTAGAAGGTTTTGTAGATCCTAGAAAAAGAGACATGGTTTGCAAGTGACATAAAGCATTATATGGTCTCAAGCAAGCTCCCAGAGCGTGGAATGAAAGACTCCATAATTACTTGGTATAGATTAGTTTTCAAGGAATAAAACATAACAGTAGTATGTATATCAAGGAAGGACTAGACAAGAAGATTGTGTTGGCAAAAATATTTGATGATACTCTATTTACACGAAATGATGAACTGTGCAAAGAATTTTTAGAAGAAATGAGTTAAGAATTTGAGATGTCCATGTTTGGTGATTCTTTGTTGGATTGTAGATACAGTAGAAAAAAAATGGTATCTACATTGCTCAATCTAAGTATATCATGGAGATATTGAAGAACATTGGAATGGAAGATTCAAGACCAATTGGAACTCCTATGTCTATTGGACATAAGCTCTAAAAAAATGATGATTCCAAAGAAGTAGATTAGACCACATACAGTTCAATGATTGAAAAATTATAGTATGTAGTACACACAAGGTCTAATATTGCTCTAGTAGTTGGAATAGTGGAAAGATTCTTAGAAAATCCCAAGGAAAATCACATGATGGCAATCAAGAGAATTATGAAATATCTAAAAGACACTGAAGACTATGGTTTATGGTATAAACTTGGATGCATTTTGGACTTAAAAGTATTTATTGATGTTGATTGGGCAAGAAGTCTTGATGACAAAAAAAATACTAGTGGTGGAGCATTCTTTCTTAGTAAAAGACTAGTATCTTGGACAAGCAAGAAGCAAAATTGTACATCTCAATCCATAGCAAAGGCAGAATATATGCATTGTTTGGTTCAAAAAATTGTTGGAAGGAATGAAGGTAGAAATCAAAGATCTAGTAGTCATATATTGTGATAACACTAGTGCAATTAATATATCAAAGAATCTAGTAATGCATTCCAAAACAAAGCATGTTACTATAAAATATCACTTCTTAAGAGAATTAGTGTAGGATAAAGAAGTCAAATTGGAATATGTTAATATAAAGGAACAAATTGCAGACATACTCACCAAGTCATTACCTAAGGATGCATTTATATATCTAAGAGGTAAGCTAGGGGTCATTCCCCTATCTAAAATTTACTAAATGAAGTTTAGTGAATGCATCAACCAGAACCTATTGAAGATCAATCAGTTGGTGTAGGATTAGCAAAGGTCATATTGCAAATGAATCAATACTTAAGGTACATTGATATTTAAAAAATTATTTTCTTTGGCATGTTTTGTCAAAGAGGGAGATGTTTACTATCATATCTCTAAGAAATTTTCAGAACTAGAATAAAGTAAGGAACCAAAGAGGGAGAATTTTTCCAAACAAGAAGTTTTCTAAAAGAGGGAGAAAGTTCTAAATAAACTCGGTACTAGTTGTTGCAATCAAAATCTAGTGAAAGGAAGAGCTCATATTGACAAAGGGAGTTCCCAAGCTAAATCCAAATTTTCCTTGTGCTATGACATGTTGTGTTGTCATCAATGCCAAAGAGGGAGATTTTTGGATACGATTGATTAATTTTGTGTTGTCTTTGATGTTGCACAAATGTCATATCATTATTAGTCAATATATGCTAAGCTAACTTGAGTAGTGAAGATAGTTCTTAGTATCTACCAAGTGTTCCTATGTTTTACTAGTTTAGAAGGCAGTATCTACCAAGTTCACTTGGGTGTCAAAGGAAAAGATGTAGAAAGTGAGTGTTAACCAAGCTCACTTAGTTAATGAAGGAAAGTTGGATGGAACCAATGCTAACCAAGCTCACTCAGTTGCCAAAGGATTTTCATTAGTTTTCAATATTAACTAAGCTTCTGTTGGTTAACTAAGGAAATTATTTTCTAAGTTAGTGTCTACCAAGCTAGGTCAGCTAATGAAGGATTTTCTTATTTTGACATATTAAGCTCAATTGATTTGTCTATTGATTCTAGACGACTATGGTGATGAATATTAATTATTCTAAGTTGTATTTGGGCCAACTTGACAAAGTGAAAGACATAAGTATAAGGTCAAGTTGTGATTTCAAAGTGTGTCAAAGTACGAAGATGTTATTGAAGATTTAATGATGAGAAGAGGAAGCCAATTTGAAGGATAAGTAAAATATCTTTGTGGAGGAGCAAAGCTATATCCGATCAAGAAGGATCAAGTACAAGCTAGAAAAAAGATCTACAATCAAAAATTTAGTTGCATTCAAATCAAGCCATCTCATTGTTACTCTCTAACCATTGTAGCAGTGATCTAAATCTCTTAATAGAGTTGGCTTAATAGCTATTTTCAAATTCGCTAACAAGGTGGTAGTTCTATTGAATTGTCTCAAGACCTCTAACAAGACCACTCCTAATAGGGTGATTAAATCCTCTAATAGGGTCACACCTAATAGTGTGTTTTGTAACCTTTAACAAGGTTGGCTCCTAACAGGGCTTACTTCAAAAGAGTGAAAATAGTAACTAGTTATAATTGGTGGTTTTTCTCAAATTAGATTTCCACGTTAAATCTTGGTGTCATATGTGTTCATGTTATTTTCTTTTATATGTTTTCAACTTATTTAAAGTAATGATAATAATAGGAAACATCTAAAAAATTATATGTTAAGCATTTATCGAGCATAATTTAGTTATTATCAAGTTACATCATTCTGTGTGTTTACCAAACTTTAGTAGTATTCAGTTTTAAATTTCTATTTTGTACTGACATCTAAGGCATCTAGGATTTATTTCAGTAGTAATTGATTCACTCCTCCCCTCTCAATTACTCCTCTTATATTTCTAACAATGTATATACATATAGATACATGTATACATACATATATAGAGATCACAAGGGCACAAAAATGAGATGTAGAGATCATAAGGGTACAACAATGAAATGTAATGATCACAAGGGCATGCAAAAAAATCCTAAATCCCCACTAATCTCCACAATCCATAAGATCTCTCTATATATATACATACATACATAGACATACACATGTGTGTATATATACACACACACATACATATATACATATCTACATATGCATATGCATATACATATATACATACATATATATACATACATACATACATATATGTACACATATATACATATGTCTACATGTGCAATTTTATCACTTTGAAAAATTGTATTTGATCTTGCTAGCTAGGAATAATTGATTATTCATTTTATTGTACCAAAACTAATGATAGGTCTATAAGAATTTGTAATCAACCCAACTAATCACCAACTAGACCAAATTAACAACAATAGTAGATACTTGGGATCCTCACAGGGAGAGCATGCCAATACATGCATGGTTACAACCTTGGCTTCCATTATTGGGCTAGTGTATGGAGCCTTTATATCCAACCATTCATTATAAATTGGGGAATGTACTTCATGCCTGGCATTCAAGTGATGCATCTGCATATGCAACTTTATCACCTTGGAAAACTATATTTGATCCTGCTAATTGGGAACAGTTGATTGTTCATTTTATTGTATGTAATCTGATGATAGTTCTATAGGAATTTGTAATCAACCTAGCTAATAAAAAAACTAGACCAAATTAACAGCAGTAGTTGGTACTTGGGATCCCCACAGGGAGAGCATGCCAATAGATGCATGGTTACATCCTTGGCTTCCATCATTGGGCCAACATATGGAGCCTTTATATCCGAACATTCAGTATAAATTGAGGAATGCACTTCATGCCTGGCATTCAAGTGATGCATATGCATATGCAATTTTATCACCTTCAAAAATTGTATTTGATCCTACTAGTTGGGAACAACTAATTGTTTGTTTATTGTACCTAATCTGATGATAGTTCTATAGGAATTTGTAATGAACCTAACTAATCAACAACTATACCAACTTAACTAGGTTATAGCTCGAGCATGTGCTATTCTGATTTATCATATGGTTGCAATGTTGGAGGCAACATTTTTTATTTGTGTGGGATATAGAGGAAGAGCAGTGGTGTTGGCAAACATGAAAATTTAATAATGTGAAGTCACCTTGAGGAACTTGTGTATGCTCTTGGGAAACATGTCATTGAAAATGTTCATCATGACCCTTTTTTGCCTCTACATATTTTTACATGGAGCCTTCACACACCTAGTGCTCACAAATGTCTACTTAAGAATGTATGTGAACCTGAAATGCACTACTATGTGGTGAAATATGTAGAAAATCATATATATAATCCTTCATCACACAAGGTCTTCCACTTGGTGTGCTCATTCAATAAGTTAAGCACCCAAGTTTTCATTTCAAATCATGATTTGTCTATTTTGAGCTTTAAAATGGGTACAATAGCCCAAAAAGAGTACCTAAGAAGATATGGATCTCACATTAATTTGTTAATAAAATATAACGTTCATTCTTTATCACATGAAGTAAAAAACAATAATGAGCATCCATAAATTAATCTCATAATGTCCAAAGCTAACATCTAACATTATTCCATCCTTTAACAGTCATCAATAGTATTACATAAACACATAACATTCAATAACATGTGAAATAAGGTATTTAAACATGCTTCAACCAATTATGATTTAATTTTGGATCACCTACCTAATTAATTTGGAATTTTTTTCTCACCAAAAATTATAAAATGTAAGAACAATTTTGCCAAAAAGAGCATAAAAAGATGATTATCATGCACCAATCATATTTTTTTAGCTCTTTTGGCACAATTGTTCTTACAATTTTTTGGCTCAATCTCCAATTGGTTAGTTTATGTTTTGAAAAATTATTCTTGGATTGTAAGTCAAGAAAAAGAGAAATATCAAACTTGAAAAAGATGTACATAAATGCAATTAATTTTTAAACTTCAATTTTATAAACATACAAAGAGGACCATAGAATTATAAGAAACTATTGTGGTTTTTACTATTTGAAAATTATAGTTACAAGTGATAAACTTGTATACCTTTGATTCGAAGAGTGGAAATAATGGAAATAAAGTATTGTAGAAGGTGCAAGCTCAAATGCACCCCCCCCCCCCCCCCCCTGCCCTATGTGGATGACACTATTAAGTAGAGAATAATTACCTCTATACATACATATATACATGGTTTAGTGCTACCTAACTATTTCTAAGGTATCTACACATTGGAGGCATATTCCACCTACCAGGCTGCCTACATAACTGTATCCATGGGATCAAGACCCTTGAACTACTAACTCTAATGAATATGTAGTTCTAGTTTCTAATTATTTTTATGTAGTTGTATTCCTATAACCATTGGTGAGCTATACTCACCTAATATAGTTCTTCACCATCATACACCCACTTGGGTGAGTTAGGCAATATTTACAATATTGTAATACCCTAGTACAACCTTTGTGTTGTAGTTTATAGTTGATGTAAGGTTAATGTTAGATTATGGTGACTAATCAGGAAAGTACTTGTTGTAACCCTAAAATGGATAAAATACTTGTATAAAAGGGTTTAGGGTTAGGTATTTTCATTGTATTATGATGTGAAATTGCTTCTTACGACGGTATTGAGCTATAAGAGATTACGGACTGTAATCAGGTTGTAATCACTAGATTGTAATAAGATCAGACTTTCTATTTGGTGGATGTAGCCTAGGGATTGGGTGAACCACATTAAATCTTGGTGCATTGTGTTCATTTCTGTGTGATCTATTATTTTTATATTATTGGTTATATTTGCATGTAGGTTTTATTTCTATCTGTGGTTTATCCTAACAAGTGGTATCAAAACCTAGTTGTTTTTTTAGTTATCCTCTATAAGAAAGTTTCATAGTTGAGTGGGAGTCTCATGATTGAGTGTGAGCAATCGAAGATGAGGGTAAACTAAGGGTTGATAGGTTTAATGGGCAAAACTTCTAGTTATAGAAGATGCAAATGGAAGACTATACGTATCAGAAGGATTTATGGAAATCGTTGGAAGGCAAGGCCAAGAATTAGGGATCTATCTCAGATGTTGAATGGGATCTTTTGAACAGAAAGGCACTTGAAAGCATTCGGTTATGCTTGGCACCATTGGTGGAATTTAATATTACAAAAGCAAAGATGACAGAAGAGTTGATGAAAACCCTAGCAACACTGTATGAAAAGCCCTCCGCTTCAAACAAGGTATTTCTCATGAAGCATTTATTTAATATGAAAATGGCAGAAGGTGGATCTGTTGCAGATCATTTAAATGTGTTTAATACAATTACTAGTCAATTATCTTCTATGGGTATCAATTTTGATGAATAAATTAGGGCTCTCTTGATTTTGTGTTCTTTGCCTAAAATCTGGAATGGCTTGGTAATGGCTATGAGTAATTTTGTTCCTAGATGTAGTACCATAAAATATGATGATGTGATCGGTGTTATTTTGAGTGAGGAAACTCGTAGGAAATCCTTAGGTGGATCTACATTAGGAAGTTTTTTGAATGCACAAAGCAGGGGCAGAATGACTGAGAGAGGAAGTAACTCTAGAAATTGTGGGAAATCAAGAGGAAAGTCAAAAGGGAAGAGGTCTCAATCAAGAGGACCGAATGACTACTGGTACTATAGGAAACCAGGGCACAAAAAGAAAGATTGTTGGAATCGAAAGAAAAATGAAGGAGATAAATCAAATGGAGACAAGGAGGCAAATGTGGTAAGTAACAAATCTGAAGAGGATGCTTTGCTTCTATCTTTAGAAAGTTTTGATGATTCATGGGTTTTAGATTCTGGTGCTTCATTTCATGCTACACCTCATAGAGGTTATTTCATCGATTATGTTCAAGGGGATTTTGAGTCTTTTTATTTGGGGGATAATGAACCCTGTTAGATTGTTGGAAAGGGAAAAATTAAGATTAAGTTGCAGAATGGGAATCATTGGCTACTACATGAGGTAAGACATGTTCCAAGGCTGAGTAGGAATTTAATTTTAGCAGGGCAACTCGGTGATGAGGGTTGTGTAGTTACTTTTAATGATAAAAATTAGAAGGTTTCAAAAGGTTCCCTTGTAGTAGCAAAAGGTGTGAAAGTAGGCACCTTATATCTTTGTATAGGTCATATTGTTCCTTCTACTTTGATTTTTTTAGAGAAAAATGAATGTCCAAGAACAATTGTTGCAGTTGAGCAGGGAGAACAAATAGCTGCTATAGATTCTGATACAACACTGTGGCACAACAGTCTTGGGCACATGAGTGAGAAAGGTATGAAAGTACTTCATTCAAAGAAAGTTTTACCAGGTCTGAAATGTGTTAATATGGATTTCTGTGAAAGTTGTGTGTATAGAAAACAAAAGAGAGTGAGTTTTGTAAAGACTAGGAAGGAAAACAAAAAGGAGAAATTAGAGCTTGTGCATACAGATGTATGGGGACTAGCTCAGGTATCTTTCCTTGGTGGCTCTCATTATTATGTTACATTTATTGATGACGCAACTAGAAAATTATGGGTTTATTTCCTTAGACAAAAATTTGATGTATTTCAAACTTTTAAGAAATGGAAATGCTTGGTTGAAAATGAGACTAGTAAGAAATTAAAATGTCTTAGATCTGATAATGGTGGTGAGTATTTTAGTCATGAATTTGAAGATTATTGCTCCACTAATGGTATTCGTAGACAAAAAACTATTCCAAGGACTCCACAGGAAAATGGAGTGGTTGAACACATGAACAGGACTATAATGGAGCGTGCAAGGAGCATGAGGATGTATGCTAGGTTGCCCTTACACATGTGGGTGAAGGCTGTCAATACTGTAGTATATTTGATTAATAGAGGTCCCTCTACTCCTTTGGGCTGCGGTATTCTAGAGGAGGCATGAACTAGTAAGAAGGTGAGTTATTCTTTTCTCAAGACCTTTGGTTGTGAAGCTTTTGCTCATATAGACTCTGAAAATAGAACCAAGCTAGAAGCTAAATCAAAGAAATGTGTCTTTTTTGGATATGGAATTAATGAATTTGGTTATAGGCTTTGGGATTTTGAAAATCTTAGAATTTTTAGAAGTCAGGATGTCATATTCAATGAGAAAGTGTTGTACAAAGATCTATTGCAGCAACATGAGAAGAAAGAAGATGATTATGTAGTGTTGGATGATACTCCAAAATTTGATGTTCCAGCCATTCCTCATGATGTACAACAACTGCAACAACAAATACCACACACACCAATGAATGTTAGATGGTCAACGAGGCAAATTAGACCTCCACAAAGATTTTCTCCCTCGTTGTATTCTATTTTACTTACTGATGCTGGTGAACCTGAAAGTTATGATGAAGCTGTGCAGGTGGATACTAAGATTCAGTGGGAGTCTGCATTGAAAGATGAAATGGACTCTTTGCTAAAGAATAAGACATGAGATCTATGCAAGTTGCCTGCAGGTAAAAAGGCTTTATAGAATAAGTGGATTTATAGGTTGAAAGAAGAGGAAGGAGGTCAGAAAAGATTTAAGGCTAGGTTAGTTGTAAAAGGATTTGCACAGAAAAAGGGAATTGATTTTGATGAGATATTTTCTTCAGTTGTTAAAATGACTTCTATTTGTACTATTTTAAGTCTTGTGGCCACTGAAGATTTTCATTTAGAGTAGTTGGATGTTAAAATAGCCTTTCTTTATGGTGATCTGGATGAAAAAATATATATGGCTCAGCCACAGGGTTTTGAGGTCAAAGGTAAGAACTTAGTGTGCAAATTGAAGAAAAATTTATATGGCTTGAAGCAAGTACCTCGGCAATGGTATCTAAAATTTGACAGTTTTATGCATGAGCATGGATATAATAGGTGTTATTCAGATTATTGTGTTTATTTTAGGAGGTTGGATGATGATAGCTACATTATTTTATGTTTATATGTTGATGATATGCTTGCAGTTGGGTCTAACATGGATCATATTAAGGGGCTAAAATGCCAGTTAGCACATGCATTTTCTATGAAGGATTTGGGGGCAGCAAAACAAATCCTTGGTATGAAGATTTGTAGAGATAGGAAGAATAGAACATTGATGCTATCTCAAGCTAATTATGTTGAGAAGGTGTTGCAACGTTTCTCTATGGAGAATGCTAAAGGTGTCAGCACACCTTTACCTAATCATTTGAAGTTGACTAAGGAGATGTGTCCTAATACAAAGGAAGAGGAGGAGAAGACGTCCAAGGTACCCTATTCTTTAGCTATAGGAAGCTTAAAGTATGCTATGGTATGTACTAGGTTAGATATTGCACATGCAGTGGGAGTCATTAGCAAGTATATGAGTCATCCAGGATTTGAGCATTGGAATGTAGTCAAGTGGATTCTTAGATATTTGAGAGGAACATCAAATAAGTGTTTACACTTTGGGGGCTCTACTACTGATTTACAGGGCTATGTTGACTCAAATTTGGTAGGGGATATCGATACTAGGTGAAGTACTATAGGTTATGTCTTTACTATTCATGGGGCAACCATGAGCTAGGTTTCTAGGTTACAAAAGATTAATGCTCTATCCACTACAGAGGCAGAGTATGTTGTTTCTACAGAGGTAGCCAAGGAGATGATATGGCTTCAGTTCTTCTTGGAAGAATTGGGACATCCTCATAAGGATAATTATTTGTTCACAGATAGTCAGAGTGTCATTCATCTTGCAAAGAATTTAGCTTTGCATTCTAAGACCAAACACATATAGTTGTGGTACCATTTCATTCAGTCAGTTTTGGAGGATGGACAGTTAAAGCTAGAGAAGATCCATACAACTGACAATCCAGCAGATATGTTGACAAAGGTTGTAACAAGGGAGAAGTTGAACTCCTCTTTAGCTTCGGTTGGTCTTCTAGACTGAACATGAATAAAAGAATAGTAGATTCTAGGGTGGTTTGATCCAGTGGGAGGCCCATGTGGTCATGGTATTGCTATAGGATTAGTCTCCAAGTGGGAGATTGTTGTTTAGTGTGGAGCCTGATCAGTCCCCAAGTGGGAGATTGTTAGATTATGGTGACTGATCAGGAAAGTACTTGTTGTAACCCTAAATTAGATAAAATACTTGTATAAAAGGGTTTAGGGTTAGGTATTTTAATTATGTTATGATGCAAAATTGCTTCTTGTGGTGGTATTGAGTTGTAAGGGATTACAGACTGTAATCAAGTTGTAATCACTAGATTTTAATAAGATCAAACTTTCTATTTGGTGGACGTAGCCCAGGGATTGCATGAACCATGTTAAATCTTGGTGTCTTGTGTTCATTTCTATGTGATCTATTATTATTTTGTTATTGGTTATATTTGCAGGTAGTTTTTATTTCTGTTCATGGTTTATCCTAATAGTTAACCTCTATACATCCTAATTCACTCCTGATATAGTTATGTTTAAAATATTTTGACAATGATCAATGGGTCTAAATAGACTAGACAAGTTAATGCTAAAATGTAGAGTTTAGCCTTCTATTTTCAAAAGCTAGGTACGCTAGGTACATATAATGTCTTAAAATATAAACCTTGTGAATTAACATATAATGTCTTAAAATAGTTATGTGCTACCTAACTATGTCCAAGGCATCTACACACTAGAGACATACTCTACCTACCAGGCTACCTACATACCCATATCCATGGGATCAAGACCCTTAAACTACTCACTCTAATGAATATGTAGTTTTGGTTTCTAATTATTTTTATGTAGTTGTATTCCTATAACCACTAGTGAGCTTTACTTTCCTAAAACATCTCTTCGCCATCATACACCCACTCAGGAGAATCATATAGTTTTTTATAATTATAATACTATAATACCCTAGTGAAACCTTTATGTTGTAGTTTATAGTTAATGTAAGGTTAACCTATATACATCCTAACTCACTCCTTATATAGTTATGTTTAAAAGCTTGTGACAATGCTTGTGGCCGCGCTACCTAGTGAGTGAGTTTTATTATTTTTTTATTGTGGCAAGATCTTTCTATTTAAATACATACATACATATACAAAGATCACAAGGGCATGGCAGCAAGATGCAAAGTTCACAAGGGCATAGCAACAAAATCCTAGATCTCCATTGATCTCCACAATCCATATGATCTCTATATATACATACATATATACATATATATACAAATACATACATGCATATATACATCTACATGTGCAATTTTATCACCTTGGAAAATTATATTTGATCCTACTAGCTAGGAACACTTGACTGTTTGTTTTATTGTATCTAATCTAATGAAAATTCTATAGGAATATGTAATCAACCTAGATAATCAGAAAGTAGACCAATTTAACTAGATTATGGCTTGTTTCTTTCTAAAAATATCTGCTATGATATGTTTTTCTAAAATTTATTGCAAACTCTACCCATATTTCTTGGTCTGCATTACTTTTGTGCAAGATCTTGAGCTAAGTCACTTAAAATGGGTTGAGTGAGTTTTATTATTTTATTATTTGGATTCTAGAATATGGGCTTTGTTTTATCATTGGTTTTTTTTAAGTCATGATTTTAATAAATTAACAAAGTGGTTTTTAGGGTGGAAAGGACTATATAATGAAGAGGAAACTTCAAAACTTGAATTTTGAAATCAAATCTATCGAGGATTAAACACCTATGGTAGAGTTAAAATACAATGTAAAGTTGATTTTAGATATAAACAAAAAAAAATGGCATAAATCATTCTCCATTTATTTTGATTGTGGAGAGCTGAATGTGAAAGAGGGTGAAGAGCTCTAAACAAGAGTGGAGAACTCTGAACATTGGTGGAGATTTCAATTTTGTGCCCTTTTGATCATTGCATTTCATTTTTGTGACCTTATGATCTCTACATTTCATTGTCCTACCTCTGGTGGAGATCAGTGGAGATCTAGGATTTTTTTGTTGCGATCTTTGTGCCCTTGCTCTGTGATTTTTTTTTCCATGTCATGCCCTTGTGATCTCTATTCCTTTTTTAATACTACAACATTTGGGGTCAAATTACAATGTAAATTTGCAATGGTGGTGTAATGTGTGGTGTTGGGCCCAAATGTGGTAGTGCTTTCTTTGTGATTTTCTTCAAGACGAGAAGAGGTACCTATGTAAATGTTCTTTTCTTTTCCTTCTAACTTGTGTCTCTTTATATTTCCTTTAGCAGGTGATTATAGAAGTTTCTCTTTACGTATGTGTATGTGTATATTTACATACATACACACACATGTGTGTGTCTATGTATTTATATATAGAGAATCATCTCTTTATATATATATATATATATATATATATATACATACATACATATGTCTGTCTATGTATGTATGTATGTATGTATGTATATAGAGGTCTCTCTATTTATATACATACATACATACATATACACACATATATACATACATACATACATCTACATATGCAATTTTATCACCTTGGAAAATTATATTTGATCTTTACTCAATCACGAAGAGAAAATATAATTGGTAACTATAGATTTCTGCATACTTAGTTTGGTATGAATAGTTTCAATTGAATTTGTCTAAGGAGAGTGAGTCTACTCATGATAATAATGGCTCCATGTATTGGGTCTTTAGAGGAGAGAGAATTACATAATATTAGATGTTATTTATGGATATGGGATGATTCATTTGTGATGTCAATATATCCTCCTACATATTGAATCTCTATATCATCAATTCGCTAGATACAAATCACTAGACTTGGTCTTCTGAAATGGTGGGACTAAGATATAAATCTCAAACAAACGTTGCATGCTATGGTGGTTTAGGAGGAAGGTAATTTTATGAATGGATGATCAGGCAAGTTGTAGAAAATTAGGGTGTTATTTGCAAGTAATTTCATTAATTTGATAAGGGAATCAACTTTGAAAGTGGGATGATCAAAATTAACATGTCCATCCTTATGATAGGTGTCTTTATCTCATTATAGAAAATTACCTCAAATGACAAGTGACAAATTATTAAATATATGCAAAATCATAAGAACATTCACCTATAATATTTTTGAAGGACAAAATTATAATAAAAATATAATTTGGTGGAAAATCCATTAGCTATGTGGCTCCACATTGTGGCTATTCCATTGTCAAGGATTGGAAACTCCTCATGTTAAATATGAAGATCTTGAAATTAAATAATTTAACTATCAGAGATATATATTTGTGTTTTAATGATAACAAATATACAGTCTAATTTTAAGAAAAATAATAGTCTTAAATGTATATGATTAAATAAAATAAACAAGATTACTGGCTATAGATGTATAATTCTAGTATTATTGATTATGTTAAATAAAATGTTCAATAAAACAAGTATGAAGTAACACAAATGAATCATGTTATTGATCCTATTATGATTTAATGTGAATGTAGTTTATCATTACTTGGATGATATTATGCATGAGATCTTCACTCAATCACCAAGTGATAATATAATCTCTAAGTACATATTTTTGCATACTTAGTTTGGTATGAATAAATTTGATTCAATGTAAGGATAATTGTCTGTGTGAATTCAAAACATGAATGATTAATTTAATTTAGCACAATTACTATGCAAGTGTGTATGTATGCATGTAAAGTAGTTCACATAGTGAACTAATTTACATACATGCATGCACATATGCATATAGTGATCATAATCAGTTATCCTTGAATATGACCAAAGCTATTATATATGAGAAAGAGATACATGTTTAGAAGGAAAAGAAAAGAACATTTACATAGGTACCTCTTATCCCCTTGAAGAAAATTGTAGAGAAAGGGCACAAAGATCACAAGAGAATGATAGAAAAATCCTAGATCTCCACTAATCTCCACCAACATTCAAAGCTTTCCACCCTCGTTCAGAATTTTCCACCCTATTTTGAGTGCAACTCTCCATAATCAATCAAAACAAATGAGGAATGTTTAATTTCATTTTTCCTTTTCTTTTTTGTTTATAATCCATAATCCACAATCCACAAGATCTCTTTGTTTACGTACATACATACATACATAAATACATATATACATACATATATAAACATACATACATACATGAAAATAGCATTGCACTTTCTAAGAGTTTACAATTGTCCAACAATATTAATTTTTTACAAGAAAATGCATGTAAAGAACTATTAGCTCAAAATCATGAACATGGTGTTGAAATAGTACAAAAAGTGCTTGAGATGAGAGGTCCACAAGTGAGGGTGTTGACCAATCTTGAAAACTTGAATACTGAAATCAAAACT
Source organism: Cupressus sempervirens (assembly GCA_028749045.1). Taxonomy (NCBI): domain Eukaryota; kingdom Viridiplantae; phylum Streptophyta; class Pinopsida; order Cupressales; family Cupressaceae; genus Cupressus; species Cupressus sempervirens. The sequence goes on from CM053788.1 coordinate 310,877,129, forward strand.
ATTGATGATCAAACACCTATGCCAGAGTTACAACACACTGTGAAGTTGATTTTAGATAAGGAAAAGGTAGATATTTAGAAGTTTGATAATCAAAATTTAAGGCACAAGAGAAACGGATAAGGAAAGGATTAAGAAAGAGAATGAGAAGGAGTAGCTGTAGAAAAAGATTACATGATAGAAACAACAACTAGATAGTATGGACGATATTATGGGAGCCACTAGATAGAATCTAGGAAAGTGTTGTGGTAGGTACTATGGCATTGGAAACAATAGTTAAAGTGGTGTAGTTGCTGATTAACTAGGTTGATTACTTCATTATTATATGATCCAATGGTAAAGTTAGTTATTATTTTGACATACATGAAAACATTATTATTATTCATTATTATATATACATACATACATGAAAACAAAAATGCACTTTCTAAGAGTTTACAATTGTTCAACAAATTAATGTTTTACAAGAAAATACACCTAAAGAATTGTTAGCTCAGAAGCAAGAACATGGTGTTGAAATAGTAAAGAAGGTGCTTGACATGAGAGGTCCCCATGTGAGGGTGTTGACCAATCTTGAAAACTTGAATGCTGAAATGAAAGCTATCGATGATCAAACACCTATGCCAGAGTTACAACATAATGTGAAGTTGATTTTAAATTAGGTAGAGGCAGACATTCAAAAGTTTGATGATCAAAATTTAAGGCATAAGAGCGAAGGAGAAGGAGTGGCTTTAGAAAGAGACTACATGGTAGAAACAACAACTAGACAACATAGAGGATATTATGGGAGCCACTAGATAGAATTCAGGAAAGTGTTGTGGTAGGCACTATGAAATTGGAATCATTTCCAAGTGTCTTTAAGAATTTATAGTCCAAATATCAAATGCTTATAAGAGTGTTCCAAGGTTGGGAACCACTTCAATATCCTTTGCATGGTTTAGAGTTAATTTTATTGTGATTGAGGCTTTTACAAGGGAATGAGCTCATGACTATGGCATTTACATAGAAGTAGAACTTGCTTCTTCAACTCCTTACACTAAACTCTTCACTGAAGTTATTCTTCAATTCCTTGCATATGCAATTTTATCACCTTGGAAAATTGTATTTGATCTTGCTAACTGGGAACAACTAATTGCTCATTTTATTGTACCTAATATGATGATAGTTTTACAAGAATTTTTAATCAACCCAACTAATTAGCAACTAGATTTCTTGTGAACTTGTAAGTACAAATATCTGTTATGATATGTTTTTGTAAAATTTCTTGTAACTATGCCCATTTTTCCCAGTCTACATTATTTTTGTGGTGGATCTTGAGACAAGTCACTTAGCATGGGTTGAATGAGTTTTTTTTTTTTTTTTTGGATTCTAAAATATGTATGCAGTTGGATCAATTTTTCTATTGTCCTAAGATGTAATAAGCACCTTTAAAATATATATATATATATATATATATATATATACATGTTCAAAAGGAGGTATAAAGATATACCTGTTCAGAAGGATAAGAAACCAACATTTACATACCCTTGAAGAAAATTGCAAAGCTAGGGCATGGCAATGAAATTGTAGAACAAGGGCACAACACAATAATGAAATCGTAGAGAAAGGGCATGACATGACAAAAAATTTGTAGAGCAAGGCCATGATACCAAAATCATAAAGCAAGGGCACAAAAACAAAATGTAGAGATGACAAGGGCATGGAAAAAAAATGCAAAGATCATAAAAGCATTAGGGCATGGCAATGAAATTGTAGAACAAGGGCACAACACAACAATGAAATCGCAGAGAAAGGGCATGACATGACAAAAAATTTGTAGAGCAAGGCCATGATACCAAAATCATAAAGCAAGGGCACAACAACAAAATGTAGAGATGACAAGGGCATGGCAAAAAAATGCAAAGATCATAAAAGCACTACAACCAAATCACAGAGAAAAGGCATGACAATGAAATAAAGAGATCATAATAATTAAATCACAAAGCAAGGACATGGTAAAAAAATATAGAGATGTATCATAGGAATGAAATGCACCAAGCACAAGGGCATCGTGATGTTTATACTCTTATTTGGAGCTCTCCACCTTCTTTCATGCACAACTCTCCACAATCAAAACAAGTGGGGAATGATTTATGTCATGTTTTGTTCTCCTTTTATACTTACATAGGTGTCACAATTATGATGCTTACTTTGATATTGCAATGATGTTGGAGAAAATTGCAACAAAAAACATTAAAATTACCACAAATTAGACCATCATCACAAATTATTGTCACAATTTGACCACAAACGTTGTAATGTTCGCTCACCATGAATCCCAAATAGAGAAATTGCCACCACACTTGTATGATGATAGGAAGCTCCACAATGCTTTTATGATGGCATACCAATGGTTAACTCCTAAACATATAGACCAACATGTTCATTGCCTCTTGTCATCCCTTGTATTCCCTATAGATCTATCACTCAAAAGCTAACAACTCATCAAAATATCAATGATAATATGTTACATCTATATTGTGTTGTTGGGACATAAAGCTATAGAATCTATAAATATAGGTATAAGACCTCTCTTCAAGTTGTACTCAAGGTCAAATGACTGCTACGTGGTCTCATGCCTAGACATGTGGTGATATTGTGCCACATGTACATGTCTTCCCCTCTTGGTAGACAATCTCGTGCAGCTCATGATACATATCAGCTAGAATAGCCAATCCCTAGGCCATTAGTCATGGCCTTCCTATCAAATCCATGACCAATCTCCCCCATCTATATGGGAATCCATTTTGGCATCTATCCGTGACCCATGCCTATGTGACTAAGGAACACACGATGTATACAACTAGGTACCGATCCATGTACTACACTATCAACCTCTCCCATGTCAGATGTCAGTCTAGGATGGTCACATCCTTGAATAATACCTAAAGAGATTTCCTACCCTCGATTGGGCCTAATCATAATAAACTTGTGACACACAAAGCTCAAATCAACACTTATAATCACACGATGACACAAATAAAACATAGATCCACTTGTTACATTTATTGATTCCTTGTAACAAGGTACTTGAAGGATGAGATAAACATCCTCTAGTGTGATAGTAGCCTCTCCAATGGTAAAATGAAAGGTACTATGCTCACTATGCCATGTCTCTACTAGTATGGTAAGAAGGCCATAGTTTTCCCAAATATGTGGAAAATACAACCACTCGAAACCCATTGTCCTTAGCATCCTCCTCTGATCCTCATCAAGAATATGCACTAATCTCAATTTGACTAGCTTAGGGGCCCTAATATGCAATATTAGAAACACCATTTACACACAAGAGCTTATATGTCAATACACATCATTAAAAAAAAACAAAACATGGCTAAACACATCTATACTCTCCTATCCAAGTGAAAAAAAATGACATTCAAACTAAGAAAAAATGAAAATCTAGCTCACAAATACAAAGTTTTTGATAAGGTAAACAGGTTTTAAGGGGTCCTGAAACCCATAAGTTTAACAACAAGAAAGGCTGAAAATAAGTGAAAAAACGCCCAGCCAAAACATAAGCCTTACGGCTGAAAATAAGCCCAAAGGCCCAGCCCGAAACAACTGCCCACTAAAAAGGCCAGAGATCCAACCAGAAAAACAGAGACCAGACAAAAAGCCAAAGCCAGGAGAAACAAAAACCAAAGGACAGAGACCCAACCTAGCAGACTACTTCTCCATCTTGAGCATGGTCTGGGCAGCTTCGGCGCACTCTTGTTGCTCTTCTGCCTTATGATCCTGGGTGTTCGTCAAATCCTGCTCCATAGTGCTATCCTTGGCTTTATCCACATCCAGCCTATCTTTGTCTCTATTCTGTTTATCATCTTCCTCCATCTGGTTCCTGTCTTTGAGATTTTCCAAGAGAGAGAGGATGTTGTCGTTGATCGAAGCGAGGAGGGAGATCATTTGACTTGCCAGGTTGTGATTGTAGTTCTCAATATTTTTTACTCTCCTCTCCATCAGAGTCTCCCAGCTGTTCCGGTCGCCTTGGCTTTCTGCACTTGTCTTGCTCTTGATTTTTTCCATTTGGGAAACCCTATCTCTGACATCCTCAAGCTCATGGAAAAGCCATTTAATTGATCTGAAGTTGTCGATCATGCTATTGCGGGCATTGTTCAACAGATTCATGCTCGTTTCTCTTGCATTATCAGAAATAGCCACCATAGCCAGGTTAATTAGCTCATTGAGTCTAGGCTTCTCGAGGTCATCCACCAGGAGTTGGGGGTTCATCGCCTCTCTGTAGATTCCCATAGTGGCTGTTCTCACATTGAAGTTCTTCCAAGCCTTCCTTCTGTTATTAACTTGCACTTCCCCCTCAATCTGTCCAGAGTTGTCATTTTCCTCCAAAGGAGGCTAAGGATGTATAGGGGAGAGGGGAATGGGCAGAGAATCCTTTCCCTGACTACTGGAGCGCTCCATGCTCTCTCCCTCCCTCTTCTGTCTTTTTCTCAGTTTCTCCTCATCCAGCTCCTCCTTTGAAACCTTGTCAGAATCATCAGTATCCATTTCCTCCTCCACCTCAGCAGAGCCAATTTTAGCTAGGGTATGACCTCTAGGGCTCTTTCTGCTGGGTAATTTGATAGAGGGGTAATCCTTCTTATGGCTTTTAGTCTTCTTACCTAAATGCTCAAAAACCTCATCAGAGCTGATGCTCTAGACATCGTCGGAATCTGAGGAAAAACTGGAGCTGCTCTTGTCAACATCCGCCCCCTGGATAGGGTTTTTGCTAATGGTTTGAGTGTGGAAATGCTCATGAATCAGAAGCAGAAGACCCTCATGCAGGGCCGGGTTGACGTTAGCTTTCTTTTTAAAACTAGAAATGGCCTTGTTCATCGAGTTAAAAAAGATAATACGGGAAGGAGATCTTACTACCATGGCAAAAATGATTCAGAATCACAAAATGGTGAGTCCTAACCCTATCAAACCTGGGGTCTAGGGTTATATATTCAATGACAGCATAGAGAACATACCTCCAGAGATTCTTTATAGTATCCGTTACAAAAAACGTCTCTTTCTTGCCCAGCTTGTTCAGCTCTTCAGTGTTTTTCACAAAATCCTTGATTGCATTAGAAGACATCTTCTTGTCTCTGAAGAATTTATGCCCCTCCATCAGAATCCCCGTGACTTCAGCAACCACATCCTCAGTAATTTGAAAGTAGACCCCGTTCACCTTAACCTTACCATTATTCCACGAATTCACCATGCTGTTAGTGATCTCAGGATCCGAGCCATGAAGTTTCTCGAAGAAATTAGTAACCCCACCCTTTTCCAGCTCTCTCCAAACTTTGGCCTTGTTCATCCACTTCTGAACTTCCCCCACTAGCTCCTTTCTTCTCCTCTCACCTGTCATGTTTACCTGATCAACTTCCACAATTCTCATGAACTCTGAACTGTGCAAGTTATTTGCATTCGAAAAAATGGTGATGTTTCTTTTATGATACCCGTGAATATACCCCTTTTTGAAAATAATGGTATCATCCTTTCGAACGTGTCAAAATGTCAGAGGAAACCCCTTTTGCTGGTGAAAATCACGATGCCAATAATGGCACTTACCATTTATTAAGCAATCTTTATTATCCATAATTGCATTGGATTTGAGCCATCCTGCCCAAGATTTTATCTTGGTCGATAAGCAACTTTGCCTTTGCCGGAAAATCTTTTCCGGCATGCCAGGTCAGATTATTGGTGGCGTTAACCCCTTTATTAGCAAACCAATCAGCGACTGGGTTTGCCTCTCTGTAAACATGAGTGACGTGGACCTTATCGAACTTTGTGAGAGTGGCGCAAGTCTCAGCAATTATGTTCGCAATCATCCACGAGGGAGGGGAAATACCATTAATGGTATTAATAATGTTTTTGGAGTCCCCCTCAAGCCAAAGTTTAGTAATCCCGGCTTCAAAAGCCAACTTGACCACCTTACTCACAGCTCTTGCTTCAGCCAGATGAATAGTCTGGATTCCCAGCGGGGAAGCAAAGGCAGCTATTCCCTCCCCATAGCTATTTCTTATGATTCCACCGCAACCTGAAGGGCCTGGGTTACCCTTAGAAGCCCCATCAAAGTTGGCTTTTGACCAACCATCTGGGGGGAGAAGCCAGCTAGCATCCTGCCTTTTGAGGTTCCTGTCTTTTTCTTTAGCTATCTTTCTGTCCCCTTCTTCTTCTTCTTCCTCCTTCAGCACTTGGAGATTTTCCTTTATATTCTTCAAGACCTTCCTGCCAAGGATTATAGCCGGCTCCTCTCTGTCTCTAAATATTCTATTATTCCTTTCCTTCCAAATTCCCTAGCAAAAATGGGGTAAAATCCAGTCCGAGTGATCCTGCCGACCAGCAATCTTACAAAGACCTTTCCACTGATGGAAAAAATCCATGAGATTATCCGGTTTGCACCAGAGGGTTTCATTATCATGTGTGATGACATTCCACACCTCCCTGGCATAGTCACATAAGATGAAAATGTGATTTTCGGTCTCAGCCTGATTCTTACACAAGGGACATCTACTGGGCATAACATGTCCTCGCTTCATGAGATTGTCATGAGTAAGGATTTTGTTCTGAAGAGCCAGCCAGTAAAAAATGTTGATCTTTGGAGTGAGACCCAGAATCCAAGCCTTCGCCCAAGGGGCCTTCTCTTTTAAGCTCCAAAGGGAATTATAGCCTGAGGCAACAGAGTATCTTCCATTGGGATTATCCCTCCAAACCAGCTCATCCCCCAAATTGATAGGAATCATGGAATTGAGCATAAGCATTATAGGAGTCAAGTCCTCAGAGATGAGGGATAGGTCACTCCATTCCTGGCCATTCCAATAATCACAAACTTTGGACCCAATTTGATCAGTACAAGCTTGCATCCATCTCTCAAAAATAGGGTTATTGATAAGTGGATCTTGGGAAAGCCATCTATCCGACCAGAACTGGATGTCCTTCCCATTTCCCAATTTCCATGATATCCTGGCCTTAGCCAGGTCCCTGGCTTTCATGATCCCATTCCAAATGTTCGATCCTTTTGGGATATCTTCATTAAAAAGGGTGAAAAGAAGAGTGGGTCTTCTAAGGTATTTGTTTACCAGGGTGTCCCTCCATTCACCGGTGCTACTAAAGATCCGCCATATTTGTTTAGCTAGGAGAGCCTTATTAAGGTGGGTGATCTTTCTAATGCCCAGACCTCCGTACCTCTTAGGGAGGCAAACCTTCTCCCAAGCAACAAGAGAGTATCTTTTCTTCCCTTCATTACCATTCCAAAGGAAGTCTCTCTCGATTTTCTCCATTCTTTCAGCTATTTTCCTCGGAATTCCAAAGAGGCTCAGGGCGTAGATTGGCAGATTTTGAAGAGAAGATTTGACTAAGAGGCATTTCCTCGCTTGACTAAGAGAGACCCCTTTCGAACCAGCCATCTTCCTGTTGAATCTGTCCAAAATACCATTCCAAAAAGACTCTGGGGGTGAGGATCCCAAAGGGAGACCAAGATAGGTAGAGGGGAAAGAGCCTACCCCACAACCCAGAATCCTGGCAATTTTTCTTTGTCTAACCTCAGAGGTGTTGATGAAAAAGAGCGAGCTTTTGTTCCAATTAATCAGCTGACCCGTCCCACTAGAGTAAGTATCAAGAATCTTCTTCAGGGCTTTGGCCTCTTTGACAGAAGCTTCCCCCCCCAAGATAGTATCGTCAACAAATTGCTGATGAGTGAAGGGAACGCAATTAGAGGAGGGAAGGATCCCTTTGATACAAGCCTCACACTTTCTACAGTCTATAATCCTTCCTAAGCATTCAGCTAAAATGATGAACAAAATGGGCGAAAGGGGGTCTCCTTGTCTGAGGCCTCTGGAAGGTTTGAAAAAATTAGAAGGGACTCCATTAACCAGAACAGCCAAGGAGGAGGTGGACACCAATTGAGAGATAATTTTGCAAACTTTACTGTCAAAGCCAAAAGTCAAGAGGACCTTCCCAAGGAGAGACCAGTCCACCCTATCATAAGCTTTAGAAAGATCCAGTTTGAGAAACATACCTTCCCGTTTGGATGCCTCAAGAGAGTGGATGACTTCGTGCACCATCTGGACAAAATCCAAAATTTGTCTCCCTGGAACAAAAATCGATTGATGCTGCGAGATTATCATGGGCAAGATCTTGAGCATTCTTAAAGTGAGAACTTTAGAGATGATCTTGTAGAGTGAGTTGCACAGACTAATAGGTCTAAAGTTGTCCAACGAGTTTGCCCCAAGGGATTTAGGAATGAGAACCACAAAAGTCGAGTTTAGCTCCTTGAGAATAGATTTGGCTCCAAAGAATTCCTGGACAGCCTGAACAACCTCTCCCATGATCACCGGCCAGAACCTTTGGAAGAAAAAAGTGGGAAAACCGTCTGGGCCTGGAGCCTTGTCAGTAGGCAAAGAAAAGAGAGCCTCTCTAACTTTCGAAGCATTAGGAATAGCACAGAGTTGTTTATTATGGATAGGTTGAATGAGCTGAGGGATACAGTGTAACAAATCCTCCTGGTCCAAATTGGAAAGCATTGGGTCCTCAGAGAGAAGGCTAGAGAAAAAGGAAACAGCTTCTTCCGAGATGGCAGATTCTTCAGTTAACAGCTCCTGCCCCTTTCTGATACCATAGATCCTATTACTAGCACGGTGCTTGAGGGTGGTTAGGTGAAAAAACTTAGTGTTCCGATCTCCTTCCTTTAGCTAGGTGATCCTCGATCTTTGCCTCCAAAATTTTTCTTCCTTATTAATAATGTTATGAATTTCAGACAGGGTCTTGAGCTCCGAAACCCTGTTGGTCTCAGTGTAACCTTCCTTCTGAATGCAATCTTAGATAATAGTTAGATTATCAAATAACTCTTTCTTTTCATGGAAGATATGACCAAAATTAGACTTGTTCCAAATTTTAATCATCCTCTTCACATTGCTAAGTTTTTTGGTGACTCTGAACATGGCTGAGCCCTCCACCTCTATCCCCCACCATTTCTTGATATTATCCAGGAGGTCAGGGTGAGAGGTCCACATTTTCTCAAACCTGAAAGGATGGTATCTCCTATGTACCAGAGGGGAAACTAAAAGAGAAATGGAAGAGTGGTCCGAACCAATTCTAGGAAGCAGAGATAGTCTGCAGCTGAAGGATTGAAGCCAGTCTGAAGATATAAGAGCTCCATCTAGCCTAACCTGAATGCAATCATGGCCTTTTCTCTTGTTTGACCAGGTAAAGGATCTGCCCTTAAGCTCTACGTCCATAAGGGCCAGATTATTTATGAAGTTAGAAAGATCCTGTTTACTTTCCCAATCTGGGGGCATACCTCCCTTTTTCTCTTTATCTTCTAGCGGTGTGTTAAAGTCTCCCATGATTATACCTTTCTTAATGTCACAATCTTGCACCATATTACCAACTTTGGTCCAGAAGTTTTTTCTATCTCTCTTATTATTGGGGGCGTAAATATTCACTAAAAACCAGGAATCATTGGTGTGCAAATGTTGAACTCTGCAGAAAAGAATGTTATCTTCATCATACTCAGCTACTGTATTGAAATACTTATCATTGAAAAGTAACAGCAGTCCTCCAGACGCTCCTTCAGAGTTAGAGGCTATGCCCTTCATGCTATTGTTGAACTTAATATTTTCCATCCTTTCCTTCTTCATTTTAGTTTCCTGGATTAGAAACACATCAGGCCTTTGGTCCCTTATCATATTTCTAATAACTTTTTGCTTGTGGATTCCATTGAGTCCACGAATATTCCAAGATAAGATCTTCATGATTTAACTACTGAACATGCTTCCTGGATGGTGCGCTGCGTACCATCCTTAATGTTTCTTCTGGCTTCCTCTTTCCTGATTTCATTCTTGTTTTTCCTTCCCACTAGGTTAGGTTTGTGGCCGAGATCAGCCTTGGCCATGCTTCTAGTAGAAGGGGGAGATACCGGAGAAGGGTCCCTGCTTTTCTTCTTCTTTCTACTCCTGACTTCTGTCCAGGGATTCTCTTCTCCCTCTAGTCCTTTGTCCAGCCAAGCATCAATTCTCGCCAAATCTTCCATTGTCGATGTAGATAGCCTCTCTATGATTCTGTTTATTGTTGAAGGGGGGGGACAACACACCGGGTTAGGGTCCTGGGACATGGGTTCCCCCTCCTTTAGTTCTTCCATGGAGTTCGGGACAAAGGATAGTTTCAAGTCATCCTCCTGAGAATCCAGAGGGGGAAGAGTCATATTTTCACCTGTCTCCTCAGGTTTCTTCTCAGATTCCTTCGCAATGGGGAGAGGTGTTGAATCGTCTTTCACTCCTTTCTCTTCTCCCCCTCCTACATTTCCAGTCACCCGAGGAGGCCCTAATTCCTCTTGGGGCGCATTAGGAGCAGAATTTGTTTTTCCTTCTGCCTCTCCATTTTCCTTGACTTGCGATGCTTTTTTCCTCCATTCTTTTTTGGGATCTAGAGAATCTTTTATCCCCCCTTGTGGATGAGCCTTTCCCACCGTACTCTTCCCTTTGAAAAGTGGGCATGATCTAGCCTTGTGGCCAGCCTTCTTACAATGGAAACAAGCAAAAGGCACACTTTCATAGTCAATCTTTTGAGATCTGTTTCCCAGACGAGATTGTAGTTCTAAAACTTGAGGCATGTCCTGGCCTTCGATGACTCCTACACAGATTCTTGTGTAGTTCAATCTTTTCTTAGCTGCTGTGACAGGGTCAATGGAGAGGAGCTCTCCAAAGGTCCTGGCTATGCCATCAAAGACATCCTCATGCCAATATTCCAAAGGAAGTTCCGGAAGTCTTAACCAAACTGGAACCTGAGATTGGAAATCATTGTTCAAATCCAAGTTGGATGTCCATTTTTGCAATATTAGGTTGGATCTGCCCAAAGACCAGTTCCCAGCACATAGTATACGAGAAAAATCTTCCGAGCAAGAGAACTCGAAAGACATGAAGCCTTTGGCCATAGCAGTCACTTCTACATGCCCTTTAAGGTCCCATTTTCTCCTGGTAAATGTCCTCACTACATCAATATTAGGTCTTGGCCCTACAAATTTTCCTACCAGAGTGTTCGCCATGCTTAGGATATTGTGGTCAATAATTTCCCTAGGGATTTCTAGAGCAAAAATACCTTTCTCCTTATCAGATTTGTCAATGACTTTTGGGAAAGACGATTTACCTGATGGTTTTATCCCGAATAGATTTGACCAGCGTCCCCATGCCCCAGACGGCCCACTGCCCACATGGGGGGGAGGGGGAATCTTCTCACCTGGATGGGGCATCATAACCCGTGGGTCCCCATCCTTTGAGGCATCCTCATCTTTCCCCTCCGTTTCCTGCCCTGCGCTTGCTGCATACCTTGCTGCATGCCCTCCTGCAGACATGCTCTCTTGTCTCCTGCCTTTCTCCAGATTCGAAACAACGTGATTCAAATTGCAGTTCCCGCCTGCTCCATCCCTCTCTCTCACCGTGCCCATCTCTGCTCACAAATACAAAGTTAGCTGACTAAGTATTGTACAATACTTTCTCCAATAAATGTGTGATACTTTTTATGGTATCATATGACTATTGGATGGGTCTCGTATGATACTTGGTTCAATAATAGTGCAATACTTTTCAAAAACCATAAATATCATACAGTAGTTCATAAAACTACCATGTGATACAGTATCATATGACATTTTTGGAAAACCTATGAAACCCTACAAAAATGGGTAAAATGCTCAACAAAATGACCTAAAAAGCTCAAAAATTTAAAAACTTACTAGGGCACCATCTACACTCAAAATGGTGTGATATGATTGGAACACCTCCCTAAGTCATCATCTCTCTCTCAAAAGGCTCAAATCTCTCAAAATCACTAGAAGAAAAATGAATTTAAAATGACCCCTTAGGCCCCTTTTATACCATTTGACTTCATTTTGACCCTATTTTCAAACTCCTTAGAAGTGTAGAAAAATTGCACCCCTAGCTAATTTTGACATCTTGGATCCATTTTGGGATCAAAATTGAAATCTGAGTTCATATTTGTGGTCAAACTAGTATTTTAAAATTTCTTCCTTATTCTATGCAGTTGGCTAACCCTTTAAGACATAATCTCTGAATCTCACTAGGGTATCATCATTTCTTTATTCCTTCATCATTATTACTATCTCACATGCTTCTTTCTCATTTCATCACATTTCATTTCACTTTGATATCCTCTTTCTCCTTGATATGACCTAGTTCTAATACTTTATCTTCCTCAATTAAGAAGTGATCACTCTTGGGTTTAAATCTCTTATCTATCATCATAGACCTTTCTCTATCTTGATTTAACATATTTCACACATTTTTGCATCTCCTCTACATCATTTCAATTTCAATCCTGAGGAGGCAATAATATTCCAATATCACTGCAAATTGCTTGCTTGTTATAGCTATTTATTTCTTAGGAGCATATGCTTGACCTTTCAATTTTCTCTTGGTCTATCTTCTTTGCTTGACATGTTAGTACTCTTCTTGAGTTTTGATAACTCTCTCTCTCTCTCTCTCTCTCTCTCTCTCTCTCTCTCTCTCTCTCTCTCTCTCTCTCTCTCTCTCTCTCTCTCTCTCTCTCTCCTAGTATTTAGTATTGTCACTACCAAGATGTGCATTCATGATTTTCTATCTCACTCTGCACTTTTTTCTTCAGAGTCGGATCTCTCTATCTTTTGTTACCTACTTAGCTTCTTCATTCATTGATGTAATGTGTTCCCAAAACAATCAAACATTAGACAAAGAGGGGCAAATCTAATCACCCAAAAATGGTCACCTAGAATATTATCCCCCTTCTCAACATTTTTGTTAAATTATTAAATCATTTACATGGATTAAATCTTTAAAAAAATAATTTATTTGATTTTATGCTATATTTTGACCACTATATCTTAAATTCATATTTAATTAAAATGAACATGTCCCCCTTTAGTTAAATAAAAGACCCCTTTCATTTCTTATCCTAAGTTGCACACATAAAGTCATTGTCCCATTTTAAATAAAAGAAAAGATGTTTTTTCTCACATGGAGATACAAAAGTCAGCTCTTTCTTATTGGTGGAATTGATCTTGCACATGGATCATGCAAAATTCAACTCCTCAACCTTGATTATATCTTCTTGTCTCATGATCTCTACCATCTGTACTTCTTTAAAATGGAGAGCTATCTCATCATCTAAGGATCAATATTCTTTGTGTTGGTGTTATACTACAAGTTTTTCTATAGGTAATCTTGGATATTTTAGAGGATCTTGTGGCTTCATGATAATTCTTACATAACATTGTAGCTTAGTCTCATAGTGCATTAGCATAGTTTCTTTTATGCGTTAGAATAACACATTTATTTTAATTAGAGGGATTGTAATACTTTCATATTGTTGGCTTAGTTTTCAATTCTTTGCATTTCATATAGTCTAGTCACATTTTGCATAGCATTCCATGGTAGTTCTTGGAAACTAGAATTCTTGCTCTTGTCATTGAACCTCTCATTTCATGGTATACTTGCAAGGTGTTGCATTTCTTACACTCAGCTAAGAGATATCTTCATTTCTATTTGCATTCCTTTGTACGTCATGACTAGGGAGCTCTGGGACACCTTTTGGGATTCTCAATCCATGAGATCTCTCAAATAGAAAGACTTAGAGAAGTGCACATTTTAAGTGTACACATGCACTAGTGCTTCTCCATAGCTTTACACATATGACATGTCCTCCACTATAACTCTTTCTACTAGAGGCCTGACTATTGCTATGTGCTCATATACCCATCTCTATAGTAATGTAACCCTCGTACCGAATGACAACCCTCCTCTATAGGCAATATAGTGGAGGTGATAATACAACATCCATAACATGAATGACCTCCATGCAAACATCTTCCCATCCATCACCATCCACACCAAGACCCTACCTAATCCTAGGGGGGACCTGTCCCCTCTCTTATTTAGAATTAGTAATCCCCCACCACCCAACATATCACTACTATGAGGCCCTCATGTTGAGCTACTAGCACCTCTCATTTGATCTCATTATCGATGATCACTGCATTTTTATCCCCACATCTGAACATTTAATGTAGTGTGGCCCACCCTATTGTGGGGTCATATACTCTCAAATCCCCATGTATAGGAATATGAAGGATGTGTCATACATCCTCCAAGGTTATAGTCACCTCTCTCATTAGTAGGTGAAAGGAACTCATCTTTGAGTGCCATCTCTCAGTTAGTGTTGTGACCAAGCCCCTACTCCCTCTAATCTTAGGCATATATGTAATATGGTATAATTGAAGCCCAACTAGTATCTCTCACTCAATAGTAGTCATCCAATGGTGTAAAAATAGGCTTGGTGGCTTATGTCCCCTCGTCTTCAATAGGGGAAGGTCCTCCTACATGATCATACACTTTGTGTCAACTTTCTATTTCTTTTTATCTTGTTGACCGAGTTTGGCCTAAGTCTGACCTAAGTTTGACCAAGTTTGACAAACTTTGAACATATTTGACCTAGTTGACCTAATTTTTAACCTCTTCTTAGAGTTTTGAGTCTATAATTTTGGGTCATTCTAAGATCATTCACCCTACTTTCATACTCTGGCACACCAAGTGCATAGTTACGCTTACTAATTGCATCTAAGGTGCACTTTGTCATGCCAACTATATCCATGGTATAGTTGGTGATTCCAACTATGTCCATGGTGCACCTACATGCATTTTGGGTGTAGTTGAGTTAGTCTGGTGCACAAAACTACCCTCAAGACCATATTTGACCCTAATTTGGCCCATGTTTGACCTAGAAAAGTGTGAAATGCATAAAATACTCAAAGAGACCTTAATATACTCACTAGTGGTCTTGCATCTACCCGTCATTGGTAGCCACACACTCGTTCTCCACAATCATGCTTCCTTGGTAGCCTATCCATCATTCTTGCTCTAGAGCTCTTTTCTTTCAAATTAGAGGTTAAAAATTACCTCCAAACCCCTTTACAAGCCCTTTTATAGCTCTTTTTTTTCCTATATGAATGCGCAAGAGACTCATTTCATGTTGGTCACGATACTTTTTACACTCCAAACTCTATAAATTTTGTGTTTGAGCTCTGATTCTTAATCTGTCAATTATTATGGATTCATCTCTTGGTTGTCAATAAATTGACCTATCATTTGCTTTTTTTGGCCAATTTCTTGAGGGGGCACCCATATATACTACCCCTACTAGGACATACTTTTGTGGCTTTTTCATTATTTATTCTTTGACATGACGCTCTAAATCACATTGCATCAAAGAGGAACAAAATTTAGACACTAAAAAATGGTTTGCATCTACTATTTCATCACATTTTCATACTAACACATCCTATTTTCTCATTTCACTAATTTTGATCTTTTAGCCAACTTGATCATAATTTAAGCATATTTTGACATGTTCTTCATTATTCACACTGCCCTTCTCAAATCAATTATAGATCATTTTATAATCAATTCTTGTTTTATCTAAACATTTCAGAATCAACTTTAAATCATTTCAACACCATCCAAATCTCATCCAATCAACTCTAAACCATTTCAATGTCATCAAAATCCCTTCTAACAAACCCTAAACCATCTCAAATCAACTCTAAACTATCCTAAATCAATCCTAAACCATCTTGAATCATGATAAAACCCTTCTAAGTCAACTCTAATCAATTTGAAACATGTCAAACATCACTAATTAATCATCAGTTATCTAGTCCCAAGCATTGTTATATCCTTCGGTACCTTGTAAATATGTCCAATCAAACAAAATCTAACCTTAGCACTACCATGTCACTCAGCGCTAGGTCAACCTATCATTGTTATCATTTGATCATCAACATTGTCAAGTCCTTCAATGTCAAATCATGGATTTAACCAATCCATTTAAAATATTGATGATGTTTGTTGATGTTATTATGACCAATCTTAGCAATCAACTTTGATCCTATGACATTTACAATGTCCATTAAATGTCATATGTCCTTAATCCATGTCATGTGTCCTTGACATATCATCAATCCTAATCATCCAATCAATTTGATCATAGCTTTGATCTACCCACCATCATCCTAGTCAATCTCCATAATCATTGCATTTCATTGAAAGGGTGATCCTACATTTATTTCATCAAATTGGCCAATCATTTACTAATTTTTCCTATAGGATTAGATAACTCATAATCTATTCCTATGTCATTCCAGTCATTTTGTTCATCCCACTTAACTAATTATTCTTATTGACCAATATTCTCAATTAATTTATATTTATCATGTAATTTATCCATCTTTGCAAATTATGGGATTTCTTAATTCATAATTTCCCATTTCTAATGTCTAATTTACTAATTTCTATTTGTGTGGAATTATGATTTTAAAGTTCTAAATTCACCTATTCCTAACACATGGCTATAATGCATCATAGATTTTCTCTCTACACATTGCTATTATGTGTCAGATTTGGCACATATTCTTTCTTACACATGACGATAATAAGTTGCACTTGTCATAGATTCTTGTTTATACATGGCTATGAAGTGTCATAAGCTTGTCATAGATTCTCTTCTACCTTTACTCATGTTGACTCATATGTGTCATAGCATCTTACATATGACATACTATGTCAAACTCGTCATAGGTATCCCAAGGAATATTGTGCCAAATTAAACACTTGAAAATGACAAATTTCCACCTCCTCATTCATGTCTAACTTCTTACATTTTGGCTATAAATTTAACCATTTCACACTCATTTACTTCTTAACTACACTTATAGTATTATCTCCATCATCTATCATATCATTTTGTCTCATTGTATGCTATTCCACCTATTTTCTACTCCTACACTCATTAAATATTAGTTGAATATTAAGAACTAGCTACAAGAATAGTGAAAAGCTAGATGGGATGCCCTTACTAGTTCTATCTAGGTCTAGTTGTTGGAAATATAAGAGGAGTAACTGAGAGGGGAGGGGTGAATTAGTTACTACTAAAACAATTCCAAATCCCTTAGATGTCAATACAAACTTCTTGTTAACTTAAATCCTTGCACAACTCAGTTAGAAATGTATATTTCTTATAACTTAGTTAACAAAGAAATCTTGAGATATTAATGTGTATTAAACTTTAGTAACTTAGTTGTGGAAAGATAAAGTAGTAATCAAATAACATGAACTCATGAGACACCAATATACTTAACGTGGAAACCCAATTTTGGAAAACCACCAATGCAACTAGTTATAACTTTTCACTCTTCTTGATAAAGGTACACTCTGATACCACTTGATGGAGACACAACCCAAGTATAGAATGGACACAATGGGAAAGGGAAAACTTTATTAACTATGAAAATATGCCAATACACTTAGTGCAGAGAAAACAGACTCCAAAACATGCCCTATGGGCTCACAATAGTATAAATCTAGAGATAATTTCTTCTCCCAGTACCTCCTCTCAAACTCCACTCTGAACTACCTTTTACAATGCCAAAAATATTCTTAAATAGACCCCAAAGGGTTAAGGATTAGGAATACATTCTAGAAAGTACTAGTTGGCATCCACTGCCAAAATAGAAGGCTCCAGAAGTTGCATTAGAAGTTGGCGCAAAATTAGAAGAATCCAAAAACGGTAGCCGAACTTTCGGGAGGCATAACTTTTGAACTGTAGCTTTGATTGATGAACTTTTTACATTTTTGGAAAGCTCTCAGAGTGCTCTATAGCCCAATGGATGAGCTTTTATTGTCTCCCATTTTTTGGCCCCATACGAGGTCATTTAGTGCCTCAAACCTGACTTTGAAGCATTCCTAGGAGGTCTTCAAAAATTAAAAAACTGTAATAACTTTCTAACCGTGGGGCCCTTTGACCTAATTCTTTTTCTGGAATGTTCTAAATTACAATTAAAATCATCCCTCCAATTTACACCTTCTAATTCACCATAATTATTGCTCATTTACATAGTCCTATTTTTTTGACATTTACATGTATTCCAAGGTGCTTAAAAACTCTAATCCAAGACACTAATAGAGGAAAACCCAAATGGGAAACCTTAGCTACTGATATCCAAGTTGAGTCCTCTATCAGCCATCCTTTCCACTTAACCAGGTACTCTTCATACCTCCTATTTCTGGTACTCCTGCCCACACGACTATCCAGAATTTCTTCTATCTCCTCCTTCTTAGAAGTACGAATTGGGCATGGCTCCAGCATCAACCCCTCAACTGCACCATCATCATGATACTCTATTAATTCTGCAATGTTGAAGATAGGAGAAATGTGAATTCCATCTGGCAACTCCACCTCATATGCATTTCCTAAGTCATGTTTCTTCAAAATTTTGTAGGCACCAAATTTCTTCATCTTTAGCTTGTTGTAAGTACCTATTGGAAATCTTTCCTTTCTCAAGTGTACCATGACTAGATCCCCTACTTGGAACTCCTTATGTCTTCTCCTTTGATTAGCTCTAGCTTTATACTATTGATTCATCTTGGTAATGTGTGTCTGGACCTCCTCATGTAGACACTTGATATATTCAGCAAATTCTTCTACTTCAGCACTTGTCCTCTCTTGTTTTTCCATCTTCCTCAATTTTGGTGCAGTCCTTGGGCTACTTCCATATACAATTTGGAATGGTGATCTACCATTACTCCTATTTATAGAGTTATTATAAAAAAATTTGCTTGTGGTAGAATCAAATCTCATCCCTTGGGCTTATCTTGAACTAAACATCTCAACAAATTGCCCAGGCTTCTATTTACCACTTCTGTCTGTCCATCAATCTATAGGTGATGTGTAGAGCTAAACTTCAAGTCCATTCTCAACTTCTTCCACAATGTTCTCCAAAAATACCCCACAAATTTAATATCTCTCAGAAACTATACTCCTTGGGAGACCATGTAGTCTCACTACCTTCTGAAAAACAAGTCTGGAATATGGACGGCATCATGAGTTTTGTGGCATGGAATGAAATGTGCCATTTTGGAGAACCTATCAACCACCAAAAATATCAAGTCATTACCCCTTTGTGTCCTCAAAAATCAAAGAAAAAAATCCATACTTATGTCCTCCCATAGCTTTGATGGAACGGGCAATGGCTAATATAGTCTAGTACTGTGACTAAATCCCTTGGCCACTTGACATACTTGACAACTCTATACAAACTTCTTCACATCCTGTGACATTTGAGGCCAAAAATAATGTTCTCTGAGAATGGTAATGGTCTTATCTCGACCAAAATGTCATGCCATCCCTCCACTATGTTTCTTCTTAATCAAATTTTCCTCATGGAACTCCTTGGAATGCACAATTGACTGCCCTTGAACAATATACCATCCTAAATCAAATAGTCTAGCCACTTGGTTCTATCTATAGCAACAGATTCTTTACAAGCTTTCCATGCTTCAACAAAATCAGGATCCTCAGGGTACAGATTCTTGAGTTCATCAAACCCAACTACTTCAACCTGCATTACTGTAAGAAACAATTACCTCCTACTCAATGCATCTACAACCTTATTAGATTTTCCACTTATATGCTTTAACACAAATGTATAGCTCTACAAGAACTCTACCCACTTCATATGCCTCTGGTTCAATTTACCTTGGCTATTTAGGTACTATAATGTCTCATGATCAATATATAAAACAAATTCATTTAGCAATAAATAATCTCTCCATTTCTTTAAGGCCTGAACTATTGCATAGAACTCTTGATCATAAACAAAATACTTCTTCTTCGCATCATTCAATTTTTCACTAAAATATGCAATAGGCTTACCTTCTTGGCTCAATATAGCCCCAATAGCACTACCACTAGCATCACAATCCACCTAGAACACCTTACTAAAATTAGGAAGTGCCAATATAGGTTGTTCTATCACCTTCTTCTTCAGTAATTCAAAACTTCTCATAGCTGCCATAGTTCATTTAAACTCTTATCTATCCCCTCTTATTGTGTCAGTCAAGGGTGCACATATGCCACTGAAATTCTTAATGAACTTCATGTAAAAACTAACTAGACCATGAATTGATCTTACCTCAGTAGCAAACCTTGGAGTAGGTCATTCCAAGATGGCTTTTACTTTCTCTAGATCCATTTTGAGACCTTCAAGTGATACAACAAACCCCAAGTAGACTAACTCTCTTTTAGCAAACCTAAACTTCTTCAGATTAATTAATAGTTTCTCTTCTCTCAAGCTTTCAAGGACAATATGAATATGTAGTAAATGTTCTTCCAAAGTCTTTCTAAAAATTAAAATATCATCCAAATAGACAATAACAAATTTTCCCAAGAACTTGTTAAGTACCTCATTCATAAGTCGCATGAAGGTGCTTGGGGTGTTCATCAATCCAAAGGGCATGCCTAGCCACTTATAAAGATCCTCCTTGGTCTTGAAGGTAGTTTTCCACTCATCTCCTTCTTGTATCCATATTTGGTGATAGCCACTCTTGAGACCTATCTTTGTGAAGTACTAAGCTCCACTCAAGCAGTCCATAAGATCATCCTTTCTTGTCAAAAGAAATTGATGCTTGATGGTTATCCTATTTATAGCTCAAGAGTTTGTACACATTATCCACTCTCCATCCTTCTTTGGTGCCAGTATCGTAGGTACTGCACATGGACATAGGCTCTCTCAAATCAAACCCTTCCTCACTAGCTCCTAAACCTGTATGTTTAGCTCCTCATTTTCAGTAGTAGTCATCCTATGAGTAGCCTTGTTAGGAAAACTAGCTCCAAGTATTGAATCTATCTGATGACTGATTTGCCTTACTGGTGGTAATCCTTTTGAAACATTATCAGAGATGATATCTCCAAACTCACTTAATAAATCCAAAACTTCAAGTGGTATTTCACTACTACCTTCCTTATCTTTTCTAGGAATCAAAGTATAACACATATGTTGATGTATCATGCCATCCAAAAACTTTCTTCCATCAACAAGAAAAATCTTAGCACTATTGCATAAATTTTCACCTTCCTTTATCATGACTTCAGTTTGTGGAAAACTCCATCCTTTTTCAGAGAGTATGTGTTTGTATGACCATCATGTACTGCATGCCTATCAAACTGCCATGGTCTTCCCAACAATAGATGGAAGACATCCATTGGAATAATATCACAGAGAACTTCTTCATGGTAACTCCCAATTTTGAACTTCACTAAAAATTGTTCACTTACCAAGACCTTATGATCATCCTTCACCCAAGTGATCTGATAGGGTTGGGGGTGTTTCTCCCTCTTGAGCTTCAGCTTAGAAACCATCTCCTCTAACACCAAGTTGTCAGTGCTACCACCATCAATGATCACATCACAACATTTATCCTCACACTTGCAGCTAGTATGAAATAGACTCCTCCTTTGTCCTAGTTCAATCTCACCACTTAGTAGGACCCTTTCATTTACTAAAGTCTCTCCTCTTTCTACATCCTCTGAATGTGATGACTATGCATCCTCATCCACATGAGCAACCCTAGCTTGACCCTTAGCTCTCCTATCTGTCCTTCCTTATCGTTGAGGGCATTCAAAGGCATGATGACCTTCTTCATTGCAATGGAAATAGGTACTACATAAACCTCCTCTTCCTAAACTTTGTCCATGTCCTCTACCTCTTCCTCTCTAATCTCCAAAGTCTTGATCACAGGAGTAGTTGAAACCTTCGTTCCTCTAGTTCCTGCTAGTACCCACAACTTCATTTTTCTTTTAGGTCTCATTTTGGCCTCTAGATGACCTACCACTACCCCATCCTCCTTGATCACACCCTCTTTGTCTCCCTTCAAACATTTTATTTAGCTTCTCTTCAACTCGCAAGGCAAATTGGTATGCCTCTTCAACACTGGTCATTCTTACCAGACTTAATTCCTCCTAGATGTTAGGTCACAACCCACTGATATAACGAGCAACCTTCTCCTTATTTTCTTTTGCATGCCCTACTCTAATCAAAAGTTGGTAAAACTCCTCCAAATATTCCTGGACTAATTTTCCTTCTTGCTTTAACCCATGCATCTTCTTAAACAAATAAAGCTCATAGTCAACAGGAATGAACTGCTTCTTTAGTTTGTCCAGCATGTGATCCAACCTTGTGATCTTCTCCTTTCCTCTTCTATTTCTTTCCAATTGAACCTCTTGCCACCAAATTTTGGCATGGCCTTTCAATTTGGCCTTTGCAAGCTTAATCCTATCTAGGTCCTTGATATCCTCATACTCAAAGTACTCCTCCAATTCATTGATCTAGTCGATCAACTCATCTAGTTTTAGATTTCTTGAAAATACACCCACATCAACTTTAGGTATTTTTTCAAACTTAGTAATGGTCCTAAAAAGCCTCTCCTCTACCTAATTCAGAACTTCTCCTTCAACTTCCCCTTCGTGTCCAATTTCTTCTTCTTCATTGTCGTCCTCACTTTTGTCACCTGCAACAACATGTGTTCTTCTACGGAGCTCCTCCTACAATGCTTGTGTTGGATACAATTGTTTAATTGTGTGTTGTCTTTGATGTCACACAAATGTCATATCAGTCATCAAATAGTGTCTACCAAGCTCAAAAGGTCAACAAGGAAAAGGATAGTGTCTACTGAGCTCAGAAGGTTAGTAAGGTAAAAGATGGTTTCTACTGAGCTCGAAAGGTTAGGAAGGAAAAAGACAGTGTTTACCAAGCTTAGATGGTTAGTGAGGCAAAAGGACAGAATCTATTGAGCTCACTCGGTCATCAAAGGAAATGTGGTAGAAACAATTCTTACCGAGCTCACTCAGTCATCAAAGGGAATGTGGTAGAAACAGTTTTTACTGAGCTCTCATGAAGGAATTAAGTTCTTACTGAGTAAACTCGATAGCCAAAGGATTTTATGAATATTGCAATGTTAACCAAGTCAAGAAGGTTAACCTAGGAAATTTCTAGAAGTAGTATTTACCGAGTAGGGTTGGCCAGTAAAGGATTTCATTATTTTATGAAATAACATTTATTTGTTTAGAGTAATATCTGTAGCTGATTGATGTATGGTTTATTGGTAAATGTAACATGTAAATGGGCTGACTTGACAATCTAAATGGTATAAGTAAGAGGTCAAGTTACGAATTCTAAGTGTGTGGAATTAATGTGATATGAAGATTAATTATTGTGGAAGTGAATTTGAAAGATGATCAAAGATCATTGAGGAGCAGCAGAGCTATATTTGATTAAGGAGGATCTAATGATACTGAACAAAGACCTGTAGCTAGAAAATTTAGTTGCATCTTATTTAGATCAATTCATTGTTTCTTTCTAACCATTGTAACAATGATTTCAAATCTTTTAACAAAGTTGGTTTAATAGCCATTTTGTAAATCCTCTAACAAGGTGAAAATTCAGTTGAATGGTTCTAAAGACCTCTAGTAAGGCCACTCCTAATAGGGTGATTAAATCCTCTAACAGTGTGTATTGTAACCTTTAATAGGTTTGGCTCCTAATAGGGCTCACTTCAAAAGAGTGAAAAATTGGTGACTAGTTACTTGGTGGTTTTTTCCCATATCGGGTTTCCACGTTAAATCTGGTGTCTCTTGTGTTCATTTTGTTTTCAATTGCATGCATGTTTGCTTGAAGATAAGTAATAGTTTAATTTACTGAGTTACAACATTTTTGTTATGTTTACCAAGTATCAGTAGTAACTAGATCTTTAAGACATCTAAGGGATCTATGGATTAATTTTTGTAAGTAACTGATTCACACACCCCCCCCCCCCCCCCCCCCCCTCTCAGTTACTCTACCTTTAATTCCAACAATTGGTATTAGAGCTTTTGGTGCTTATAAGAAAAGATTTCAAGGATCTAAGCTAAAGATTAGAATGTCTTACAAAAGGAAAATTCCAAGACTTAACAAGGACAACTTCTCAGCATGGCAAGGATTGATGAGGCTTCATCTGGCTTCTATTGGTGATACAGGGCTGAAGTACCTTAATGAAAAATATGAAGAACCTTTTGGTACATTATCTATCAATTATATTGCTGAAAAAAAGACTCACAACAACATAATGATAGATATAGCATCCACTCTAAGTTATGAAGAATTTGATGACATCAAGGATTGCAAAACTACTTTAAAAATGTGGAATGAGCTGAAAGAGATCTATGGAGGAGATGATAATGTAAGAAGAGCCAAAGTAGAAAGTTTGAGAGGACAATTTGATCAAATGAGGATGAGAGAGGATGAAAATATTGTAAAGAATGTTAAAAGATTTAAAGCATGTGTTAGTGCAATCAAAGCATCTAGAGGAGACATCAATGAGAAGACAATTATAAGTAAAGTTCTTAGAACTCTACTTCCCATTTATGCAATTAGAGTCTCTGCAATTTAAGAAAGAACATGTAAGGCAAATTATAAAATAAATTTAGAGGCCATAGTTGGAAGATTGACAGCATTTGAGTTAGACAACTATGACAATTATGTTCTAGCTGCCAAGAACATTGAATCAGCATTTGAAGCCAAGCTTTCACTCAAAGAAAAAGGGAAAAAGATGAAGGATCCACAATCAGACAGTAATGAAGAATTAGAAAAAAGTTTAGACAATGATCTTGAAGTGGTTGAAGCTCTACTAGCAAGAAAATATTCAAGAGGCAAAGGGAAATACAAAGGTAAGTTTCCTCTAATCTGATTTTCTTGTGAAGAAATCAGACATATTGCAGCTAGGTGCCCAAATAAGTAGAACAAATATGAGAAGAAAGGTCACAATTATAATGGCAAGAAAGACTTCAAATCATTCAAGGATAAAGGTAAGAAAACATGTTTTATGGCTAAAGATTCTAATGATTCTAATGATGAAGAAGAAGATGAAAATGTTTACATTGTTGTGAAAGATGAGTCTAATAATGATGAGGAAATGGCACTTATTTCTCATATGAGTAGAAATGATACATGGATCATAGATAGTGGTTGTTCTCATCACATGACTGGTGATCAAACTAAGTTTGAATACTTTGAAGACTATGATAGTGGCAGTGTAAGATTTGGTAACAATGAACCTTGTTGTATAAGAGGAAAAGGAAGAATCTCACTAACCAAGGAACCTGTATGTGATAATGCATATTGGGTAGAAGGACTAAAGAATAATTTGTTGAGTGTGGCATAGCTACTCAATAATGGATTCAAAGTAGAATTTATGCATGGAAAAGCAAGATTTTTGAATGGCAAAGGAAAGTTGATTGGATCAGGCACTCAAACAAAAGGTAACTTATTTTATCTTGAACTTGGTGAATGTTCATGTTTCATTGCTCAAATTGAAGAAAGTTAGTTATGGCATAAGAGGTCATGTCATGTAAACTTTGACAACTTGATAAAGATCAGTAGATTCAGGGAAGTAAGAGGTATTCCTAACATAAAGAAACCTAAGGTTGGTCTATGCAAGAATTGTCAAATTGGTAAAATGGGAAAGACTAGTTTTAAAAGCAAAAACTATCAGACTGAAGAAGTTCTAGAAATTGTGCATACTAATTTGTGTGGACCTATTGGCATTGAAAGTTATACTAGTGAAAAATTATTTATTCTGTTTGTTGATGATTATTCAAGAATGATGACTTTCATGTACCTCCAAGAGAAATCAAAAGCATTTGAAAGAAAAGTTCAAATGGTATTTGGCTAGAGTAGAAAAGGAAACAGGCAAAAGACTGAAATGCTTAAGATCTAATAGAGGTGGTGAATTCATTTCACATGAGTTCAATAACTTTTTCATTAAAAGGGGAATCAAAAGATAGGTTTCAGCACCTGGAACTCCAGAACAAAATGGAATAGCAAAAAGAAGGAACAGATCTATCATGGATTGTGCAAGAACTTTAATGATTGAGAAAGACATTGCTATCAAATACTGGAAGGAAGCTATCAGCACTACAGTTCATACCTTGAACCGAGTATAGCTGAAAAAGGACTCATTCAAAACACCCTATGAGTTGTGGTATGGCTACAAACCCAATATAAGTTATCTAAAAGTATTTGGAAGAAAATGTTACATTTTGAAAGGATCTAGAAAAGGTAAATTTGATGTAAAAAGTGATGAAGGAATAGTTTTGGGATACTCTTACAAAAGCAAAGCATATAGATGTTTGAACTTATCTACTCACAAAGTCATAGAAAGTGCACATGTGAAAGTTGATGAGTTTGCAGAAAGAACAGAAGAAGAAAGCAAAAAGGAACATGAAGACTACAGAAGATTTGTTTATATTGAACCTAATACAATGCCAAGTATACCTATTAATCAAGAATTCTCAACTCTAGAGTCTTCATTAACCAAGTCACAAGAAGTTCAAATCGAGTCAGTACCTACCAAGCTGCAAGAACCCGAATTGCAAATAGAAGCTACTGAGTTAGCATCTACTGAGCCCGACCAACTAGAAGTTGAAACACAGAAGGATGATAGTACAAGTCATTCAAAAGGCAAGGAGCCCATGTTAGCCAAGTATGTCAAAATGCATCATGCACCAGATCAGATCATTAGAGATCAATCAGAAGGAACAACGACAAGAAGTTGAAAGGCACTTATTTACTTGCTAATTTTGAACATAGAAATATCAAAGATGCACTAGATAATGAAAGTTGGATTGAAGCTATGAATGAAGAGATAGAACAAATAGAGAAAAATAAAACATGGACTCTTGTACCTAGACCCAAAGACAAAAATGTGATTGGAACAAAATGGGTATTTAGAAACAAACTAAATGAAGATGGTAAGGTATCAAGGAACAAAGCTAGATTGGTATGCAAAGGATACTCTCAAGAAGAAAGTGTAGACTATTGAGAAATTTTTTCTCCGGTTGCAAGATTGGAAGGTGTTAGAACCTTACTTGCATATACTACATTCAAAGGATCCAAAGTTTATCAGATGGATGTCAAGTCAGCATTTCTCAATGGCATATTGGATGAAGAGGTTTACATTGAATAGCCTGAAGGTTTTGTTGATCCAGAAAAGAAGGACATGGTCTACAAATTGCATAAAGCATTATGGTATGAAGCAAGCCCCTAGAGCATGGTATGAAAGATTGCATAACTATCTTATTCATATTGGTTTTCAAAGAACTAATGACAATAGTAGTTTGTACATAAAGGAAGGACCGGATAATAAGATTGTTTTGGCAAAAATATTTGTAGATGATACTTTGTTCACAGGAAATGATGATCTTTGCAAAGAATTTTCAAAACAAATGAACAAGGAATTTGAAATGTCAATGTTTGGCAAAATCAAATTCTTTGTTGGTCTTCAAATTCAACATAGTAAGAATGGCATCTACATCACTCAATCTAAATACATCAAGGAGATATTGAAAAAGTTTGGTATGGAAGAATGCAAACTAGTTGGGACTCCTATGTGTATTGGATTAAAACTAACCAAGGATGATGAATCAAAGGAAGTGGATCAGACATTGTATAGATCCATGATTAGAAGGTTGCAATATGTAGTGCACACAAGACTAGACATTGCCCTTGTAGTAGGAATTGTAGCAAGATTCTTAGCAAAACCAAAAGAAAACCACATGATGGAAATCAAAAGGATCATGAGATACTTAAAAGGAACTAAAGAATATGGATTATGTTATAAACTTGTAGGAAAACTAGATTTAAAGGTGTTCATTGATGTAGATTGGGTAGGAAATATTGATGACAGAAAGAGCACAAGTGGAGGAGCTTTCTTTCTTGGAAAATGGTTGGTTTCTTGGACAAGCAAAAAGCAGAATTGCACATCTCAATCCATAGTAGAGGCTGAATATGTTGCAACAATAGTAAATTGCTCAAACATTGTGTGGTTTAAACAATTATTGGAAGATATGAAGCAAGAAATCAAAGAACCTGTTGTTATGTGTTGTGATAACACAAGTGCAATTAACATCTCCAAGAATCCAGTGATGCATTCAAAAACCAAGTATATTGCCATAAAGTATCACTTTGTTAGAGAATTGGTACAAGAAAAGGAAATAAGATTGGAATATGTCCATACAAAGGAACAAATTGCTGACATATTCACAAAGCCTTTACTTAAGGATGAATTCTTGTATCTAAGAGGTAAGTTAGGGGTCATTCCCCTATCTGAAGCTCACTAAAATATAGTTCTAGTGATGCATCAATAGAAATAAAATTGAAGAACTATCAATTGATGCAGCAAACAATTGAAGACATTGCATATGAATCAATACATCAGGTACAATGCTATTGAGCTATTTTGAGTTATCTTTGGCATATTTTATCAAAGAGGGAGATTATATTATCATATTTTTCTGAAATTTGCAAAATAATAAGAGTTTGTGCAAGAGGGAGAGATTATTATGAAAGAAGGAGTTTGTTGTATTTGAAAAAAAAAGTGAAGTATTCTATTAGTAAAAGACTTGTTTTCAAATTTCATTCTGCTATGACATGTTGTGTTGCCATCAATGTCAAAGAGGGAGATTGTTGGATAAAATTGTTTAATTGTGTGTTGTCTTTGATGTCACACAAATGTCATATCTGTCATCAGATAGTGTCTATCGAGCTCAGAAGGTGAACAAGGCAAAGGAAAGTGTCTACCAAGCTCAGAAGGACAGCAAGGCAAAAGACAGTCTCTACCGAGCTCAGAAGGTTAGCAAGGCAAAATATAGTGTTTACTGAGCTCAGATGGTCAGCAAGGCAAAAGGACAAAATCTACCAAGCTCACTCAGTCATCAATGGAAATGTGGTAGAAATAGTTCTTACCGAGCTCACTCAGTCATCAAAGGGAATGTGGCAGAAGTAATTCTTATCGAGCTCTCATGAAGGAATTTAATTCTTATCGAGTAAACTTGGCAGCCAAAAGATTTTATGGATATTGCAATGTTAACTGAGTTAGGAAGGTTAACTTAGGAAATTTTTGGAAGTAGTATTTATCAAGCAGGGTCAGCCAGTAAAGGATTTCATTGCTTTATGAAATAATATTTATTTGTTTAGAGTAATATTTGTAGCCGACTGATGTATGGTTTATTGGTAAATGTAACATGTAAATGGGCTGACTTGATAATTTGAATGGTATAAGTAAGAGGTCAAGTTGTAAATTCTAAGTGTGTGGAATTAATGTGATATGAAGACTAATTATTGTGGAAGTGAATTTGAAGGATGATTAGATATCATTGAGGAGCAACAGAGCCATATTTGATGAAGGAGGATATAATGATGTTGAATAGAGACTTGTAGCCAGCAAATTCAGTTGCATCTTGTTTGATTCAATTCATTGTTTCTTTCTACCCATTGTAGCAGTGATTTCAAATCTCTTAACAGAGTTGGTTTAATATCCATTTTGTAAATCCTCTTAAAAGGTGACAGTTCAGTTGAATTATTCTAAAGACCTCTAGCAAGGCCACTCCTAACATGGTGATTAAATCTTCTAACAGGGTCACACCTAACAGTGTGTATTGTAAACTTTAACAAGGTTGGCTCCTAATAGGGCTCACTTCAGAAGAGTGAAAAATTGGTGACTAGTTACTTGGTGGTTTTTCTCATATTGGGTTTCCACATTAAATCTGGTATCTCTTGTGTTCATTTTGTTTTCAATTGCATGCATGTTTGCTTGAAGATAAGTAACAGTTTAATTTATCGAGTTACAACATTTTTGTTATGTTTACCAAGTATCAGCAGTAACTAGATCTTTAAGACATCTAAGGGGTCTGTGGATTAATTTTTGTAAGTAATTGATTAACCCCCCCTCTCAATTACAATACCTTTACTTCCAACAGCTTGAACCTAACTTTGGAGGGCTCTAACCGCCTCAAGATTAATAGCTCTGGCCCTTCCACCATGCTCTCTTCGTGGAGGCATCTTGTTAACTCAAACCCACAACCACACAGTCCTAGTGCAAATTGCCTCAACTTCAGTGATCTATCTACATGCTTAGGAACTCTCACTCTGATAAACTTTGCCCAACCAAGGTCCTGGTATAAACTGCCTCACACTTTGGTGATCTGCTTGTACACTCATGAACTCCTACTCTGATACCACTTGATGAAGGTATGCTCTAATACCACTTGATGGAGACACAACCCAAGTATAGAATGGACACAACGAGAAATCAAAAACTTTATTAACTACAAAAATATGTCAATACACTTAGTGTAGAAAAAAAAACTCTAAAACATGCCCTATGGGCTTACAATAGTATAAATCTAGAGATAATTTCTTCTCCTAGTACCTCCTCTCAAACTCCACTCCAAACTGCCTTTTACAATGCCAAAAATGTTCTTAAATAGACCCCAAAGGGTTAAGGATTAGGAATACATTCTAGAAAGTGCTAGTTGGCATCCACTACCAAAATAGAAGGCTCCAAAAGTCACATTAGAAGTCAGCACAAAATTATAAGAATCCAAAAATGGTAGCCAAACTTTCAGAAGGCATAACTTTTGAATCGTAGCTCTGATTGACGAACTGTTTACATTTCCAGAAAGCTCTCAAAGTGCTCTATAGCCCTATGGAGAGCTTCACTCATCCCCCATTTTTTGGTCCCATACAATTTCATTTAGTGCCTCAAACCTGGCTTTGAAGCATTCTTAGGAGGTCTCCAGAAATTGAATAATTGCAATAACTTTCTAATCATGGGGCCTTTTGACCTGATTCTTTTTTTGGAATGTTCTAAATTACAATTATAATCATCCCTCCAATTTAAACCTTCTAACTCACCATAATTATGGCTCATTTACATATTCCTATTTTTTTGACATTTACATGTATCCCAAGGTGCTTAAGAACTCTAACCCAGGACACTAATAATGGAACTGTGAGAGCTGGAACCTTTATTTGATCCAAATGGGTATCCAAAAATGAAAACACATGAAACATAAACTATTTCTAGGTATTTTTTGGGTGACACAGGATTGCCCTTATACCTCCGGATGCTCCTGCATCACTTCTAAAGTGAGCCATGTTAGGAGCCAACCCTATTAAAGATTACAAAACAAATTGTTAAGTGTAACCCTATTAAGGATTTGAATCACCCTATTAGGAGTAGCCTTGATAGAGGTCTAAAGACACTTCAATATAGAAATTCCACCTTGTTAGAGGATTTTAAAAATGTCTGTTAAGTCAACTTTGTTAAGAGATTTCTTCATTACTACAATTATTAGAGAGTAATAATGATTCACCTATTTATTGAAGTAACTGATTTGTATATTTAGATCACTATTATGTCTTATCCTCTGGATCCTTCTTGATCAGAATATTCTTTGTAGTTCCTTTGATGTCCTTCCCTTAATCAGATATCCTTTTTAATTCACATCTTATTCTCTTCCAAAAGTTCATATCTCAATCCACAACTTGGCCTTGCATATATATGAAATCCCAATTTCAAGTTGGCTTGAATACCCTTACAAAAAAAAAATTAATATCCACTAGGTCATCTTGCATAAACCAAATAATAAACAATAGAATTTGGTTGTCACTTGGCTGACTCTGAAACTAGACTTGATCAACATTGAGTTCCTTTGGTAACTAACTTGACTCTGGTAACACTAAACTTCTTTGGTAACTAACCTGACTTGGTTTACATAGGAATCTTTCATTGACCACCTAACTTGGTTTACACTGGATCACTAAAATTTTCTTTCTTCTAAACTTCTACTTAGTTGATGCTAGAGTCTTCTGAGCTTAGTTACTACTAATAGTGCTCTATTAGAATTTAATGTTTGTGTATCATCAATGGCAATATACAATTGATTAATTATTTTCAACAGTCCCCCTCTTTAGCATTGATGGTAACACAACACGTCATAAGCAAAAAAAAGTTAGAGAAAAAATAGAATGATTTATAATATCCTTAGTTTTATTCTAATTATTTAACCTTGAAAACTTCCTCTAAGATTCTCCCTCTTACATCTTATCTTCAAACTCCATCTAATCAAGCTCTCCCTCTTGTTTTTATACAAATATCTTCCTCTGATTCATGAAATCAATCAAACTCTCCTGAATTATTTTGATATGAACATGACATATTCAATCTCTCCCTCTTTGACATCAAATGCCAAAGACTTTATACAATGAGTTTATAATGTACCTGATGTACTGATTCATATGTAATGAGCTCTGACTTCTTTGCATCAACTTGATAGATCCCTAATGTAGTTAGGTTGATGCATTACTAATATGTAATCTAGTGAGCATCAAATAGGGGAATGACCCCTAGCTTTCCTCTAAGATACGAAAATGCATCCTTAGGTAATGGCTTGGTAAATATATCAACAACATGCTCCTTTGTGTTCACATATTCCAATCTAACCTCTTTATCATGAACTAATTCTCTTAGAAAATGATACTTGATTGCAATATGTTTTATCTTGGTGTACATCACTGGATTCTTGGATATGTTGATTGCACTTGTGTTATCACAGTAGATGACCACTAGGTCCTTGATTTCTTCCTTCAATCCTTACAATAGTTGCTTGATCCAGACTATGTTGGAATAATTAGCTGCTACATCAATAGTTATGCCTCTTTTATAGACTAAGAGAAGCAATTATGTTTCTTACTTGTCCATGATACTAACCTCTTTCCAAGAAATAATGCTCCTCCACTAGTTCTCTTCATGTCATCAATGCTTCCATCCCAATCTGCATTAGTAAAGGATTTCAACTTAAAGTTTCCTCTTGTCTTGTACCATAGACCTTAGTCTTGAGTTTCTTTTAGTTATCTCATAATTCTTTTGACTGAAATTATATGATTTTCTCTAGGATTTATAGAAAACCTTGCAACTATACCAACTACTATTGTAATTTTAGGCCTTGTGTAAATAATATATTGAAGTTTCCCAATCATTGATCTATAGGTAGTCTAATTTACCTCTTTTGAATCTTCATTCATGGATAGTTTATGTCTAGTAGATATGGGTGTTCTAACTAGTTTGGAACCTTCCATTCCAAAGGTCTTCAATGTCTCCTTGATATATTTTGACTAAGGTAGATGCCATCCTTCATTTGATGAACTTGTAAACCAACAAAGAATTTTATTTCTCCAAACATTGACATTTAATGCTTTCCTCATTTCTTCATAGAATGGTTTACATAAGTCATCAAGACCTATGAATAGTATATCATCCACAAATATTTCTGCTAACAATATCTTGTTTTTGGTCCTTCTTTAATATATAGACCACTATTATCATTGGTTCTCTAAAAAATAAATGTTTACTAGGTATCCATGTAGCCTCTCGTACCATGGTCTAGGATATTGTTTCAGGCCATACAAAACTTTGTGTAACTTACAGACCATGTCATTTTCATTTGGATCAATGAAACCTATAGGCTAATCAATGTTAAATTCTTCCTCTAGAATTCCATTCAAGAAAGTTTATTTTACATCCATTTGATATACTTTGAATCATTTGAATGCATCATATGCAAGTAGTGTTCTGACCCCTTCAAGTCTAGCAATAGGGGAAAATGTTTCTCCATAATCTATACCTTCTTCTTGAGCATATTCTTTACACACTAGCCTTGCCTTATTCCTAGATACTTTGCCATTTTCATTCAATTTGTTTTTAAATATCCACTTTGTACCAATTACATTTTTGTCCTTGGGTCTAGGAACAAGATTTCATGTATTATTACTTTCAACTTCTTAATCTCTTCATTCATTGCCTCTATCCAAATTTCATTATTCAAAGCATCTTTTACACTTCTAGGTTCAAATTAAGTAAGAAAACATGTATCTTTTAGTTTATTCCTTATCATTATGCCTTCTATCTAATCTCCAATCATTTTTCCAAGTGTTTGATTCCTTCTGACATATCCAACAAATATAGGTTTCTTTCTTCTATTAGCATGAATTTTGATGATACTACATTGGGGGAGAATCCTAAGAATTGAAGAGTATTGATATGTTGCATTCATGATTGCATTTATCATTAATGTCAACATAGTAGTAATTCTATTAAGACTGGAAGAATAGGAGTTAGTAATCTTATGATGTACAGAAGCTAAGGAAGTTTTAAATTATGTGTAGTGGAGGACATGTTCCTAAGGTTGTACTGATGATGTGGTTGAGGACTAAGTCTGATTCAATAGTATATGTATGTTACATTTGATTTACTAGAAGTAGTGCAGAAATAGAGCATTGGAAAATAGAGTTTTGATGATTTATCACTATCTTTCATCTGAGATATAATGAAGAGATGTGAAATTACGTACTGATTGAGGATAGTCATGTGATGATGCCAATGTGTGTACACGACATGGCTTCACATGTGTGAAGTTTTGTATAGACTATGAGCCGATGGTGCTATTATAATTGTGATTAACTAATTATCTTATTTTAACTAATTGGGAAAGCCTCAAGGCTGACTCAAGGAATTATTATGAAGATAAGGTATAAAGGAAAGTTGTTTTCCTTATTTATAAGGTATGTAGAAGAAGATTAAGTGGAATACAAAGTATTAGTGTGTAGTGTGAGGAGCAAAATGCTTACTAAATGCATGTAAGCAATCCAATGGATCACTGGATGTGCAGTATGAGATCTAATTATAAGATCTAAAGGAGAAAAAGTTTGGTTGATAGGATAGAGATAGAGGAAGGAAGTAAATTTTAGTTTTATTATTCTATAGAAAATAATAAATAGATCATTTGGATAGTGTGTTCTTTGATCTTAACCTTGAATTTGTTTGGGTAGTGGGTCCATTTGTCTTCCAGAACTCCTAACAGGGTTGGCACAACTCTTAATAGGGTTGGAATCTTCTAACTAGGTTAGAATCTCCTAACAAGGATTCAATGTCTCCTAACAAGGACTCATATGTACTAAATGTTGTATCAGACTCCTAACAAGGTCTATCCTCTAACAAGGAATATTAATATAAGTACATCATCTTGTGGGTACCATTCCCACTGGGGTTTTCCTTCTGATCAAGGGTTTCCCTAGTTAACATATCTTGTGTTAATTGTGTATGAGTATCTTCTTTTGATTTTAGTTAATATTACTCTTATGTTTATGATTGTTCAAAGTTAATTATTGCTATGATAGTTGTATAAATAATTCACCCCCCCCCCCCCCCACCCCCACCCCCCAAGTTATATCAGTGAAATATATATTCTAACAATTGGTATCAGAGCATTAGGTCCTTAAAGATAAGTCTTAATAGCTTTGGGAGATTGATGGTGAAAATGTTCTATGAAGAGAGTGGAATAAAAAGATAGTTATCTTCACCAAGAACACCTAAATAGAATGGGATTACTGAAAGAAGGAACAAGTCAGTAGTAGAAGTAGCAAGAGTGATGTTATTTGAGAATGATGTCTCAAAGACATTTTGGAGAGAAGTAATTAACATCGCAGTATATACTCTCACAAAAGTATAGATTAGTAAAAGTATGAGCAAGACACCCTATGACTTATGATTTTTTCATTCACCATCGATCAATTATTTTAGAATATTTGGAAGTAAGTGTTACATAAAGAGAGATGATGATATTGGTAAGTTTGATCCTAGAAGCAATGAAGGTATATTTCTTGGTTACTTATTAAAAAGTTAAGCATGTAGATGTTTCAACTATTGAACTAAGACAATAATTGAGTGCAAAAATATAAGGATTAATGAAAAGTTTGGTACTAAAGAGAAGATGGTAGATTATAATTTTGATGAAGAAGAAGAAAATTTTGGAATTATTAGACAAAATGTTAAAGTTTTTTTTGAGACCAACAATGACTTGTAGAATGATGTATCTATTGAGGATAGAGAAGAACACAAATCTAAACCTAGGGAAGAGATAAGAGTTGAGATGTTAACTCCTACTTCCAACACAAGCATGGCAAAGAAACACCCTCTAGAGCAAATAATTGAGAACAAGGATAAGGGTGTGATGACAAGGAATGAAGTGAATGATGAATTGTGTCTAATTTCTCAAGTAGAACTTAAAAGTGCAGATGAGGCATGTAAGGATGATCACTGGATGTAAGCAATGAAAGAAGAACTAGCTCAGATTGTGAAGAATGAGACATGGGAATTAGTTCCTAGACCTAAAGCCAAGAATGTGATAGGATCCAAGTGGGTATTTAGAAATACGATGAATGAGCAAGAAGAAGTTGTGAGAAACAAGGCCAAACTTATTTGCAAAGGTTACTCATAGCAAGAAGGCATAGATTATGAAGAGACATATGCACCTATGGCAAGAATGGAAGTAGTAAGGATGTAGCAAGAATTTAAGGTTTATTAGATGGATGTCAAGTTTTCTTTTATGAGTGGAGAACTTGAAGAAGAAGTCTACATTGAGCAACCTAATGGATTCCCTCTGACAAAAGAAAAAGAATTTGTATGTAGACTAAAGAAAGCACTGTATAGTCTAAAGCAAGCACCTAGAACAAGGTATGCAAGGTTAGATAGGTATTTGTCTAAGTTTGGACTTATCAAAAGTATAGTAGATGGTCATTTGTATTTGAAAAAAAATGATGATGGTTTATATATCATTGTAATATTTTTGGATGACATAATATTTGGAGGAAATGATAAAGAAAGTGATAAGTTTTCTAAAGAGATGAAAAATGAATTTCAAATGAGCATGATAGGAAAAATGAATTTTTTCCTATGATTGTAGATTTCATAGAGCAGAGATGGGATATTTATTTCACAAACCAAGTATCTAAAAGACTGGTTGAAAAGATTTGGTTTAGAAAATTGCAAACCTGTTGGTACACCCATGATAACTGGTTGCAAGTTATCTAGTAAAGATAAAACACCTATAGTTGAGTAGAAAAAGTATAGATCTATGATTGGAGGATTGCAATATATGACTCACACTAGACCAAATATAGAAAATATAGTTGGGATTGTAGCAAGATTTCAAGCTGATCCTAAAGAGTATCATTATGTAGTAGTAAAGAGGATATTCAAATATTTGAAAGGTACATCTAATTATGGAATTTGGTATGATAGATCAAGTGACTTCACTTTATGCACATATACTAATGTAGATTGGGCAAGTAGTATGGATGACAGAAAAAGTACCACTGATGGAGTATTCTTTCTTGGAGGAAGATTGGTTTCTTGGTTGAGAAAGAAACAATACTATATATCTCAAAGTAGGGTAGAGGTAGAGTATATTGCAGAAACAAATAATTGTAATTAAGTTATGTGGATGAAACAAATGTTGAAGGATATTGGGATTGATTTTATAGAACCTGTTATCATTTACTATGATAACACAAGTATAATAAGTGTGTCTAAGAATCTAGTATTGCATTCAAAGACAAAGCACATTTCTATAAAGTATCATTTTTTGAGAGAGAAGGTAGCTGAAAAGGTAATAAGGTTGGAGTATGTAAGTACTAAAGATCATATTGCAAATATCTTTATGAAGCATTTGTCTAAAGATACTTTTGAGTACCTAAGAGGTATGCTAGGGGTTATGCCCCTACTTGCTTCAGAGTAGATGATGCAAGGAGTGCATCAGTCCAGTGGTATAGAGCACTATAGTTAGATTGGACTTAATGTTGATGCTTCCTATATGGGGGAGTATCTGGTATATACTTAGTCATTAAGGACTCTTGGTATTTTGGTATTTTGTATTAAATAGTGTCTTTGGACACTTGAGCTTATTGAAAGGTTTGGAATTAAAAGGGTTGGAAGATGTATAATTGTGTACTTGTATTGATACCTTTGATATTGATGTCAATGGGGGAGAAGAATATGTGCATGAAAAACATCTCTTAGGAAATGGGCAGAGAAAATGTGAGAGAATCACTTGTTGAGTTGTCAATGGGGGAGTGTTATCTCTTTAGGGAGATTTAGAAAGATTCATGTAAGTGCACAAAAGAATATGTTAGTGTGTAGAAGGATATCTCTATGGGAAAGATATGTAGCCAAAAAAGTGTTGGAAATTGTTTACCATTAACAACTCATGACAATAGCCAGAAGATTTTAGATTGATGAGGAGGATTTGAGAAGATGACAGCAGCAGCAAAGTACAGTTTGGTATTCTTAGAACTTAGATGTTTTTCATCTATGTTGCCATCAATGCCAAAGGGGGAGATTGTTAGAATGAATTTTGATGATACTACATTGGGGGAGTATCATAAGCATTGAAGAGTGTTGATATTTTGCATTCATGATTGCATTTGTCATTGATGTCAACATAGTAGTAATTTTGTTAAGAGTGGAAGAATAGAAGTCAGTAGTCTTATTATGTGTAGAAGTTGTGGAAGTTTCAAATGATGCACAATAGAGGACATGTTCTTGAGGTTGTCCTAATGATGTAGTTAAGAGGACTAAGTTTGAGTCAATAGTATATGGAAGTTACATTTGATTTACTAGAAGTAGTGTAGAAATAGTGCATTAGAAAATAGAGTTCTAATGATCTATCACTATCTTTCATCTGAGATACATAGTGATCAAGGACAATCATGTGATGATGATAGCATGTGTGCAAAATGTGGTTTTATACATGTGAATTTTTGTATAGACTGTTAGCCAACAGCACTATTGTAATTGTGACTTAACTAATTATATTATTTTAATTAATTAGGAAAGCATCAAAGCCAACTCAAGGAATTATTATGAAGATAAGGTATAAAGGAAATTTATTTTCCTTATTTATAAGGTATGTAGAAGAATAAGATCAATTACAATGTGAAGTATTAGTGTGCAGTGCAAGAAGAAGCAGAATTCTTACTGAATGCATGTAAGTGATCTAAGGGATGATTAGATGCACAATATTAGATCTGGTTACAAGATCTTAAGGAGCAAAAACCTAGTTGATACGATAGAGAGAGAGGAAGGAAGTACATTTCAATTATATTATTCTACAAGGAATAATATAGAGATCATTTGGACAGTGGGTTCTTTGATCTTGACCTTGAAGTTGTT
This sequence comes from Cupressus sempervirens, assembly GCA_028749045.1. Taxonomy (NCBI): domain Eukaryota; kingdom Viridiplantae; phylum Streptophyta; class Pinopsida; order Cupressales; family Cupressaceae; genus Cupressus; species Cupressus sempervirens. Next base: position 310,915,912 of record CM053788.1, read on the forward strand.
TGGGCAGTGGATCCAACTATCTTCCACAACTCCTAACAGGGTTGGAATCTCCTAACAAGGATTCAAGGTCTCCTACCATGGACTCATATATACTAAATGTTGTAACATAATTCTAATAGGGTCTATCCTCTAACGGGAAATATTTATATTAGTATATTATCCTGTGGGTACCATCCCCACTGGGGTTTTCCCTTTGATCAAGGGTTTCCCTAGTTAACATATCTGGTATTAATTATGTATGAGTGTCTTGTTGTGGTTTCAGTTAACATTTCTCATATGGTTAAGATTGTTTAAACTTAATGATTTCTATGATAGTTGTATAACTAATTCACCCCCCGTAACCCCCTCTCAGTTATATCAATGGACTATATATTCTTACATCTTATAGATTCTAGACTTGGTTCACTATGCTCAAAGGTTTTGTGAAATTCTAATGTAGTGTATTTTGTGTTTGTAGTTTGTACCTTGTTATATTTTGATTTGAGAGATACTTGTTACTCAATTTATTTTTACATTTGAGATGACTTGAGGGTTGGATGTTAAACTTTGATTTTAGTATCATAGATGTAAGATTATTATGTTCTTTAGTTGATCATATTTGCATGATGATGATTCCATTTTGAGATGATAGTAGGTTTTATTATGATATCTGGTTATTTGGTATTAGGACATATTTTTTATTTGGTTATATATTTTTGATAACAAAAATAGGTTTTATAGGAATCCTAAAACCCAAACATTAAAACAATTCAAAAGGCTGATAATAAGCATTTATAGCCCAACCAAAGTACAAAAGCCAACCAAAGGGCCAATTCAATAGACAGACAAAAAGCCAACCAAAAAACTACAATAGACTAATAGACCAAAAGATAGGGAAAGAAAAACCATAGTTATATGTTGGATTTAATGTGATGGTTAATTACTTCATTCTTGTGTTGGATTTAATGTGATGGTTAATTACTTCATTCTTGCATTCTTATGCTTTATGCGAGCATGAGTGATTAAAATGTATTATTTGAGTATAATTAAATAAATGGTTCAATTAGGTTATTTAATGTAGGTTATTTAATACATTTATTATTTTTGCTATGTTATTATATGTAATTGCACTTGATCATGTGTTTTAGTGTGCAGGATTTATATCCCTAGTAGTGGCTAATGGAGTTAGTAATTCAATTGTTAATTTATACCTTCTGGTGATTTGATAAATCTAGACTCATTTTCATTATGTGATTAGAACTATGAACATGTCTATGCATTTAGAGGTTCACATTGTCACAAAGTTAGTTTAGGATTTGCTATGATTTTGGATTTTTGGGCTTTATTTTTAATTATTTTTAATTTTTGGTAGCTTTTCCATAGATGAATTCCAATTACATGGAATAGCCTATTTTTATTTGGGTTGATTTGAGATTTAACTAAGTTTCTTGTTTATTTACCCTAATCGATTATTCACTCAAAAAGTGAATAAGTATCCAAAGAGGAAATTAACTCCTGACTTCTCACTTTTGGAAATTACAAATTTGAGAGATTTTTCCAAAATCCTCTTCTAAAGGATTACATTTATGTTTGTTGTTAGAGCCACAAGCGTAGGATCTTTACGACATCAAACTCATTAGATCCAGCTCGGGGAGACCTTTCTTTGTCACGACTTATGGTAGCTTCTACAAGATATTTATTTTATTTGGTTGATTCTCATTTTATCCCTTTTGTCTATTAGGTGGGGTTCTCCCATTTTTGTGTTTCAACTTCATTTCTACTTCTATTTCTAGAAGTTGTATGTTAGGAGGCTGAAAAATAGTGTTTCCCTCCATTTTTGTTTGTTGGTCCTGGCCGGCTAGTCGAGTATGAACATTTTCCTAGTTTTCTAGATAAGAGTTTGCGGTTTCACATTGTTTTGTTGGCTATTTTTTCATATAGTGTCTGAACATGAATTTTATTATATTTTTGTGGCTTTTGTGCCTTAATACCAAATAGGTTTTAATTTTAAAGTTTTTTAGTTTTGAGATTTTTACCTTGATTTGTGTGTCACCTAGTTTTCTTAGGTTTTATTGGCATAATGTTGGTTGTGGACTTGGGTTATCCATAGGATGTCAATCAAACCATTATTGCACTTTTTATGTTGCATTGGGATGCATGTTGCATTCATCATCCTAAGCTTGTATTCAGTTGAGTGTGCTTTTTGTCATGTTCTCATCTAGTCATTGTGTTGTGAACTTCATGATGGTGGTGTGCCACACATGAGCATGTACGCATGCATTTTTCAGTTGACTTGCAAGGTTCGATCTCCCATTTTTGTTTTAGTTGAGTTCTAATCATTTGGTATTGGGTTGGGAATATGCATGCCTACGAGCACTCATCATTGAATGAGCATGGGTAGGGTAGGGTAACACCATGGAGGAGGTTTCTATCTTGTAGCCTAGTGTTTATGGCACCATAGGGTTGGCATGAAGAAGTTGTAATCAAGTGATAACTAAATAAAATAATGGGTAATAAAATGAACATAATAAAAGGACACAAAGTGTGAGAGCCTTCCATTGGAAATTTGAGTATGCACAATACTGATCTTGGGCTTTCTGATGCCAAGCAACTCTCCATGCAGCGATCCCTTACATAGTTACCCATTGAGTGTCTAACGAGGACCTATAGTACTTGCATTATATGATGATCTTGGTTTCATTTTACCTTTATTGTCTAGCATGAGTGTTAGCCATGGTTGATTTCTTTTATGTGTTTTTGGTTGGGTCATTATCTTCATCAACATGGTAGAAGTAGACCTATGGGTTTAAATTGGTTGGGAGGTGTAGCTTCCTTCACCACTACTAGGGATTGGTGTACAAATATAGTTTATCATTCTAGTGCAATCAGTTCTTGATGTTTCACTTAGTATATTTGAGATTCTGGAGTATGCTTCCTTGTGATTTATGCTTTCATTGGAATTCTTGAATATCATGTCTAGATGGTGTTAGTTGTTTTATCCATTCCTATATTATGATGTTTAGCATATGATTAGATGATGTGATTTGATTAGTTGGAATATCTATTGCTTTACTTGTTAGCATGTTAGATTTCCCTTACTCTTATGGTGTTATTATGTTTTAGTAGTCACATCCTCATATGATAGCTCTAACTATCAAGTTGGTAGTTTGGGATGTTATACATGGGGGTTGGATAGGACTTTTGAGGTCTCATGATGCTATTATTGTTGGGAGGAACCGTACAAGTATTTATTCAATTTTGTGCATTGTGATGTTGCTTTTAGTATGTTCCTTTATTGCTATGTTTTGGATGATTAGATGTAGTTTCCATCTTGTTGTTAGTGTATTTGAGTGTCTAAGCCCTTGATTGTGGATCCAATACTCCCTGATGTGGAGGATTTTTTTCTCTATGTTCTTGTCTTTTGTTTTTCCTTGTTTTTTGTTGTAAATCCTCATGTGAGATTGTACTCTCTTGCATGAGAGTTCTAAGTATTGCATGGTGTCTTACAGTTCTTCACATGACTCATTGTACTTCCTCGCATGAAACTTAGCAACAATGCAGTGTATTTTGGTTGTTGGACAAAGAATTTCCTTACATTAAGTTTATTTTCTTGCATAGCATGTTGTACTTCCTTGTGCAAAGGGGTACTTCCTCACACAAAATACTCTGTTGAAATTTTCTCACATGGAAAATAGGGGACATCTTTGTTATTTTTTAGGGAACATATTTTGGCAATTTGAGTGCCCTTTGAGTTTCTTGTATTTTCATGCTTCAACAGATTAGAGATTTTATGTTCTATTATTGTATTTGGAATTCATCTTCTATTTGAGCATGTCAGTTGGTAGTGGTGTTTGGAGATTTGTTGTTTGTCAGGATTGATGGTTAGTCTTCTATTATGATCTTTTTGATCCTCGTATGTTGATTTTCATGTACATCCATACTTGTTTAAAAAAAAATTGGCTTTTATTTGTCCTTGTTCCAAGGATTTTTTGGTGGGGCATTATATCTAGCATCAGAGCCCATATTGTAACATTGGGATCTTTGTGTTATGCTTCCACTATATTATTACTCATGTATGTGTATTGTGATCTTATGTTTACTTATTTGATATCGTGTTGTGGTTCATACTTGTGACTATTATGTTTTGACATGTGTTTCTAACCTTATCTTGTTGCTCCCATAGTGATGCCTCCTGCACATAGACCTGACAGTCAGGGTAGTAACCAATAGAATAATTGTGAAAAAGAACACCAAGAGGAAGAATGTCAAGGAGATGGGCAAGAATAGGGTAACAATGATTAAGGTGGCATTGGGGCATTGATTCCTTTGCTTCAAGAGATCATATCTTAGTTGGGACATTCTATAGAGGAAAACCAATGTGACCATGGTTGGGAAGAGGGATCTCATCATGGAGATTCCCATGAGTTAGAACATAGGGAAGAAAAGGAGCATGGCCATGAGTGGGAACTTTCTCATACACCACCTAGTGGTAGAGGGCACTAATGGAGGGGTTGTGGTCATGATAATAAATTCACAAGGGGGGATGATGTGAGAACTTCAAAGGTCTAAACCAACACTATTTGATGGATAATGGACAGGACTGAAGGTTGGGACCTAGTTATTGGATATGCAGTATTTCTTCTCCTTATTACCCTACAAAAGCAATGTGAAGGCTCATTGTACTATCACATGGCTAAGAGACCATGGATCTATATAGTGGGATATGGAGAGTGAGAAGCTTCATATCAATGTGGTGGATCTCACTTGGGAGATATTTGAGGTGAGGTTCAGAGAGAAATTCATTTATCCACAGTACCAAGAGGCCTATACTAATGAATTTTATGAGCTCAAGAAAATTAATATTATGGTGGATCAGTATAAGAAGAAATTTCTTGGGTTGAGGCAGTATTTGAGTTAGTGTCATGATGAAATCCTCACTCAACATTTTTTTAGGGGGCCTAGGGACTCTATATTGAAGATGTTTTTGTTCACTAGCCAAGGACACTTGCACTTGTTGTGGAGAAGGCAAGAATTCTTGAGAGAAATGTGGCTAGGGGGTTCGGTGGTAAATCAAGCTCTCAGAGAAATAGTGCACAAACTTTAGGATAGGATGCTCAACTTACACAATCCACAAGAAAGGGCCAGACCTAGTCAACACCCCCACAGGGTGCTAAATGTCATGGTCATCAATGAGGGTATTGGACCAAGGGTGGATAGTCTTCAAGTACCTTAAGGAAGAAAGGGAATGACTAGAGCCATGGATAGAATTCTTAGTAGGATTGCCCTCTCAAAGTAGTTTGCAAAACTCTAGCAAGGGAAGTGCACCATATTCTAGTGTTGCTCAAGGTGGTCATGGAACTATTTCTAAGTTTGTGAGAAACTATTATTCTTGTGGTCAACCTAGCTATAAAGATTTGGGATGTCTTATTAAACCATCTTCAAGACCTGGTAGAGGTGCAACCAGATTGAAACCTACTATGGGAGATATAGGTAGAAGCCATTGAGTCATTGCAGTGATTGATAACCATCAAGCTAAGCACCAAGGTACTATAGTTGAGGCTATAGGTATGTTGTATGGTATTTCATCTTTAGTATTATTTGACTCAAGTGCTTCAAATTCTTTGATTTCACCATCTCTTGTTTAGTGATGTGAGCTAGTGGTAGTATGTTAGGTCAATAGGTGGCAAGTTGAGTGAGCCACAGGATCCAAAGTGGTTGTAGACTCCTTGGTTAGTGGTTGTAGCTTGAACTTGGGTATCTTCACCATCATAGTGGATCTTCATATCCTACCATTAGGATCATATTGTTAGGCTTAACCTCATATAGAAATAAAAATTATATGGAAATATAAACAATATCATAAAATAATAGATCACATAGAAGAGAACACAAGATACTAAAATTTAACATGGTTCACCAAAACCCTGAGCTACATCCACCAAATAGGAAAGTCTAATATTGTTATGATTCAGTGATTACAACCTTACTACAATCTATAATCCCTTACAGCTCAATACTACCAAAAGAAGAAATTTTTGCATTGCACCTCATGGAAAAATCCCTAACCCTAAGCCCTTTTATACAAGTATTTTTTCCACTTTAGGGTTATACTCAATTACAATATGTTGGTCCAAAATTATTGATAAAATATTCTTGATAAAATAGGGCCTGATAAAATATGGCCCAAAAACATTTTCACCCCAAAGAATTATGAAGTATGTACAATAGTTCCCTAATTAGTCACCAAAGAATAATAGTCTCCTACTTGGGGACTGATCAAGCTCCACATTAGAAAACAATCTCCCACTTGTAGGTTGATCCTATAGCAATACCACTATCACATGGGGCTCCCACTAGATCAAACCACCCTAGACTCAATTATTCTTTTATTTTGTTTAGTCTAGAAGACCAACTAAAGCTAGTTTAGACTGTTTGTGGTTCCAGGTCCCTGTAAAACTTGGATTAGTTTGTTTTTGGAATTTTCTAGTGGTTTCAGGTTCCTGTAAAACCTGGTTTTGATATTGTTCTTCAGTTTGTTGCAGGTTTTTTCCTGGTTGGGTTGTCTTGCTTTATCTTTCTATTTTTTGTTAAAGGGTTTTGGGGTCCCTTCAGAACCTGCTTTTACTGTAATCTAAAACTAAAGCTAAAGAGGAGTTCAACATCTCCCTGTCACTACCTTTGTAAACATTTCTATTGGATTTTCATTTGTATGTATCTTTGCTAGCTTTAACTATCCATCATCCAAAACTTACTGAATGAAATGGTATCACAACTCTTATGTGTTTTGTCTTTGAATGAGAGTTAAATTCTTTGAAAGATGAATGGCACTTTGACTATCCATAAAAAAATAATTATCCTTCTAAGGGTGTCCCAATTCTTCTAGGAAGAACTGAAGCCATATCATCTCCTTGGCTACCTCTGTAGTAGCAACATACTTAGCCTCTGTAGTGGATAAAGTGTTCACTTTTTGTAACCTATAAACCTAGCTCATTGTTGCCCCACCAACAGTAAATGCATAACCTATAGTACTCTACTTGGTATCAATATCCCCTACCAAATCTAAGCTAATATATACTTGTAAATCAGTAGTAGAGCCCCCAAAATGTAAACACTTACTAGATGTTCCTCTCAAATATCTAAGAATCCATTTGACTACATTCGAGTGCTCAATTCATGGATGATTCATATACCTGCCAACCACTCCCATTGTATGTGCAATATCTAGCCTTGTATAAACCATAGCATACATCAAGATTCCTACAACTAAAGCATAAGGCATCGTAGACATCTTATCCTCCTCTTCCTGTGTGTTTGGACACATCTCCTTAGCCAAATTCAAATGACCAAGTAAAGGTGTGTTGATAGCTTTAGCATTCTCCATAGATAAACATTGCAATACCTTCACAATATAATCAACTTAAGATAAAGTCAATTTCCTATTCTTCCTATCTCAAAAAATCTTCATACCAAGGATTTCTTTTACTTCCCCCAAATCCTTCATAGCAAATGAACATGCTAATTTTTCTTTTAAACCCTTAATGTGATCCATGTTAGACCTAGCTACAAGCATATTATCAATATATAAACATAAAATAGTGTAGTTTTCATCATCCAACCTATTAAAGAACACATAATGATCTGAATGACACCTACTATATCCATGCTCATGCATAAAACTATCAAATTTCAAATACAATTACTGAGGTACTTTCTTCAAGTCATATAAATTTTTCTTCAATCTGCACACTAGGTTCTCCTTACTTTTGACCTCAAATCCCTATGGTTGAGCCATATATATCTCTTCATCCAAATCACCATGAAGGAAGGTAGTTTTTAACATCAAGCTACTCCATATTCAAATCTTTTGTAGCCATAATACTTAAAATAATGCAAATAGAATTCATTTTAGCAATAGGAGAGAATATCTCATCAAAATCAATGCCATTTTTCTATGCAAATCCTTTTACAACTAACCTGGCTTTAGATATTTTCTTACCTCCATCCTCTTCTTTCAACCTATAAACCCATTTATTCTATAAAGCTCATTTACTTGCAAGAAACTTGCATAAATCCCAAGTCTTATTTTTCAGCAAGGAGTCCATTTCATCTTCCATAGTATACTCCCATTGAATCTTAGAATCCACCTGCACAACTTCATCATAACATTAGATTCACTAGCATTTGTTAGTAAAATAGAGTAAAAAGAAGGAAAAAATATTTTTAGAGGTCTACTTAGTCTTGTTGACTATCTAACATTCATTGGTGTGTGTGGTATTTTTTGTTCTGGTTGTTTCACATCATGAGGAATTGTTAGAATATCATCTTTTTGGAGTATCATCTAGCACTACATAATCATCCTCTTTCTTCTCATGTTGCTACAATAGATATTTGTACAACACTTTCTCATTGAATATGGCATCCCTACTTCTTACAATTTTATGATTTTAAAAATTTTAAAGCCTATAACCAAATTCATCAATGTTGTATCCAACAAATATACATTTCTTTAACTTAGCTTCTAGCTTGGTTCTATTTTCATAATCTATATGAGAAAATGCTTCACAATCGAAGGTCTTAAGAAAATAATAACTCACCTTCTTACCAGTCCATGCTTCCTCTAGAATACCCATGCCTAAAGGAGTAGAGGTACCTCTATTAATCAAATATATAGCAATATTGATAGCTTCTACCCACATGTTTAAGGGTAACCCAACATGTAACCTCATGCTCCTTGCATGTTCCATTATTATCTTGTTCATGCGTTCAGCCACTCCATTTTCTTTTGGAGTCCTTGGAATAAATTTATATCTATGAATACTATTAGTGGAGAAATAATCTTCAAATTCATAGCTACAATACTCACCACCATTATTAGATCTGAGATATTTTGATTTCTTACTAGTCTCATTTTCAACCAAGCATTTCCATTTCTTAAAAAATTTCTATCTAAGTAAACCCATACTTTTCTAATTGCATCATCAATAAATATAACTTAATAATGAGAGCCACCAAGGGAAGATACTTGAGTTGGTCCCCATACATCTGTATGTACAAGCTCTAATCTCTCACTTTTCTTTTTCTTCCCACTCTTCACAAAACTCGCTCTCTTTTGTTTTCCATACACGCAACTTTCACAAAAATCCATATTAACACATTTCAGACCTGGTAAAATTTTCTTTGGATGAAGTACTTTCATACCTTTCTCACTCATGTTCCCAAGCCTATTGTGTCATAGCACTATATCATAATCTACAACACATTTGTTCTCCTTGCTCGACTGTAGCAACTTTTCCTGAACATTTATTTTTCTCTAAAACAATCAAAGTAGAAGGAACAATATGACCTGTACAAAGATATAAGGTTCCTACTTTCACACCTTGTGCTACTACAAGGGAACCTTTTTGAACCTTCCAATATTTATCATTAAAAGTAACCACACAACCCTCCAAGGAAAACTTTAGTGACTGATATTCGCCAATTGGCTAATCTCACTCATCAAGGACCTAGATTTGGCTTTTTTTTTTGCACTTGCAAGGTGTTTATGTTGCCTACACTTTACCAAAATTGAGTTGAATGCTTAGGAAAATCCCCAATAATAATGTACAAGTATTTATATTTTAATGATGACCTTGCCAATAGAATCTATTTTTGTTGTATAGTAAATTAAATATTTTTTCTTACAATTTTTAAGGCTTGTCTTAATTGATGGTCATATTTCCCAATATTTGGTAAAAAATTAAGTTAAACTATAGATTAAGTATTGAGATTTGACATGTGTCTCTATTCTAAAGAACTTTCATGGAACTTTTTATCCTTTCTTACTTTGCCACAAAATAGATTTGATTGGGGACACATGTCTTTACTTTGGGAACTTTTTTTAAAACTTGGTATCCTTTTAAAAGTTTTGGTTGAAATAGGATTTAGACCATTGATTTAGGATTATCCAATGACTAAAAATAATAGGGATTCTTCCCCTAAACCACCATTTAATAATTTAGAGGGAAAGTGTAATCATAAAAGTAGACTAAATTTAACCTTAAAGTTTGATAATTAATTAGGCTCCATATAATAATAATAAAATTATTATTTCTAGGTATGTCTACTTTTTTCCATAATTTTCATCAATATTGAGCAATTTGCTAGGATTTTATAAAATTTTCATATGATTGAAAAATAATCGCCAATAAAATTTAAAATTTTACTACTAAAAAATAAAAATTTGCTAATAGAAACTAATTTTTTTCCCTTGAGCTAATGTTCAATTCGCCAATTATTTTTACTTTTTTTTAGAGGGGATTTTCTTAAAGTTATCCCTACTAAATCCTCATCACTGAGTTTCCCTAGTAAAATTAAATTCCTACTTGGCCTTGGAACATGTCTTACCTTATGTAGTAGCTAATGATACCCATTCTGCAACTTAATCTTAACTTTTCCCTTTCCAATAATCTCACAAGATTCATTATCCCCCAAATAAAAAAACCCAAAATCTCCTTGGACATAATCAATAAAATAACCTCTATGAGGTGTAGCATGAAATGAAGCACCAAAATGTAAAACCCATGAATCATCAATACTTTCTAAAGGCAGAAGCAAAGCATCCTCTTTGGATTTTTTACTTACCACATTTTCTTCCTTGTTCCCTTCTAGTTTATCTCCTTCATTTTTCTTTCCAATCCAACAATCTTTCTTCTTATGCCCTAGTTTTCCATAGTACTAGCAATCTCTTGATCCTCTAGATTGAGACCTCTTCCCTTTTACTTTCCTCTTGATTTCCCATAATTTCTAGAATTATTTCTTCTCTTAGACATTCTACCTCTGCTTATTGTGTTCAAAAAACTTCCTAATATAGATCCACCTAAGGTTTTGCTGCAATTTTTTTGACTCAAAATAGCACCAATCACATCATCATATTTTAAGGTATGAGATCCAGAAATAGAATTACTCACAACCATTACCAATCCATTCCAACTTTTAGGTAAAGAACACAAAATCAAGAAAGCCCTAATTTCTTCATCAAAATTAATACCCACAGAAGATAACTAACTACTAATAGTATTAAACTCATTTAAATGATCCACAATAGATCCACCTTCTTCGAATTTCATATTAAATAAATGCTTCATGAGAAATACCTTATTTGAAGTGGAGGGCTTTTCATACAATTTCGCTAGGGTTTCCATCAACTCTTTTGTCATCTTCAATTTTGCAATGTTGAATGTCACCAATCATGCCATGAATAGCTAAATGCTTCCAAGTGTCTTTGTATCTAAAATCTCCCATTCCTCATTTGTCATAGTTCCCTTGTTCTTAGTTTTTCCTTCTAGCGGCTTCCATAATTCCTTTTGACAAACATAGTCCTCCATTTGCATCTTCCATAACTAAAAGATATGTCCATTAAACTTTTCAACCCTCAACTTACCCTCATCTTCCATCACTCACACTCAACCATAAGACTTTCCTATAGAGGATAACTAAAAAACAACCTCACTCTAATACCACTTGGGAGGATTAACCTCAAATAGAAATAACAACTACATGCAAATATAAACAATATCAAAAAATAATAGATCTCACAAAAGAGAACACAAGACACCAAGATTTAAGATGGTTCACCCAAACCTTGGGCTACATCCACCAAAAAACAAGTCCAATACTATTACAATCTAGTGATTATAACCTGATTACAATATGTAATCCCTTATAGCTCAATACCATTGCAACAAGCAATTTTTGAATCACACCTTATGAAAAAATCCCTATGCTTAAGCCTTTTTATACAAGTATTTTTGTTTCTTTAGGGTTATAGTTAATTACAATATGTCAACCTAGAATTATAAATAAAATAGGGCCAAACACTAAAGAATTATGAAGTATGTATAGTACTTCCTTGATCAGTCACCACAAACTAACAATCTCCCACTTGGGGACTGATCAAGCTCTACACTAGACAACACGTATGACATTGTGTTGGAAATGGATTGGTTAGCTTCCCATCAAGAAAATATTGATTATCGTCATAAGTTGGTATAGTATGTTAATGATATAGGTGGATAGGTGGAACTTTTAGGGGTCTAGAGATCAATCTCACTTTGGATGATCTTAGCTAATCAGCTGAAGCAGAGTGTGCAGAAGGGATGTTAGATGCTTGTTGTTTCTATTAGTGATCTTAACGAAGTTGAGAGCTGCATAGTGACACTTGATGATCACCCACTCCTTTGTGAGTATGTAGATGTGTTTCCTCATGAGATACCTAGTATGCCACTATAGTGTGACATTAATTTTTAGATCGATCTCATATTAGGAGTGTAGCTGATTTCACAAGCTCTTTATCGCATGACTACTTAGGAGTTGAGCAAGCTCAAATTGTAGTTGGAGGAATTTTTGGCCAAGGGCCATATCCTCATGGGGTGCACTATTCATCTTTGTGAAGAAGAAAGATGGATCATTGTGTTTATGCATTAACTATGGGTAGTTGAATAAGGTGATGGTGAAGAATTAGTACCCTTTATTGAGGATAGATGACTTGTTCGATCAAATGAAGAGAGCATGAGTGTTCTCAAAGATTGGTCTTAAGCTGGGATACTATCATCTACATATTCAGGAGGCTGAAATTCATTGAACAACTTTTTATACATGATATGGGCATTATGAGTTCATGATTGTACCCTTTGGGTTAACCAATGTGCAATCGATGTTTATGAGTTTGATGAATGGATTATTTCACATGAACCTTGATAAATGTATCATTGTATTCTTAGATGACATATTGATCTATCTAAAGACTATTTAAGATCATGGAGTCCATATGCCAAGTGTTGTAGTTCTTAAGAGAGCATCGATTGCATGGAAACTTGGGTAAATGTGGATTCTTCTAGTTAGAGGTGAATTATTTGGGGCATAGCATCATGTGTGATCATGGATTGGTTAGTGCCCACTAATGTATTAGAGGTTCATAGTTTCATCGGGTTGGCAGGTTATTGATGTCACTTCATGAAGAATTTCTCATGTGTGGCTCACCCCATCACTGCCTTATAGAAAAAAGAGAAGTATGTTTGGTCAAACTAGTGTGAGATAATATTTAATTCTCTTAAGGAGTGTCTGACCAGTGAAATATTCCTTGCAGTGCCTAATCTTGTAGGTGATTTTATGGTTTGCATAAATGCAACATGGTCGATTGATTGCATATGAGTTAGAAAACTCAAGGAAAATGAGCTTAACTACCCTACTTATGATTGGAGACATTTCCTTTTGGGACATATGTTTGAGCTGCATAGCGATCATAGGAGATTGTAGTACATCTTTACTCGGCCAAACCTAAATGCACAACGACATCACTAGATGGAGCTCCTATGTGAATATGACTTTGATGTTTACTACATTAAAGGTGTGAGAATTTGGCTTAGGGTAGAATTCACCCAAGACCAAGAAACTCAAATATAAGCACAATAGTAGACCAAAGAGAGAGTATGATTAGAATGATGATATATTCATTCAATATGCCATATGCAAGTACACTAGGAGTGACTATATGCAAAGGCCACTGGAGAGCTTCTAGAATGCATAGAAGTCAACAACATGATAAGTCATACAACCAGACACATGTCCACTAGATATGGGTTATCCTCCATTAAGCATAGAAGTAAGTATGATGATGAGAGGATAAGCCTACAATGGTGTATCACACAAATCAATGGTGTAGACAACATGTGCTAAAAAGAGAGTGTGAATAACTAGGTTGTCTACATGACAACTCAATGAATGATACAAACTCTAGTATTGTAGACACCATGTGCTAGAATAGAGTTGCGTACTTCTACGTTGTCAGCATAACAACTCATGGGAGTACACAAACTCCTAAGTGTTTCACCTAAATAAATAATAAAATAATACAAAATAATAAAATAATGCATTAACCTAAGTAAACTTAAGTAAGTGTAAATAGTAAATACTTATTTACACCAATACCCCCCTTAAGTGCAACTTAGGGAAATGCCCTTAAGCTTACAAAAACTAGGACGAAGTGCATGATGGGTCCTAGCTACTAGGCCATGTTAGGTACACATGTACATAATGAAATGCAATCTCTAATAAAGTAGAGAAAAAGGGAAAACCTCATGGGAAAAACCCTCCCCCAAAGAGAGATGAAAAACACATGATGTATGGATGGATGGAGTAATCAAGACCCCCCCACCCCCATTATGACATACATCAAGTATATACATAAGAGAATGATGAGAAGAGGAAGAGAGATAGGATAAGCTCCCCCCAAAGAAGAATGCCTGCTAATGACTGCTCTGATGAAGAAGCTGATCCAAGACTACAGAAGGGTGTTCCTCCCCTTAGGAGGATACAATGCCAAAGGTACAAATGAGATGCTTCCATTGTGCATGGAAAGATTCCCATAGGTAAGTGATGTCTTTGAAACCTACTCAATTGGCTAAAGAACATGTCTCAAAGAACTGTCTGTCTCCTCAATTAATGAAGAACCCCTTTGCAACTACTAATCATAAGTATCCACAATCACTTAAACCTATGATGATTGATCATGTAGAGAATGAACAAGAGGATTAGATGGAGACCTCATGACAACTAAAGAAGGTGTTGTTGCATCAAGAAGAAGAGGTAGATCATCAATGCTATCCCCCAAATTTGACACTGAAGCTAGACCTAGAAGATTGGATGTACCCTATTGTGTTGGACCTATCATTGTGCTGATATATGCATGTGGACTGGACTGAGATAGTGACCTCTCACTGCAACTATCGATAAAACCCCACATGTCTGAATCTTTTGAAGCATTATCGCTGGTGTCACTATTTATTAGTTTCCACATGATATGATGTGTAGAGAGGATTAGAGGACAAGCTTGGTAAACTTTCCTCAAAGTGTACATCTTTCTCCACAAAAATTTGATGTGTCTTTGGATCCAATAGCATGTATGCCTTCATAGTGTCTTCATAACCAATGAAAGTAAAAGATTGAGGTGAGTGTTCCTTGCATCCCTTGGAAGATATGTTTGCCCATGCAAAACAACCAAAGACTCTAAAGTGTGTCACAATAGGTTTTCTATCGCACCATGCCTCAAAAGGAGTCTTTCCATCTAAGGCTGGATGAGGAGACCAATTAAGAATGTGAATGGCACTACTAACTGCTTTGACTTAAGGTGATGGATCTAGAGACTTGGCTTGTATTATGCAACTTGCCATAGACTTAAGAGTTCTAATCCTCATAGCTACAACATTTGTCTTATGCGGACTAAATGCTTTTGGATTCTAAAGATCAATTCCCTCAAGTTTGCAAAAGTCTTTTAGTCTTCTGTTCACATACATGCTTCCATTGTCCATTCTTAAAACTTTGATGGCTTTCCTAGATTTCTATTCTACATGAGTCTTGAATGCTAGAAACTTGACCAACACTTCATTTGTATGATGAAGAAAGTAGACCCAAGTGTATCTTCAAAAGTCATCAACAAAAGTAAGTATATAGTGACCTTGGCTAACTGATGTTCCTGCAAAAGCTTCGGCTAATACCATGTGAACTATCTATAGAATAATTGGTGCTCTTGAAGACTTCCCTTTCTATAACTTCCCCTTTGGATGCATATCCACTAAATCTATTGAACATTCACTATGGGAAAAGTTGATTTGAGGTAGACCTTTGACCATTCTATTTGTGCAAAGTTGCTAAAGATAGCGGAAGGAAAGATGTCCATACCACTCATGCCATAATTGCATTGTTGAATTTGATTGAAATAACAAGGCCTTTGAAGGAGACTTGGGCACAAAATGGGAGGAAGAATACAACCTTTTTTCATGATTCACTTTCCCCGCTACAACCAATGAGTCATCTTTAAGACTATGCACCTGTACTGAGTTAGGAAGGAACTCAACTGTATGTCCATCTCCAAGGTGAGTGATTTGGTAAATTGAGAGGACATTAGAACTTATGTTTGGAACATAGAGAACATCTTGAAACTCTCCATTTTCCATTTCCACATTTTTTTTCCTTCAACTTCCATTTTGGTATTATTTCCACAAAGATATGTAGTACCTTTGATTTCTTCATTAAAGAAAAATCTTCCTTTGAAGAACCCATGTGATATGAGGCACCTAAGTCAAGTATCCATTGCTTTGAAGAGTTTGAATTAGCCATGAGTGCTTTCCCTTTTCCCTTTGAATCTGAAGAAGACCCTTTATCCTTATAAGCATTAGGCAGTGGAACATTATGTTTCTTCATGATGTTGGTCAACTCATCAATCTTCTTAAGATAACACTCATGTTCTCCAGGACCCATTTTCTTGCAATAGGCACACTTTTTCTTCTCCTTATTGTTGTTCACCTTCTTTTTTGAATTTGAGGAAGACTTGCCTTGTTGATTTGATTGTGGTGTTGTCTTTTCTGCATGCTCTAATTTGTTCTTCCACTTCTTATTCTTACCCTTTCCTTTATTTGAAGACTTTACAACCAAATTTTGAGAACCCTCATTGTTGGCCAGCAATGCTTTAGACTTAGGTGATTTGAGAATCCCCATTGATTTCAACTTCATTTCTTCTATATCTAATAGATCGGCATATTCATCAAATGAGACTTTCCTATAGGCAGACTCTAATGTAGTCTTTGAGGTGTTAAAAGAAGAAACAAATGTGGAATACTTCGATGGTAGCTTGTTATATATGAGATAGATCAATCTGTTATATTTGATAGAATTCCCACAATCAATAAGCTTTGTTCTTAGTTCATTCACCTTAATGATGAAAACTTGTATAGAATCAAATGACTTAGGATCTAAGGAGACAAGCTCATCTTCAACTTTGAAAACATCCTCTTTAGACACTTTACCATATAGGTTTTTGAGGGTATCCCAAGCTTCCTTGGATGTAGAAAACTTCTTAATTTGATACACGATCTTGTCATCAACCCCCAAACATATATCACCTAGGCCTTTCCTATCCATTGCTACCCAAGCTGAAATATCACTTGTTGATACATTATCACCTATTGGTTTAAGAAGAGTACCATCTACATATTGAGAAACTCCATTATGCATTAAATGATACCACATTTTGATGGACCATGTAACATAGTTATGTGGAGTTAATTTTGGAAACTTAAAATTTCTCATAATGCATAAAATGAAAAAAAAGCGTAGAAAAGAGAGAACACAACACCAAGAACATCCGCCCTTTTCACTAAATCAAGAAATCCCCCAAAAGAGATGTTTTTGGCACTTTATAAGTAGTGCAATTACAATGGCTACTTGATAATTTTAGCCTTCGTGGACTTATGATTTTTCTTGTTACAACCTCTTAATGGATTACAAATCTGGAACTTTACAATGTGCTACAATTTTGAAGCAATACAAAGCTAAGAAAGGGCCTTTTTCTAAAAGTGACACTTTTGTCCACACAACCCTACAATCTTATTGGAGATCTAGAAAGTAGACAAAAAATAACCCACTTTCAAAAAAATGAAACCTATTTTTGAGTCTAGATGTGCCCATATGGAGCATTTGAAGTTGCAAAATGTAGGATTAAATAGGTACAATCACCAAAAGATGCAATTTCTAAAAAATATGTGCACCAAAAATAGAAAAAAGCTACACCACAAAAAAATAGAAAATTCTACCCAATTTCACAAAAAATTGAACTTGATCTAGAGTCTGAATGACTGAGATATGGCCTCCCAAAGTTGTATTGCAAAATCCAAAATCAGTCTAGAGAGGGGTTGCATCAATAAAAGACAGGGTTAAATTTGATAGTCATACAACTGTCATAATAGTTCAAATTTTCTCTAGAATGATGGTTAGATGGTCATCAAATTTAAACTCATAGATTTGATGACATCAGCAAAAACTCAGCTAGTGATGACATCAACATGATGTCATGATAATGTTAGCAATATGGATTTGTATGAAATCATACGGTACATGCTGACATGTCCAAGTGAGCTGGTCTATGGGTGTTGATGTGTATCACCCTAGATGATGATGTAGGTAGGTACAGATGCCATGTATTTCTAACTGCGAAGATGACATGGAGTGCTAACTATTGGCTGATGTGTGTCGGCAACGTATTGTAGAGTTATGTTGGCCGCATGGTGGATTGAAATTTTTTCGCATGTATAATGGCCTTTACAGTGATGTCAAATCAAATTTTTGTGAGGATTGGCAGTCCTTTATAGTCATTGGAATCATGTTCACGTGCAGTCACCAATTAGAAGATTGTTTGGCAGTGCCAAACCATGTTTTATGAGTGCTAGAGGGATTTATGCAGGTGCCAGTGAATTTAAACAGCGAACGCTAGATTTTACTTCTATGGTGCCAATTTTTTTGTGGGTTGTTGGTGTTTATTTTAGTTGTCCCACATCGATGGGAGAAGCAACCATATGTAGTATTTTTAAACACAAGCGCTTGGTAGTTAAAACAAATCACTACCGAGGAGGTAGTGGGTGTGTTGGCCAAGATTTAGGTACGGCTATCAAATTTGTTGTTGAGCTCAGCCAAAAAGTTGATAGTGCATGGCCTTAGCTAGATTGTGCCTGTTGAGTAAATAGTAAGGACTATTCCTACGCAATAAATACAAAAATTCCTCTAAAATTGTAGAGTTGGGGTGTGACTGCCCAATTCTACAAAAAAAAATTCTCTAACTAGCACAAAAATCTGAAAATACGCAAATCAAAAAAAATTGTAGAGATTAAAATTAAATTCAGATCTGAAATAAATGTGCAAATTGAATTAGACCATACCTAGTTTGCAAATCAATGCCTTCAGGTGCCGATTTGCAAAAAAAATTGCCTCACAATCAACTTTAGCCCAGTATAGGAAAATTTATAGTCGATCTTCACCAAATCAATGTTCTGGATGTAATGGTGAGGTCTGATCTAGCTCTAGATGCTCCCAATTTTTGCAGATTCTCCAAATTTGAGTCGAGGTGTTGAAGCATGAACAGTCTCAAATGCTATGTGTAGAGAATCTCCTTAAGCTTTGATACCATATAAGAATTTGGCTTAGGGCAGAATTCACCCAAGACCAAGGAACTCAAACACAAGCACAACAATAGATCGAAGAGAGAGTATGATCAGAATGACAATATATTCATTCAATATTCCATATGCAAGTATACTAGGAGTGCTTATATATAAAGGCCTTTGGAGAGCTTTTAGAATGCATAGAAGTCAATAACATGATAAGTCATACAACCAAGCACATGTCCACTAGATATGAATTATCCTCCATTAAGCACAAAAGTAAGTGCAATGATGAGAGGATAAGCCTAAAATGGTGTATCATGCAAATTAGTGGTGTAGACAACATGTGCTAAAAAAGGAGTGCGAATAACTATGTTGTCTACATGACAACTTAGTGAGTGATGCAAACTCCATTGTTGTAGACACTGTGTGTTGGAATAGAGTTGTGTACTTTTGTGTTGTCAACATGACAACTCATGAGAGTACACAAACTCCTAAGTGTCTCACCTAAATAAATAATAAAATAATGCATTAACCTAAGTAATCTTAAGTAAGTGCGAATAGTAAATACTTATTTACACCAACAAAAGGGAAAGAAAATATCATTATAGATGCCTTCAATTGGAGGCAACATAAGATATCAATATTTTCATTGGAAGTGGATTTGTGTGGCCATATCTTGGAGGTATTTCCTAGTGAAGCATGGTATCAAGAGGTGAGGATGGAGATTGAGTTTGGACGCACCTTCAAGGGGAGGTTTTCAAGTTATCTTCTTGAGTCTAATGGACTACTGCAACACTTGGGGCATATCCTTGTACCAGTGTTGGGTGATATTCGTACCTTGATTTTGTTGGAAGCACATCGTGCATAGTATTTTACACATCCTAGCATCAAGAAGATGCAAGTTGATCTTAAATAGTTATACTTTTGTGTAGGGATGAGGCATGATATTGTTGATTTTGTTACTCAATGTCTCAAGTGCCAAAGAGTGAAGGTAGAGCATCACCATCCGACGAGTCCTTTGTAGTCACATGCCATTCCAAAGTGGAATGGGATATGATATCTATTGATTTTATCATGAGGTTGCCTATGTCATCACAATGTCATGATTGTATCATGGTGACAATGGACAAGTTGTCCAACGTAGCACATTTTTCACTCATGAGGACATACTACACTGCTTCTACTATAGCACATGTTTTCTTGGATGATGTTGTTCATTTGCATGGGATTCCTCATCGTATTATTTTGGATAGAGATCTAGTATTTAATTCAGCACTGTAGGCATCTCTCTAACATGCTTGGGAATGCAACTCAATTTTAATTCAACTTATCACCTAGAGACCAATGGTTAAAGAAAGAGAGTGAACCAAGTTCTGGAAGACATGCTTTTCATGTATGTGATGGACAAATAGTTGAAGTGGGAGGATTATTTATACCTTGTTGAGTTTTCATACAACAACATGTATCATAGTTCTCTTGGCATTTCACCTTTTTAGGCATTGTATGGTAGATTGTGTTGTACCCCTTTCAGTTGGGATTGTTTAGAGGACTGAGTACTTTTAGCTCTAGAGATGCATAGGATATTGAGCAGTAGGTTGTTCATATTAGGTTGTTCATATTAGAGAGCACTTGGTTACTACTCAGGAAAGGAAAAAGAAGTATGTAGATGCCCATAGGTTGGATAATATCTTTCCTATTAGTAACTGGGTGTTTTTGAGAGTGCATCTAAGGAAGAGCCCCATTCATTTTGGGAAAGGCTCGAAGTTGGCACCACATTTTTGTAGGCCATTTGAGATCCTCGAGAAGATTGGTCATGTTGCTTATTAACTAGTGTTGTCACCTAGCTTATCGCACATCCATGATGTTTTCTATATTCCTATTTTGAGATCGTATATTCCCGATGTGACTCATGTTCTTGATTGGGATAATTTATAAGTGGAGGACAGGAAGCTTTCTTTGGATCTCATTCATATCCTTCAGCATCAAAGACTAACTTTGAGAGGTTAGGACATAGAGTAGGTAAGGGTCCAACGCGACCTGAGTAATGAGACCTCTGCTACTTGGGAAGATGCTACATGGTTGAGAGATTTGTATCCTTATCTTTTTGCAAGCTTCCAAGAATAATCTTATGCCTAGTGGGGGAGGATGTAGTGCCTCTAATGTTTATAGTCTGTACATTATTATATTTTGATTCAAGAGAAACTTGTTACTCGTGTTATTTTTACATTTGAGATGACCTGAGGGTCAAATTTTATACTTTGATTTAAATATCATAGATCTTAGATTATTATGTTGATTAGTTGATCATATTTGCATGATGATGATGATACCATTTTGAGATGACAATAGGTTTTATGATGATATTTGGTTATTTGGTATTGGGACATATTTTTTATTTGGTTATATGTTGGATTTAATGCTATGGTTAATTACTTCATTCTTGTTTTGTTATGCTTTATGTGAACATGAGTGATGTAAATGGATTATTTTAAATGTAAATGGATTATTTTAGTATAATCAATAAATGGTTAAATTAGGTTATTTAATACATATATTGCTTCATCTATGTTATTATATGCAATTGCACTTGATCATGTGTTTTAGTGTGCAGGATTTATATCCCTATCACTGGCACATGGAGTTAGTGATTCAACTATTCATGTTTAACCAATGTTGTCCCTATATGGTCAACATATCTTATTTAAGGTTTTAATTTAAACCTACTAGTGATTTGATAAATCTAGACTCATTTTCATTATGTGATTAGACCTGTCAATGTGTCTATGCATTTAGAGGTTTGAATTGTCATGAAGGTAATATAGAATTTTCTGTGGTTTTAGGTTTTCAGGCTTTATTTTAATTGAATTTTCATTTCAGGCAGCTTTGTCATAGATGAATTCCAATTGCATGGAATAGCCTTTTTTTTTGGGGGTTGATTTAGGATTTAACTAGGTTTCTTGTTTATTTACCCTAATCAGTTACTCGCTTGAAAAGTGAATAAGTATCCAAAGAGGAAACTAATTCCTCACTTCACAATTTTGGAAATTACAAATTTGAGAGCTTTTTCCAAAATCCTCTTTTGGAGGATTACGTTTATGTTCATTGTAAGAGCCACAGGTGAGTGATCTTCATGAGATTGGTCTCATTGAATCCATCTCAAGGAGACCTAGCTTTGTCATGACTTTCAGCAGCTTTTGTGGGATATTTAATTTGTTTGGTTGATTCCTATTTTAGCCTTTTTGGCTGTCAAGTAGGGCTCTCCCATTTTTGTGTTTCAACTCCATTTCTATTACTATTTCTTTTAGTTGTATGTTAAGAGGTTAAGAACTAGTGTTTCCCTCTTTTTCTATTTGTTGGTTATGGTCAGTTGGTCGGATATGAACATTTTCTTGATT
Source organism: Cupressus sempervirens (assembly GCA_028749045.1). NCBI lineage: Eukaryota > Viridiplantae > Streptophyta > Pinopsida > Cupressales > Cupressaceae > Cupressus > Cupressus sempervirens. Next base: position 310,938,254 of record CM053788.1, read on the forward strand.
TTTGGAATGAGGGTTTGGGGTTTCACATTGTTATGTTGGTTATTCTTGCATACAATGTTCAAACCTAAAATTTATTTTATTTTCATGGATTTTGTTCCCAAAGACTACTAGGTTTTAATTTTGAAGTTTTTGAGTTTTGAGGTTTTTACCTCAATTTGTGTATCACCCAATTTTCTCAAGTTTTCTTGGCATGATTTTAGTCGTGGACTTGGATTATCTGTAGGATTTTAGTCAGACCATTGTTGAACTTTTATTTTGCATTAGTATGCATGTCGCATCCATCCTCCTGAGGTTGTATTCAGTTGAGTGTTATTTTCCTTATGTTCTCGTCCAGTCCTTGTGTTATGATCTTTGTGATGGTTGTGTTTCACACACGAGCATGTGCACATGCATTTTTTGAGTGACTTTTCGAGGCCTGATCTCTCATTTGTATTTTAGTTGAGTTATGATGATTTGGGCTTGGGTTGGGAATATACATACCTATGGGCACTCATCATTGAATGAGCATAGGTAAGGTAGGGTAGCACCATGGAGGGGGCTTCTATCTCATAGCCTGGTGTTTATGGTGCCATAGGGTTGGTATGAATAAATTTTAATCAAGTGATAACTAAATGAAATACTAGGTAATAAAATTAAGATAATAAAAGGACATAGAGTCTAAGAGCCTTCCATTGGGAAGTTGAGTCTACATAGTACCAAGCTTGAGCTTTCTGATGCCAAGTGACTCTCCATGCAGTCAGCCCCTATGTAGTTACCCATTGAGTGTCTAACTAAAACCTATAGTACTTGCATTATCTCATGATCTTGGTTTCATTTGACTTTTACTATCTAGCATGAGTTTTAGCCATGGACAATTTCTTTTCTGTGTTTTTGGTTGGGTCATTATCTTTATCAACATAGTAGGAGTGGACCTATGGGTTTCATGTGGTTGGGAGGTGTAGCTACCTTCATCACTATTGGGAACTAGTTTATAAAGACTTTTTATCATTCCATTGCAACCGATGCTTGATGTTTCACTTGGTATATTTGGGATTCTAGAGTATGCTTTCTCATGATTTATGCTTTCATTGGAATGCTTGGATATCATGTTTAGATGATATTAGTTATTTTATGCATTCCTATATTATGATGTTTAGCATATGATTAGATGATATGATTTGATTAGTTGGAATATCTATTTCTTTACTTGTTAGCATGTTAGATTTCCCTTGCTCTTATGGTGTTATTACATTTTAGTAGTCATGCACTCATAAGATAGCTCTAGCTATCAAGTTGCTAGTTTGGGATATTACGCATGGGGGATGGCTAGGACTTTCGAGGTCTCATGATGCTGTTATGGTTGGGAGGAACCATGCAAGTGTTTATTCAATTTTTCACATTGTGATGTTGCTTTCAGTATGTTCCTTTACTATTATATTTTAGATGATTAGATGCAGTTTTTGTCTTATAGTTATTGCATTCGAGTGGCTAAGCCCTCAATTATGAATTGAATACTCCCCAGTGTGAAGGATTTTTCTCCCCTATCTTCTTGTCTTTTGTTTCCCTTTTTTTTGTTGTGAATTCTTATCTGGGAGTTTGATGTTTTGCATGGTGTCTTGTATTTCTTTGTGTGACTCATTATACTTCCTCGTGTAAAACTCAGCACCAATGTAATGTATTTTAGCTATTGGACCAAGTGTTTCCTCATGTGAACATTAGTTTCTCATGTAGCATGTTTTACTTCCTTGAGCAAAGTGGTACTTCCTCATGCAAAACTGTCTATTGGGATTCTTTTGCATAGAAAATAGGGGACATCTCTACTATTTTTGGGGGAACGCATTTTGACAACTTGAGTACCCTTTTGAGTTGCTTGTATTTCCATGCTTCGACAGATCACAGATTTTATGTTTTATTGTTATCTTTGGATTTTGTCTTCTTTTTTAGTGTGTCAATTGGATGTGGCATTTGGAGATTCGTTGGTTTCTAGGATTTTTGGTATGTTGATTGTCGTGTGCATCCATACTTATTTGTAAAAAAAATGTTGGCCTTTATTTATCCTTGTTCCAAGTATCTTCAAGTGGGGCATTACATCTAAACTCTAGATTTTTTCCATTGTCTAAGACTCATTTCCCTTTGTCTGTAACTCAGGTTCCTTTGTTTGAGACTCAGTTTGAATTGTCTCTGGCTTAGGTTGCATTGGTTACAACTTGGTTTGCACCTATTGTTTCTTAGTTTTCTTTGGTTACAACTACAGCCTTAGGTGACTTGGGTAGTGTTGACTACTAGGGTGATGCTATCTATTATTTTTGAATCACATTTTATTGTACCTTTGGTAAAGTATCAAGCTCAAATTAAACAAAGTTTTTGTAGTCTTTAGGTTCCTTGCTGCTTTATTCTTCACTCTTTTCTACAAACTCATCAAGTTTTACATGTACAATTTCTATAACCTTGTAAGTAGCAAGATTCAAACATTTATATGCTTTTCTCCTATTGGAGTAATCTTGGAATATACCTTCATCACTTTTTTCATCAAATTTCTCCTTCCTTACCTCTTTTAAGATATAATATTTGCTTCCAAATACTTTAAAATAATAGACATTAGGTTGGTAGCCATACCATAATTCATAAAGTGTTTGATTTGTATCTTTCTTCAATTGAACTAGGTTCAAGGTATGAAATTTTGTTTTGATTGCTTCCTTCTAGTATTTGGATGCAATATTTTTCTCTATCATCAGTGTTCTTGCACAATCCATGATGGATATATTTCTACTTTGTACTATGTCATTATGTTGAGGTGTACTAGGTGCAAACTCTTGTCTTTTAATTCTTCTTTCATTACAAAAATCATTAAATTCATTAGAGATGAATTCCCCTCATCTATCTAACCTTAGGCATTTTAAATTCTTTCTTATTTCTTTTTCAACTCTAGCCAGATACCATTTGAACTTTTGAAAAGCTTCATATTTGTCTTTCAAGTACATTACTATCATCATCCTAGAATAATTGTCAATAAGAAAAATAAAATATTTGTCTCCACTATAACTTTATATGGCTATTGCTCCACAAAGATCTATATGAACTAGTTCCAAGACTTCTTCAACATTTAGATTCTTATTTTTGAAGCTAGTTTTTCCCATCTTTCCAATTTGACATTGTTTGCATATAGCAATTTCACATTTCTTCAGATTTGGAATACATGTTACTCTTCTATTCTTATTTATAGTAACCAAATTATCAAAGTTTACATGACACACTCTTTTATGCCATAGCCAACTTTACTTGTTCCAAAAAGCATGAACTTTCAATGAGATCTAGATAGAATAGATTACCTTTTGTTTGTTTGTCATTCCCAACTAGATTTCCTTAACCATCTAGTAGCTTGGCCTTCCCATTCACGAATTCTACCTTCTATCCAATGTTGTTTAGTTGTGCCACACTTAGAATATTGTGTTAGTCCTTCAACCTAATAAGAATTATCACATTTGAGTTCATTAGTTAATGCAATGCATCCTTTTCCCTTTACATAACATGGTTCATTATTTCTAAATTTAACACTTCCACCATCATAGTGCTCCAAGTGTTCAAACTCAGTTTTATCACCAATCATGTGATGAAAACATCCACTATCTATTATCCATGTGTCATTTTTGCTAACATGAGAAATAAGTTCCATCTTTTCATTATCCTCATCATCTAACTCATCTTTAATACCAATGTATACCATTTCATCTTCATCATCACTATTAGAATCTTTAGTAATATAACAAGATTTCTTACCTTTGTCTTTGTAGTATTTGTAACTCTTGAAATCTTTCTTTCCTTTGAACTTGTTGAATTTTCTTTCAACTTTGTTTTCTTTGTTTGGACACCTTGCAACAATGTGACCAACTTCTTCACAAGAGAAACAAATTAATGGAATTTTTCCTTTATATTTACCTTTTCCTTTTGGTAACCTTCTTGCAATTAGGGCTTCAATACTTTCAAGGTCATCATCTGAATCTTCTTCTTCTTCTTCATTGTTAATCTTTTTTCCTTTTGAGTTACCTCCCTTTTCCCCAAGAGTTGTTTTTTCTTTGAATGTTGATTCTGTGTTGCAAGATCCAAGAAGATAGTTATGAAAGTTATCCAACTCAAAAGTTGTTAATCTTCCCAGTAGTGCATCCAAAGGTATATCTTTTGTGGGATCACATCTCATCTCTTGAATATTTGAATCTCTAATTGCATAAATAGGAAGAAGAGTTCTTAATACCTTATTGACTATTGTTACATCATCTATTGTTCCTCCTATAGCTCTAATTGTACTCACATTTTCTTTGATTCTTTTACTATATTTTACAATGTTTTCATCTTCTCTCATTCTCATCTAATCAAACTAGCCTCTTAGACTTTCTACTTTGGAACTTTTCACATTTTCATCTCCTCCATAGATCCTTTCCATTTTGTTCCACATATGAAAAGCAATAGGGCTGTCTTTGACTTCATCAAATTTAGAGTAGTTGAGAGAGGTAGCAATGTTAGTCATCATTGTATAGTGATTCTTTTTATCCACCATCTAGTCCATAGTTAAAGTATTTGGTGGTGCCATAGTCTAGTTCTCCAATAAGTGTAGGAATGTATCTCCAATGGTTCCCAAATGCAGCTTCACGAGTTCCTACCATGCTTTAATTTTTTCCCTATTAAGCTTGGGGATCTCTCTTCTATAAGACATCTTTGATCTTTAGCTTAGGACTTTGAAACCTTTTTTGCAAGCACCAACAACTTTGATACCAATTTTTGGAAATATTGGAGGAATAACTAAGAGGGGAGGGTGAATCAAGTACTACTAAAACAATTCCAAATCCCTTAGATGTCAATACAAACTTCTTATTAACTCAAATCCTTACACATATTGGTTATAACTAGATATTCATTGTAGCTTAGTTAACAAAGAAATCTTGAGATATTAATGTGTATTAACCTTTAGTAACTTAGCTGCAGAAAGATAAAGTAGTAAGAAAATAACATGATCACATGAGACACTAAGATTTAAGATGGAAAACCAATTTGGAAAAACCACCAATGCAACTAGTTACAACTTTTCACTCTTCAAAAGTGAGCCTTGATAGGAGCCAACCCTATTAAACATTACAAAACACATTGTTAGGTGTGACCTTGTTAAAGGATTTGAATCACCCTATTAGGAGTGGCCTTGTTAAAGGTCTTAAGACACTTCAATCTAGAAATACCACCTTGTTAGAGGATGTACAAAATTATTGTTAAGTCAGCTCTATTAAGAAATTTCTTCACTACTAGAATTGTTAGAGAGTAACAATGATTGACTTGGTTATTGAAGAAATTGATTTGTATATTTAGATCACTATTATGGCTTATCCTCTAGATCCTCCCTGATCAAAATATTCTTTGTAGCTCCTTGGATGTTCTTCTCTTAATTAGATATCTTTCTTAATTTGCATCTTATTCTCTTCCACAAGTTCATATCTCAATCCACAATTGACCTTGCATATTTATGAAATTCCAATGTAAAGTCAACTCAAATACCCTTACAAACAAACAATTAATATACACTAGGTCAGGTTGCATAAACCAAATAATAAACAAAAGAATTATCTTATCACTCACTTGAGCCTGAAAGTGAGTCACTCGATTAACACTAAGTTCCTTTAATAACCAACCTGACTCAGTTAACACTGAACTGATTTGGTAACCAACTTGACTCAATTTACATAGGAATTCTTCATTAATTGACCTAACTTAGTTTACACTAGATCACTATACTCTAGTTTCTTCTGAACTTCTGCTTGGTTGATATTGGAGTCTTTTGAGCTATGTTACTACTAGAAGTGCTCTATTAGAATGTAACATTTGTGTAACATTGATGACAATATAAAATTGAATAATTATTTTCAACACTTATATTAAGGAGTGTTTCAGATTAAGTACCAAAGCCCTAACCAAAATAGATAGAAATTAGTTCAGGGTGGGTTATGAAAGAATAATAAAATATAGGCTCACTAAAAATACATACTTCATGAATAGGGGTCAAAATAATATATTAATTCATGTTAAAAACATGGGCCCTTACTCCATTGACAAGTTTATACATTTTCTCAAAAACATTTATTATGGGTGTGCTCAATTGTTTGGATATGATTCTAAAGAGAAAATCATATTTGACTACATGTATATGTCAAAAAAAATTTAGAACCCTCATTCCTATTTAGAGTTTGATTTTGCTAGTGAGATTGATAAAGTCCTTCATACATAGCTAACTAGAGGGAAAATTGCCAAATCATTTAGCATTATTCTTTGGTGTTCCATCTCTTATTACTTTGGCTAGTTTAGAAGCTCTTAGAAGTCTACTACCACAAATGAACAAGGCAATTTATTACCTATTCAAATGTGGTGCAAATCTTGGGACAAACATGGAAGAGGTGGGGATTTCAAGACATTTAGAGATGTGTTTGATGTGTGGATTACTAGACTACTCAAAGGCTCTATCACTAGAATACCCAAAAAAATCAAGGTCATGTTAAGGAAAAAGGAGTACTTACTTGATGGGAAATATGAGTTCAACTTGGGGATTGGATATGAAATCCCGATTTGACACTAATTAGGGTATATAGATGTAGGCAATAACCACACATACTACCTCAATTTGTGTCTGAAAGGGTAGGTTTACTAAAATTTATCTAGCAACTAATGTGGATTGAAAAGGACATTGCATAGCCTAGAAGAAAGGGGAATCACATGCCCCACTTTATAAAATTTGATGGCTTCATAATTGGATACTCAAATATAAAGGAAGTACAAGAGTATATTATGAATAGTTCTTATTTTAAGAGTGTAAATGCAAGACAATATGATCCTAAGTGGCTCAATAAGTCTGTTTTTGCAAGTTTTTATCATCAAATCAATTTTGAGGAAGATATTATAGGGTATTGTGATCATATTCTAGAGATTATGTAGTGAATAAAGAAGTGTGATATTTTTCTTAGCATTGAGAAACAAAAGTTAAGTACAAGACTTCCCCATTTTTTTGATGAAATTGACTTGGAGGCCATTAGGGTTGTTAAATGTATCTATAATTTTGATGAGTTACAATAGGAGTCTATAAAAAAAAGAAAATAAGTTGAGAACCCCAACCTCATCTACTCAAATGAAGAGAAAATTGCTAGGTGGAGGTTCAACTTCAGAACCCAAGACTAGTGTGTCTAAAGGAAGCAACATCACACTGGTTACATATAAGGATTCAAATGAGGTTGCCCAATTATTAAAAAATCTAAAGGAAGGTACTGCAATTAAAGAACCACAACCTTGACCATTGTTCAAGGAAGAGATGTGTGGCTATAATCATTCCTTAACAATGGAAAATGAAACAATGATTGATATTGAGCATGAAAGGGAAGTAATTACTTAGTAGTTCATTAAGTAGGAGGACTTTACTAAGACACAATAGTTTATACACTTCTAGATCAAGTATGGAATGAAGGACTTGGATGAAAGGAAAATGAAAAGGTTGAAAGGGGTTGATGAGTCTCAACATGCTACTATAATTCAACAAATGATTGATGAGTTACATCTTGATGATATAAACTACACTAAGGAAGAAGATAGAGAGATTGTGTGCAAGAGTGATATCCTCATTGTGCTTGTCCAATAAGATGATGTAACTTTTTCCACTAAAATTGAAACTTAGGATAAAATAGAAGGATCAAGATTCAATCCTAAAATTTAAAAAATGGCTACCTGGGTTACTTTTAAAGGTGAAAAGCCTAAGTTAAATTACATTTCTAGGGGGACATAGGGAACAGTGGTGGTCAAGCCTATAGACAATAGTAACCCCTTACTTTCTTCAAATGAATTAATGCATAGAGCCATGTCCAATAGGGCTCAAATGAAACATATGAATGAGAGGATTGAGGAATTTTAGATAAGATAAATGGATATGAAGGAAATTATTAGTACGATGCATACAAAAACAAGGAGGTTAGAGAATTAGCTTAATAGCATGAAACTCCTTGTAGCACCTAGAGCCATTGTTATTCACCAGCCTATAATCCTTGTCATTTAGGTCAAGGAAAAGAAAACTAAAGAATTCAAGGATGAGAAAATGCATAAAGAATGAACTTATAGGAATCTTGAGGATATCCTGACATTCAATATCAAAATGATTATAGGAAAGTACAATGAAGTGTATGAAGGTTTTCAATGCATAAATCACATGCTTAATTTCTTCAAAGACAACAAGGTTGTATTGATGAAATTAGAGAGGAAATGGATGCCTTTCTAGTATGAATTGAGCCAACTGTATGAAATAACTAAGAGGGATCCAGATCCTTCTTGGCTAATCAAATCTATTGTTGATATTTTTGAAGCTATACGAAAGAGCCTAGCCTATATGGAGCAGGAACAACAAAAAATAAAACTAAAGGTAATACTCATTTCCTCTGTTGAGCATTGTCTCATACCTTCTTTGATTGATAGTGATGGGAAGACCAAAATCCTGGAGGAATGGAAAAGTAAAATAATGAAGTTTCCAAAAAGGGCTGTGAATTTCTTCAAAGAAAATGAAAGCTTCTAGAAAGATGATTTCCATACTTTATTGCATAAGGTCATTGCTTTGGAGAGAAAGTTTTTTAGATTTCAAACTGATGTTAGAGTGGCCATAGGAGAGAAATGGAAAGACATACTGAAGCTCATTTTTGAGGTTTCCATATTTACATAGCCTACTCATGCATAGATCTCCAAATGAATCAATGAGTGCATGGAAATACCTAAGCTAGTGCGGGTGGAAGGAGCAACACATGAAGAGGAAGAGGTCGATGTTGAAGAATGAATGTCATATGACCCTTGTTAAGTTAATATTTTATTTATATTCATTAGCATTTAGTTAGTTATGAATAGTCATATAATTAATAGATCTGAAGCTCTATTGCACCCTTCTTTATGTATAAGAAAGGGTACCAGGATCTTATTTTAGATAGAAGTTACAAGTTATAAAATACATACAATTTATTCATGATACAATTTGATATCTTGGATATATCTCCCCTTTTTTGTGCAATATTATAAAATAATTTAAACTTTAATGGTTGATGCAATTTTAGAATTTATGTAATCTTTACTATTTTATTATTATTCCTTATTTTGTATAGCAACATAAGATACTTTCCTTTGAAACTCTATTCTTTTATATGGGTGTTCACTAACTCATTTTTATTATTTTCCTTTTTAATTTATTTTATTGTTGATGGATTGAATTGTATATGTATCTTTGAATATCAAATGTTGCATGTTATGTAATGTCTATCTAATTTATCTCCATCATTGGGGTTAAATTCACTTAGACTAAGGTTCATATTCACAAGTTCTATGTCCATTAGTTGATGTTGTGCATGTTGTCTTTAAGTGTTTGATGATACTTTGATTTAAGGTTAGACTCAATTTACCCAATGGCAAAGGACTGGTCTAGCCATTATTAAGTTGATCAATAGTTATAATTAGTAAGGTTCTATATCTAATTACTAGCATCACATTAGGTCACTGTTACTATTTCCACCATACACTTACATTTAAAACACCCTTTTAAGCATTCTAAAAAGTACTTAGTTCTATAGTCTTAATTTCTCCTTGAGAATAACTTGTTATCTCAAGAGTATCAGTTAATTAAATTTTCATAAGCCACGTCAAGTAACTCCACTAGGTACACCCACCTAGGTTAGAAGATCCTAAAGCGAAGAGGATTTTATCAATCAGTATCAATCCTAGTCATTGTCCAAATTGTGTCAAATTACCCAACATTGAGCAAGTAAGGCTCATAGGAATCCAACCAATAATTTGAGAAACCAAGACATACATTGTAATCATTTATTATGAGATTTCTAATTTATTCCTTGGTCAAAGGTGGGAAGAATCATAATCATTTTTTAAATTATCTTATGGAAATATTATGAGCTTTTGATTTTTTAAGGTGGAAGTTTAGATTTGGTAATTTGAAACAATACTTTTGGGTGTTTAATTAACTAGAGAAAATATAACAAGATTTACATCTGATTCATCTCTATTAGGAACATAAGTTACTCTTACTCTATTATGGGACAAAAGTGACATAAAATTCTATGTACATACTCTTTTAATCTAGTTCATTGTCAATTTATCAAAAACCATAGTTGATTATAAATTAATGGGAATAACTTGTGGTGGTCAACAAATGATTCTAAATCCACTACCCCTACTCTTCCAAGGTGTGGATCCTCCTGACTAAGGATCTTGGATTAAGTTGGTGCCCCCCAGCCAGTATCTTGGATTTCTTCTACCAGTGGAGAAGCCATCACTCTAGTTTGAACTCTTAGATAATGAGCTCCTGGACTCTCCCACACGTTTGCTGGGGAATCTGGAAAGAGCACAATAACAAAATATAAAGAAAGAGAGTCTCTAGAGTTCATAATCACTGAGAAAATTGAAGGTCTCATTCTAGAGAACTTTGCAATAAGGAAAGGAGGAAATATCAAGGAAGGTGGACTTAGAAAAGCTAGTAAGAAAGATAGGGCCATGAGAAGATAGGAAGCAAGATGGTCTTTTCCCCCTAAGGAATGGCACAAAGCCAACTTTGACAAGGCGACAAAGGAGAACCCTAGTCTAGCTGGAAGTGGAGGTATAATTAAAAATAGTTTGGGTGGAGGAATTGTGACCATTTTTTTCCCTCTTGGTCACCAGACAAACCACTTTGCAAAAGCCAATGTGGCTAGACATATTGTTAAGCTGGCCTTGGCCTCCAGGATCAAGCACCTGTGGCTTGAGGGCGACTCCCTAAACATCATCAATTGCATCAAAGGTCAATTTACACCTTCCTGGATGATTTCCAACATCATAGAGGACATCAAGTCTGACTTGGGCAAGTTCAAAAAGACTCACATCAAGCACGCTTATCAAGAAGCCAACTCGGTTGCTGACTAGTTTGCCAATGATGTCGTCACCAGAAACTTGATGATGACGTGGACAAACGGAGATGAAATCTCAATTACGGTGATTGAGTTGATTTGGTAGGATAGAATCTAGAGTACAAATAAAATCCCATTTTAATAATGAAAGGATTTTCTAAATCTCACATCGGAGGGGGAGTTATTAGAAATCATGCATGGAAGCATGCTTCGAGGGATGGCAAGAACAGAACCACTAAATATCATAAAAACATTTTTGATTTAAGCACCCAAAGGAAAATTGAGCACTATAAAACTGCTAGTGGTATATGGTTTGTAGAGCCAAAGGCAACCATGGTCAGAGAGAGGATCGAAAGAGAGCCCTGCGGGGAGTCAGAGAGCTGGAAGGAGAAGAAGAAGGTGTGGCACAAACTCAAAAAAGTCAGCATCACCAGGTTCATGGAAAAGCTTCACAACTTCAAAGTTGGGGTGACCAAGATCATGGTGGAAACATCGAGCAATGGGAGAGTCAAAATTAATGGTGTCACCCATCAAATTTTTTAGGGCTTGATCACGGAGGTGACGGACATTCCCTAGGAAGGCATGAATTTCTAAAGGGACAAAAAGATGTCAGCCAGTGCAGTTAGCATTGTTGTCAAGGACAAAATGGAGAAAGATAATCTTGTCAAGATTGACACCTACTACAACATAGAATCCATAAAAAAAAATTGGAGGTATGTTCTCAAGATCCTCATTGAGTATATCACTCTTAGCCCTAGGTTTGACAGGATAAGAATGCACCATTTTGTTTTGTTAAACCACTTTAGGCATGGTGTTAAAATTTATCTTCCCTTTTATCTTTACACTTCCATGTCCAAGATTATTGAGGGTTTCAAGAATATACCTATTACCAACCCTACCCTCCACGAAGGCCTTCTTCGCTTGGTTTACGAGTTTTTGAAAACTCAAACGAGAGGAAAATTCCTTAGTGACTTGAGCTGTGCTTCAAAGGACACTGCCAATTTTGATTCAAAGGATGTTCAGGTAGTGAAAAATGAGAATGAGGAAAATGCCACCAATGCCATCTCTTCCTACATTCCTAGTAGAAAGAGCCCTAGATGCCTCCCTCCTCCTCTCCGCAAGCCTGAGCCTCAAGAGGTAGATAGTGAGGAAGATGAGGAGACTGACACAGACTCTAAGGATGAGGATAGGGAGCTAGGGAAGGATAATTTGATAGAAGAGGAGAAGGGGAGAGGAGGAGGCTCAAGCTATTAACAAAAGGAGGAGGAGGCTCTTGATGGCCCCCCAAGAAATCCCAAGAAAAGAAAAGCTAACCAGGCCCTGCCCTAGGTAGACCTAAAAGCCTAGAGCATTGAGACCCCTGGCCCTGTCCTACCCACATCACCACCTAAGGAGATGATAGAAATTATGGTAGAAAAAAGTGGGGAGGTGATTAGGAAGAATAGGAGGAGGGCTTGGAGGAATTTTAACTTGGATATTGCAAGTTTGGGTATTGTTAAAGAGCCAATGAACATCCAGGTGTTGGAAGACCTTGATAGCAGAACCCACTATCATGAGCTAATTGACCCTACTTTGTTGGTCATTTTTGACAATGTGTGGGAAACCAGCCTCAACCTCTTGAACAATGCAAATAATAGCTTGATTGATAACTTCCATTCCATAAAATGATTGTTTCAGGAAATTGAGGCTCTAAAGGATAAGAAAAACTAGGATAGCAGCCAGAACATCTGCAAGGATCAGGCAACCATAAGAAGGAAGAGAGATCATGAAGGTAGTCAAAATATCTACAGTGGCCAGGACACAAGAGATAAATAGGAGGATAGACTCTCCTTGGTTGAACAGAAAGTATAGAGGTTTGATTCCATACACCAAATCATGACAAAATAAATCATGGACACTCTACACCCTGAATGAGAACATTGTCAATCTGGGGGATTCTCTGATGAGAGCCAGTCTTGGTGGGGACATGATGCAGAATACTAGGCTGGACTTTGGCCAAGAAGAGACTGGTTGGATAGACTCCAGGGATCAAGTGAACTAGGTGGACTAGGTGGAAACCTAGAACAAGAACCAAGAAGGAACAGACAATCAGAAGGATAATGAAGCTATAGAAACTCTATAGGATCTAGATAAGGACAACCATTAGTCTATTTCTCTTTTGGTTTTTCTCATAGTTTTTTTGGGTGTTGGCTCTTTCCTCTTGGCCTTGGGCCTTATGTTGGTTTTGGCTTTTCATAGTAGTTTCATGTTAGCTGGACTTTTTTAATTTCTATCTTTATGTTGTAAAACTTTTGGGTTTCAGGATCCTTATAAAACCTGTTTTACTTAATCAAAAACAAATGATTCTAAATTTTCAAATCATATGAACTATTTTCCACCATTTCTTCCTTGGTAACTACAATGTTTAGAAATTGGGAGTTCACGCTACTTTTTTGAAGATTCACAAATTTTGAAGGATAAAATTCAAGTTCCTCTACATACTTATCTTACACATTTGGAATGGACATAATTTTAATTTGTTTTTTTTTTAAATCTCAAGTTTTCTCATAGGAAAACTATTGTGCATGGGAACTTAGATGAGAGGAAGTTAGATTAACTCGTATTTATTTCATTATGAAATCTTGTCTTCTATTCTTAATGTACCTATTAACACATGTCTCAAATTGGGAGTCAAATTTTGCATGTAGTTATTGGAAGTTTTGTATCATTTCATGGGACAAGTATGTATCTTTTTATCTTGGGGTTGAGCTACATGTGGAGTATGAGGAAAGAGCATCCAAATTTTATGGAGGAGAATATAAATTATAGAAAGTTTCTAATTACTACAATTATTTCTTCAATTGTCTCTGCCAGTCAATTTTCTAAAGCTACTCACTATGAAATTATTTTGGGCATTGTTTTATGTTCTATGCATTACCATTGTAATCATCAATTTGTTAATTTATGTCCTTCCAAGACTTAGTGTCATGACCTGTGACTTTATTAGCATATTATGACCATTAATTTGTTAATTTAGATCCTACCAATACTTAATGTCATGATTTGCAACTTTATTCAACTCCATATCTCCTTTTACCTCACTACTCATCATGTATCTTCAATTCCCATTTTTTCATATGTTATTATTATCACCATCTATCTTTAGTTTCTACATTGTCTTTGGTAGGCTATTCTTGCCTCTCTTCTTCTAACATATGGGGCTAGATAGAAATGTTATAGGAATATCATGACTCTAAAATATGGGTACATATACCAAGATATGCATCTCTTGAAGAAAATATTAGAAATCAATGCTATTAGCAAGCATAAAGTCGAGTTAAGTACTATAATTGTTAGTGTTCAACTATTACAACTTATATTATTCTTTTAGTTAGTTATAGTTGTAGATGTAAGACTTTGAAATTGTATAGGATGAGATTGTCTCTCATAGTTATGTTAGTGAGAACCCACATTGAATTACTTTTATACATTCTATTTGGTCTTATTTGTTTTAGATTATGGTAAAATCAAGTTTTGAAGGGACCCAAAACCCATTACAAAAAACTAAAGATAAACATTAAAGCTCCACCAAGTTTTGCAAGGACCTAAAACCTAAAGTTTAAAACAACCAAACTAGGTTTTATAGGGACCTAGAAAAAAATGTTTAAACCATAAAGAATGACTAGGTTTTACAAGGACCTAGAACCTAGAGTTTAAACAAGCTGGAAAGCAAAAAGAAAAAACTAGAAAAATTTCCTATACTAGCAACAACACACTCACTACATAGCCAGCACCTATAGTAGCTCTTTGAAAATGTCTACCACCTCTTTGTATGCTTCTATAGTACTCTAGATAATGTCAGGTATAGAAAGAATAGGAGCCTCAAGGGTACATACAAGATCATGGTCAACCAAACTATGGCCTTAAGTAGTAGTGACAAATCAGTAAATCAAGGTTATGTCAACTTGACACATAATTTTAAAGTGGTTCTAGACTTTATATCAAAAAGTTGTAAGAAAATAATCCGTATGAAATTGAATGCAGTTTCTAAACTACTAGGCCTTATCTGGAGAAAAAAAATATTTGATTGGTCAAAAGTTTGGATTTTAATACAGTACTACAAAAATTTCAGGTGGAAAATAAAAAGTAGGTGTATGTCTGACCACCTTAATCAAAATCAAATGATAATATTTTTTATTATAATTATAAATATAAGAAGTAGACTCATGCTCAGATGTGACACATATTTTTTGGGTGTTTTTATTCTAAATAAATAATTAAATATGAATTTGCTACTAAAACTTTTTCAAAAAAAAACACTCTCACGTTTGACCACCTTAACTAATTGAAAACTTTAACAAATTAATTTTTTTTTCCTTATACTAAGCGAAGCATAGAATGTGATACAACTTTTGGATTTAAAAAATGTTATACCATTTAAAAGTTAAATTTTTTTTTCAATCAGTATGTCAATCAGCACTTTACAATCATCTTCATTGATAATTAACTAATAAACACATATCAAACTTAGAATTTGACAGCAATTATACTAATGGAATTTTGAGAGTGTTATAAAAAAACCTTTTTCGTTTCATTCAATTTTGATGAAAATAACATTGTCAGATGGCTACTTGAAGCCTAAGTGTTAGTGAAACCCTTCTCAAACATATTTTTTGGGTTGACCAAATAGGCTTGGTAAATACCGAGCCTAATCAGATACCCAAAATAAAATTGGGTATTCGATCTGTTGTTGTATCAAACTATAATCTTATTTTACTCAAGACAAAGATATAATCAAATTCTGAAGATGATAAATTTAATTGAGATGGAGGTGAGAAGATCCAATGTTATTCTTATCTACAATTTGCAATACATATACTGGAAGACTTGTTAATGTTATGTGTTCATTGTGTATGTTAAAGCAAATGAGATCGCATATTATATATGCGAGCAGATAAAGGAAGTCATGGCTAATAGTCGTGACTCATATATATGAGTCACATCTATTAGATGTGACTGTGATTAAGTCACGGGACGTGACTGTTAATAAGTCACGGTTTTAACTAAACCCATGAGACTTGCGCCCGACACATAAAACCTATGCAAATACACACACTCGATATTAATCGAGTTTAATATAAACTGACACACATAGTAATAGTCAGTTTTAATATATATTAATATGAATAGATTTAAAATCAAAAATTATGTCATAATTTATATTTAGAATATATATATATATATATATAATATCTCATATATAATATAACATAAGTCTAATTATAAGAGTTATAAATAACTCTTCAACTAATCTATACATCAACACTCCCTCTTAGATTAGTAGGGTATACAGGTATAAGAAATCTTTGATCAGAAGACTTCTTTTATCCAATGTCAAATATAAACATTGTAACACATGAGAGTTTGGTCTACAAGAATATCACTTTCATGATATTCACCAGTCTCTCAAAAGTAATGGCCTATCAGAAACATCAACTTAATGATGATCACCAAATGCTCAATGTTGTAATGGCCTATCAAAATATCAGGGCATGATATACACCAAGTACCAGAAATATATCTATACAAACAACTTGTAGATAATCAAATTAATGATATCAACTGCCTAGTTGTTTTATTGACAAGATAAAGCCCTTACATGAAACACTTTCACAAAAAATGAATCATGCTACAAGTTATTGTAAGGACGTCACATTACAACAACTTCTCCTGATACAAGTGAAAAACCTTTTGAAGTCATCACTTCTTAAGAATTTAACACAGGTTATATATATATATATATATATATATATATATATATATATATATATATATATATATATATAATGTACAATAATCAATTTCTCTGAGACATGTCCTCAGATTTTACAATCATACCAAGTTCTTTACGAAAAAGTTCCACCTTTGACTTATCAAGTGGTTTGGTAAGAATGTCTGCAATTTGATCCTCTATACTAATATATTCCAGCTTGATTACATCCTTCTTAATCATGTCTCGAACATAGTGGTAAGATATCTCGATGTGTTTAGACTTGTTATGAAACACAGGATTAAGAGATAGCTTGATGCAGCTCTGGTTGTCACAATAAATAGTAGTAGGTGGAAGAGGCTTCCCAAATAATCCAAATAGAAGTTTCCTCAACCATACAGCTTCTCTTGCTCCCATAGATGCGGCTATGTATTCAACTTCTATAGAACTCTATGCTATTGAAGATTGTTTTCAACTAAACCAAGATATCATAGTTGAGCCCAATGTGAAACAACATCCTAAAGTGCTCTTATGATTCTCTGAATTTCCTACCCAATCAAAATCTATATATCCTTTCAAATTTAATTCAGTTTTAGAGTATTTGAGACCATATCCAATAGTACCACTAAGATATCTGAGAATGTGCCTTGCTGCCACCAAATGAGTTTGTTTAGGTTTGCACATAAACTGACTGAGAACATTTACAGCATAACAAATGTTAGGTCTTGTATTCACCAAATACATTAAAGAACCAATTATCTGTCGATATAGAGTAGGATCAACACTTTCAGAATCTTCAGTTGCTTCTTTTAGTTTCAGGAGATTTGTTTCCATAGGATTTTTCATTGCCTTGCTATCCAACATGCCAAATTTGTTAAGTAGATCAAGAGTGTACTTGATTTGATTTAGAAAGATCCCTTCAGAATATTGCCATACTTCTAGTCCTAAGAAGTAGTGTAGTATTCCTAGATCTTTCATTTCAAATTCAGATATGAGAGCTTGTTTACATTTTTCAATTAAATGATCTTCTCCTATAATCAAGAGATCATCAACATATAAAACCATAATTAACATATCCCCCTATATTACTTTGTAATATAAATTTGGATCTGCAATGTTTTTAGAGAAGTTAAGTTTGGTTAGATGCTGATCTATCCGTTCATACCAAGCTCAAGGAGCTTGTTTCAATCCATATAAAGCCTTTTTCAACTTGCATACATGAGTTTGTTTATTGTACACTTCAAATCCTTCAAGTTGTTCAAGATAAACTTCCTCTTCTATAACACCATTCAAAAATGTAGTTTTTACATCCATTTGATAAATTTTCCATCCCTTGGATGTAGCAATGGCTAAAATAGTTCTGACTGAGGTATATCTGGCTACTGGAGCAAAATTTTCATCATAGTCTATTCCTTCCTTTTGGGAGAATCCTCTAGCAACAAATCTAGCTTTGTATTTATCAATACTTCCATCTACAACATGTTTTATTTGGAATAGCCATTTGGAGGAAACAAATGATTTATTTTTCGGTCTAGAAACAATATCCCAAACATCATTCTTAAGTATAGAGTTATATTCTTCTGTCATGGCATCTTTCTAGTGTTGATGTTTTATGGCTTCTTTTACATCAGATGGTTTAGATTTTTAAATTTTACTCATTGGTGCAATCTAACTTGAGTATATATTAGGATGTTTCCTCTCCCTAATGAACTCTAAAGGAATGGAATTATTTTCTTCAATTAGCTTTCTGGCCCATAAAGTTCTTTTCCTTTCCTCGGAGGTGTGAGTAATGTCCATAGGTTCAATTTGTTTAACTTCCTCATTTATAGACTCCCTCTCATTATCAGGATTTTGATCTTCTAGAGTTTCTTCTAAATTTGATTCATCTTTAGATCTCTTGTAGGCCAAATCTTCATCAAATATTACATCTTGATTTAGTTCAATATTCCTTTGTCCAGGGATATAGATGTGATATTCTTTTGTGGTTTCACTATAACCTACAAAGATTCCTTTCTTTCCTAAGGGCTTTAATTTGGTTCTCTTTACTTTAGGAATATGTACATAGACGGGACAACCAAAAATTCTTAGGTGCTTAAGATCAGGTTTCTTCCCAGTAAATACTTCTTTAGGAGTTTTTAATTCAAGATAAGAGTGGGGACATCTATTTTGAAGGTAAACAGCAATATTTGAAGCTTCTCCCCAAAGAAAAGTCTCAAGACTTTGATCATGAAGCATTGCTTTCACAGAATGAACTATAGATCTATTTTTTCTCTCAGCTATTCCATTTTGTTGTGGATTGTAAGGAACTGAACACTCCCTCTTGATCCCGACAATTTTACAATAGTCTATAAAGATATCAGAAATGTAATCCTTACCATTGTCTATTCTTAATACTTTTATTTTCTTTCCAGAAAGGTTTTCTACGATGGCTTTAAACTCTTTAAATTTAGAAAGGATTTCTGTTAGATTGTGGTGACTGATCAGGAAAGTACTGTACATATTATGGCCGACATATGGCTGACATGGTATAACTCTTAAGCGGTTTAATACTTGTATAAAAGGGCTTAGGGTTGGGTATTTTCATAATGTTGTGATGCAAAATTGGTTCTTGCGGCGGTATTGAGCTGTAAGGGATTACGGATTGTAATCAGGTTGTAATCACTGGATTGTAATAAGATCAGACTTGTTGTTTGGTGGACGTAGCCTAGGGATTGGGTGAACCACGTTAAATCTTGATGCCTTGTGTTCATTTTTGTGTGTTCTATTATTTTTTCTTTTATTGGTTATATTTGCATGTAGTTTTTATTTCTGTCTGTGGTTTATCCTAACAATTTCCTCAGATTCTTTACTTTTAAGAAAATAGATCCATGTCTTCCTAGAGAAATCATCCACAAATATGATGTAGTATAGAGACCCTCCTAGAGATGGAACTAACATATGACCACATAAGTCTAAATGAATAAGTTCTAGAATTTTTTTGGATTTGGTTTGACTATTATGAAATGTAGTTTTGACATTCTTCTCTAGAGCACAACCTTTACAAGTTCCTTCATGATATGGATTAAGTTTAGATATACCTGTTACCACTTTTGCTATAGAGGATAGTCCTCAAAAATGAAGGTGACCTAATCTCCTATGCCAGATTTCATTTTCTTTGAAGGAATCGTGAATAAGAGCTGAATGAACGATACAGTTAACCTGATAGAGACATCCATGTCTTGAGCCAATTTTGTATGCATTTTTAATGTTAGAGTTCTTAGGCCAAGCTAAGACCTTTCCTTCCATAAATGTAATTCTGAGTTCTTCATCTTCAAGAGCAAAGATAGAAAGCAAGTTTCTTTTTATGCCAACTACATATAGTACCTTAGTAAGTTCAACTGTTTTCCCTGATTTTAAATGTATGGTACATGTTCCTATTCCCATTACGGGGTAGCTTGAATCATCTCCAATGGTTACTTCATCAACATAGTCTTCTTGAAGAGAGTCTAACTGCCCTTTAAAACCTGTGATATGTCGAGAGGCTCCACTATCAATTACCCAAGTGCATGATCTGGATGATGCTTCACTGGATAGTGCTGAATAGAAAGCATTATGTTCAAACTTTTCATTAGAGTTTTGAATGGTTGCAAATGAAGCTTGAGTCTTGACTCTATCAGGACATCTGGATGCTGGATGTCCAAATTTATCACACCTATAACATTTCATTTTGGAGAAGTCGGTGTGCTTTTTCCTTCCTTTGAATTTTTTTTTCTTCTTATTTACTTGAGTAGATAGAGCATGTATTTCTTCTTTTGAGGAGGAAACATTTTGACCTCGAGCTACTTGCATGCACTCTTCTTGTATATAATCAGCTTTTAGTCTTTCAAATTTAGGTAACTTAGATTGAGAGCATACCCCTTGTCTAAAGGTGTCCCATGATAATGGAAGATCTTTTAGAGCCATAATTGTTAACTTCTTTCCATCATATATATGTCCTACAGAAGACAGTTGATTTCGAAGATCAGTTATTCTCATGAAGTAAGAGGAAATTTTCTCTCCTTTATTCATTTTGATATTTGACATTCTATCTTTTAATGTAATGATTCGAACAGTATTGTTTATCTCAAACATATTTTCAAGAGCATCGTACATCTCATGTGCAGTATCTAATTCTGAGATTACAGGAAGTAAATGAGTTTTAACTCCGTCCACAATAATTTTCATGGCTTTGTTGTTATCACTTTCCCATTTTTCTGTTTCATTATCTCCTTTAGGTGGCAAGTTAGATTTATCAATCAACTTTATTAAGCCATGTTCTTTGAGTATGAGTTTCAGACGTAGCTTCCAGCCTGCAAAATCTAGATCACCTTCAAGCCTATCTTCAAGTCTCATGCCATTCACCATTTTATTAACAATATATTATGCCTCTAAAATCTAGAAAATTTATTGTTTGATATCAGGATACTTCTTTTAATCCTACTCTGATACCATGTTGTTGTATCAGACTATAATCTTATTTTACTCAAGACTAAGATATAATCAAATTCTGAAGATGATAAATTTAACTGAGATGGAGGTGAGAAGATCCAATGTTATTCTTATCTATAATTTGAAATACATATACTGGAAGACTTGTTAATGTTATGTGTTCGTTGTGTATGTTAAAGCAAATGAGATCGTATATTATATATGTGAGCAGATAAAGGAAGTCATGGTTAATAGCCGTGACTCATATATATGAGTCACATCTATTAGACGTGACTGTGATTAAGTCACGAGATGTGACTATTAATAAGTCATAGTTTTAGCTAAACTCATGAGACTTGCGCCCAACACATAAAACCTACGCAAATACATGCACTCGATATTAATCGAGTTTAATATAAACTGACACACATAGTAATAGTTAGTTTTAATATATATTAATATGAATAGATTTAAAATCAGAACTTATGTCATAATTTATATTTAGAATATATATATATACATATATTTATTTATTTATTTATTTATTAAATATCTCATATATAATATAACATAAGTCTAATTATAAGAGTTATAAATAACTCTTCAACTAATCTTTACATCAACACGATCTATAATCGAGTATCCAATCACTGCAAGTTTTCCAATTGCAATTTTGGAGGGAGAGAAATTTGAAAGAAAAGAAATTTTCCAATTGCAATTTTGGAGAGAAATTTGAGAGGGAAACTTTAGAGGGTTTTAGAAGGAAATTTATTTGGGGGAAGTGTGGAGATTAATATTATTATTACATTTGATTATGATTATTATTATTAACTATTATTATTATATATGTTTATAATTATTATTATATATAGTAATATGTATAATTATAATTATTAAATATATATAGTAATATTATATGACTATTATTATATATAATAATATATATGGTTATTATTATTATTAAATCTATAATCTAGTAACATATATGATTATTATTGTAATATAATCTAATAATATATTATTATTATATTAAAATATATAGTATTATATTAAAATATATAGTATTATATTATTATTAAATATAATATTGTCATGAAATGCATTAAAAAGGGTCATAGGTTAACCTATGACCACTTTTGACACATTTCATGACAACATATGTCACTAGGGCCCCTAGTGACCCCTTTTGATGTATTCCCAATGAGTCCATAGGGGTCTTAGGGCCCTTAGGGACATGCATTGTCATGAAATGCATTGAGAGGGGTCATAGGTTAACCTATAACCTATGACCCCTCTCGATGCATTGGAACCAACCAAATGCATCCCTAGGGGCCCTAGAACCCCAAAGGACATAGGTTGTCATGAAATGCATTGAGAGGGGTCATAGGTTCTTGATGCATTGGAACCAACCAAATGCATCCCTAGGGGTCTTAGGGCCCCTAAGGACATACGTTGTTGTGAAATGCATCGAGAGGCATCATAGGTTAACCTATGACCCCTCTGGATGCATTAGAACCAACCAAATGTGTCCCTAGGGGTCCTAGGTCCCCTAAGGACATACGTTGTCATGAAATGCATCAAGAGGGGTCATTGGTTAACTTATGACTCCTTTCAATGCATTTGAACCCACCACATGCATCCTTAGGGCTCCTAGGGCAACTAGGGACTTACATTGTCATGAAATGCATCAAGAGGTTTCATAGGTTAATCTATGACCCCTCTCGATGCATTGGAACACACCAAATGCATCCCTAGGGGTCCTAGAGCCCCTAGGGATATACGTTGTTATGAAATGCATCGAGAGGGGTCATAGGTTAACCTATAACCTCTCTCGACACATTGGAACTACCCACATGCGTCCCTAGGGGCCCTAGGGCCCCTAGGGACATACATTGTCATGAAATGCATGGAGAGGGGTCATAGCTTAACCTATGACCCCTCTCGATGATTTAGAACCAACCACATGCATCCCTAGGATTTGTAGGGCCCCTAAGGACATGTGTTGTTATGAAATGGGTCGAGAGGGGTCATAGGTTAACCTATGACCCCTCTCAATGCATTGAAACTAGCCAAATGCATCCCTAGGGTTCTTAGGGACCCTAAGGACATACGTTATTGTGAAATGTATCAAGAGGGGTCATAGGTTAATCTATGACCCCTCTTGACACATTGGAACCAACCAAATGATTCCCGGGCCCCTAGGGACATACATTGTCATGAAATGCATCGAGAAGGGTCATAGGTCAACATATTGGAACCAACCAAATGCATCCCTAAGGGTCCTAAGGCCCCTAGGAACATACGTTTTCATGAAATACATTGAGACGGGTCATAGGTTAAATGCATTAAAACCAACCACATGAGTCCCTAGGGGTCATAGGGCCCCTAGGGACATATGTTATTTTGAAATGCATCGAGAGGGGTCATAGGTTAACTTATGACCCCTCTCAACTCATTGGAACCAACCAAATGCATCCCTAAGGGTCCTAAGGCCCTTAGGGACATACATTTTCATGAAATATGTTGAGATGGGTCATAGGCTAAACACATTAGAACCAACCACATGCATCCCTAGGGGTCATAGGGCCCCTAGGGACATACATTGTCATGAAATGCATCAAGAGGGGTCATAAGTTAACCTATGACCCCTCTCAATGCATTAAAACCAACCACATGTGTCCCTAGGGGTCCTAAGGCTCCTAGGGACATACGTTGTCATAAAATGCATCGAGAGGGGTCATAGGTTAAACTATGACCCCTCTTGATGCATTAGAACCAACCAAATGTGTCCCTAGGGGTCCTAGGGCCCTAGGGACATACATTGTCGTGAAATGCATCCTATGACCTATGACCTCACTTAATGCATTAAAACCAACCACATGCATGTCTAGGGGTCCTAGGGCCCCTAGGGACATACGTTGTAATGAAATGCATTGAGAGGGGTCATAGGTTAAGCATTGAAACCAACCAAATGCATCCTAGGGACATATGTTGTCATGAAATGCATTGAGAAGGGTCATATGTTAACCTATGACCCTTCTTGACACATTGGAACTAACCACATGCATCCCTAGGGGCCCTTTCCTAGGGCCCTTAGAGACATATGTTGTCATAAAATGTGTCAAGAGGGGTCATACTTTTTAATGCATTAGAACCAACCACATGTGTCGCTAGTGGTCCTAGGGCCCCTAGGGACATATGTTGTGGTGAAATGCATCAAGAGGGGTCAACCTATGACCCCTCTTGATGCATTGGAACCAACCACATGCATCCTTAGGGGTCCTAGGGCCCCTAGGGATATACGTTGTCATGAAATGTGTCAAGAGGGGTCATAGGTTGGAACTAACCAAATGCATCCCTAGGGGTCCTAGGGCCCCTAGAGACACATGTTGTCATGAAATGCATTGAGAGGGGTCACAGGTTATCCTATGACTCCTCTCAATGCAGTAGAACAAACCACATGTGTCCCTAAGGGTCCTAGGGCCCCTAGGGACATACATTATCGTGAAATGCATCAAGAGGGGTCATAGGTTAACCTATGAGCTCTCTTGATGCATTACAACCAACCACATGCATCCCTAGGGCTCCTAGGGACATACATTGTCATAAAATGCATCAAGAGGGGTCATAGGTTGATGCATTGGAACCAACCAAATGTGTCACTAAGGGCCCTAGGACCCCTAGGGAAATAGGTTGTCATGAAATATGTCGAGAGGGGTCATAGGTTAACCTATGACCCCTCTCGATGCATTTTACAATAATATATGTCCCTAGGACCCCTAGGGATGCATGTGGTTGGTTCTAATGCATCGAGAGGGGTCATAGGTTAACCTATGACCCCTCTTGATGTATTAGAATGAACGACATGCATCCCTTAGGACCCCTAGGGACATATGTTACCTTGAAATACGTCAACCTATGACCCCTCTCGATGTATTAGAACCAACCAAATGCATTCCTAGGGGTCCTAGGGCCCCTAGGGACATATGTTGTCATGAAATGTATCGAGAGGGATCATAGGTTAACCTATGATTCCTCTCAACACATTAGAACCAACCACATGCATCCCTAGCAATTCTAAGGCCCCTAGGGACATACATTGGAACCAATCAAATGCGTCCCAAGGGGTCCTAGGGCCCCTAGGGACATACATTGTCATGGAATGCATCAAGAGGGGTCATAGGTTAACCTATGACCCCTCTGACACATTAGAACCAACCACATGCATCCCTAGGGGTCCTAGGGCCCCTAGGGACATACTTTGTCATGAAATGTGTCGAGAGAGGTTATAGGGTAACCTATGACCCCTCTTGATGCATTGGAACCAACCACATACATCCCTAGGGGCCCTAGGACCTGTAGGGACATATGTTGTCATGAAATGCATCACGAGGGGTCATAGGTTAGCCTATGACCCCTCTCAACACATTAGAACTACCCACATGCATCCCTAAGGGTTGTAGGTTTCCTAGAGACATATGTTGTCATGAAATGCGTAACCTATGACCCCTCTCGATGTATTAGAACCAACTAGATGCGTCCCTAGGGGTCCTAGGGCCCTTAGGGACATACGTTGTCATGAAATGCATCAAAATGGGTCATAGTTTAACCTATGACCCCTCTTAACGCAGTGGAACCAACCAAATGCATCCCTAGGGGCCCTAGGACCCCTAGGGACATAAGTTGTCATTAAATGCATCAAGAGGGGTCATAGATTAACCTATGACCCCTCTCGACCCATTTGAACCAACCAAATGTTTCCCTAGGGGTCCTAGGGCCCCTAGGAACATACGTTGTCATAAAATGCGTCAAGAGGGGTCATAGGTTAACCTATGACCCTTCTCGACTAATTAGAACCAACCACATGCGTCCCTAGGGGCTCTAGGGCCCCTAGGGACATACGTTGTCTTGAAATGCATCGAGAGAGGTCATAGGTTAACCTATGACCCCTATTGATGTATTAGAACCATCCACATGCATCCCTATGGGTCCTAGGGCCCCTAGGGACATATGCTGTCATGAAATGTGTCGATAGGGGTCATAGGTTAACCTATGTTCCTAACCTATGACCCCTTTCGACACATTTTAGAACCAACCAAATGGATCATAGGTCATAATAATAATAACAATAGTAATATATGTTGTTCTATTTAATAATAATAATAACATATATAATATATTATGTTATTATATTTAATAATAATATAGTAAAAATAATAATAATATAATATCAATATATATTATATTTATATATAATAATAATAATAATATATATTATTATAATATAAATATAATATATATATATATATATTATTATCATTATTATATTATTATAATATATATTATTAATATAATTATATATAATTATAATATATATATTATTATTATATTTATAGATAATATTAATAACATATATTATTATATTTAATAATAATATAATATAAATCACATATATTAATAATAATAATAGGTCATAATAATATATAATACATAACAATAATCCTAAATAATATTACTCATCATACATTCCCCTTAATTTCCTCCAAAATTTTGGCATCGATATCGGATATCTGATTTATTATATGGTATCCGATCTTAAATAGGATACCCAATTAAACTAGCATGATTTTCTCAAAATATTCCTTGTCATTACAGACCTGACAACATTGCTTTTTATGGGTCATTTTCATAGGTTTTGGGGAAAACTCACGTTTTGGGGCCCAAACTATCAAAAAATGTTTGATAATATATCATTAGGTGTTTGATATTGTCATCTGAATGGGGAGTAGTAGTCGTCAAAAGAATAAACACAAAAGGAAGGTATCTAATGAAGACATTGTGGCATATAGGGAAAGGGACAAGGTAAATCACCAAAGGAAAAGACAAGGTATGTTAAATGTGAGTCAAATTGACGATGAATTGGTTGAAGGTGAAATCATAGAGCCAGATAATGAATATGTGTAGTTGGGAAATGAAAATGTACCAATTGATAATGATAATGTTAGAATTGAGAATTTAGAGAATGAAAATTTGGAGGATGAAATGCTACCAGATCATAATGTAAATTGCATGATTGACCATGTCGAACATGACAATGCACAAGAACCTTACATATCTCCTAATTATAATCGACATGAAGGTTTTAGAACACCAAAATGGATAATTGAAATTGATGAAATGATTATTACCAGTTTGGAAGGAAAAAAATTAGAAAGAACCATTCAGTTATGGGCTTCAATATTATATAAGATGTTTTTCAAAAATAAGATAGTGGTGGAGCAATGTCAATTTTTTATGCACTTATTAAAGATGCAAAAGATGAGACCTATGCTTTTCAAATTGAAGATTCATATCAATAAAAAATTGGAAAGAAATGAGACTATTGTGAAGAATCTTTTCAGTACTCTCAATAGCATTGGGAAAAATAGCAAGGAGAAGGATAAGAGAGTTGCTTGAAGGTTATTACAACCTCTTTGGTAAGTCGTCATTTGAAAAAGGGTAGATATATGAGAAAAACTTGTATTGACTTGAACCTAAATTGTACTACTTTGAGAAGAGCACCTAGTAGATGAGAGAAAATTGATGATCCTCTTCAAAATGAAACATGGGCTTTTGGTGGGAGACTTTTGTGTTCTGATAAGAAGCTATTTGATGATGTGAAGGAAGAAATTACACAATTTTGTCACTCTAGCTCAAGAGTATCACCCAATGCTAAAGACATGTTAAAGTTGAGAATTGGCATCAGAGATCACATGCCACATCCTAAACATTATTTGGAGGTAAATCAAACTATGTTGTTCAAACAATTTAGAGAGAGTAATCCAACTCTTCATATATCACAAAGGGCTTTTGAATCTTTGAAGCCATTTTATTGTGTGCCACTTAAAATTTGAAATACATGTTGTTGCAAATATCATGTCAAATTTTCTATGCACCATGAACTGTTACGCTCCATCCATTCTACTTTGCATGGTAAAGAAATGTTGGAGAATTGTGGTGCTAGTGGGCTTCTAAAATCATCAAGAGACTTGCTAGAACAATTTTTATATCGTAGAGTTGATGGTAGTTTCTTTTGCAAAAATGCTTCCTTAAATGAGAAGTGTTCAAAATGTGGTGGCTTATCCAAGTTTGACACATGTTTCCATGAGGGGTCCGAACAAGATCTTGGAAAGAAAATAGTAAAAAAAAAGGTATATGAAATAGTGACATACACATTGAAGAGTGGGGGTGAGAGCTCTAGATGTGAATTGGTTGCAAAAGAAATCAATGTATCTAGTTTTATTTCAAATTTCAAGACAAATCTTTTCTACAAGTATGAAACACATAGTCACAGGTCTCAATGGTTGGATCAAAAATTTAGAATGTGTAAGGAGACTTTTCTCACTGGAACTATTAAATCAGTTGTTGACTTTTTTGAGAACTACACATTACAACCTCAAAATGAGACACAATCTCAATATTACAACTCCATTTAGATTGCTATTTTTGTCCACATAACATATAGACATGCCCCTAATAGTGTGGAAGATAATCAGAAGATTATTAGAGGGTATCATTTTTATATGAGTGATGATAGATATCACTCTCATGAGTTTGTGTAACATTGTTTCAAGAATTATTTTGATTTCTTATAGGAGCATGCAATTGCTATGGATAGATATATCATTTGGTCAGATAATTGTACAAGTCAATTCAAGAATGTTCACATATTTTATTGGTTGTGTAGGATGCATGTAGAGAGGGGGTTCCTCATATTTGGAGTTTTTTTGAGTCTAACCATGGGAAAGGGGAACATGATGGAGCAGAGTCATGTGTGAAGAGAGTTCTAGTTAAGGAGAAATTGAAGATTTCTAGAGCAAAGCTTCTTGATGCTCATAGCATTGTTGATTGGTGTAGTTTAGCATTATCACAGGAGGGGGACTCTTGATTCAGTGGTCTGTAGGTTCTTTTGGTTGGTTGAGGAAGGGTCCATAGGTGATAGATCAGATTGTGCTATAGTGAGAGACTCATCAAAAATGCATTCATTTCGGAGCTCTGATTCTAGTACATGGACCATTTGGACACAACAACTAGCTTGCTTTTGTCCTAGTTATTTTTAGTGTGATTGAGATCACTGTGAATCAAGTGAGTAGGTGGACACATGGGCTCCACATTATCTTACTCCATTTTCTATCATACCCTCTATCAAAAATGATGACATGGAAAGTTCACTTGAGATCTTCTTCAACTAGAACATGTCTTTGCATTGGTTACACCATAGGGGAATGATAAGAAATTTGATTATTGGTTAGCATGTTGTGTAAGAGGTAAAAAAAAGCTTTCACAACTGATCATAGATGATGATGGATTCACATATCCTACTAGTTCAGTGGTTGTCACTGGAACATGGTTGCAGACATACATGCTTAGAAGGAATGGAATTCCTGCATTCAAAGACTATCAAAAGCACAAAATAATTCTCATATATTTGCATCTTATTATAGAAAAAAATTTAAAGTTGTTGAAGCATCAAGGAAGACAAAAAGTAAAAGAACTTTTTACTATTACTAATGTTGATCATGAAGCCCTGTTGGAGACCCTAAAAAAAAAAGAGGACCCTACTAGAACACTCGACTAGGTATATTTACTTCTTATGTTATTTTCTTCATAATGATTTAGTGAACCAATGATTATCTTGTTTAATACAATAAGTTACTAATATTTTTATGATATTGAAATGTAGGTACATCATGAAGAGTAGCCATGCATGAAGATAAAAAGCTAAATAAAGAGTAGAATGAAGAAAAATCTATTCTATTTTTGACACTACGATTTTTGACAATACTTTTATTGATACTATGGTTTTTGACACTACTATTTTTTACACAATAATTTTTGGTAGTTGTGTATTGATGTAATAATGATGAAACACTTGATATATTGTAAATGTAAACCTGTTGATTTAATGTAAGAAACAAAGATGATTTTACTTAATGCAATTTATGTGGTGGGACCTAAAATGATGATTTTAATACATATTAACACCAAACTTGCATTGTGCCAAATGCAAAAAACTTGAGAGAGTTAAAAAATAATATTTTTGCTTTTAATACTAACCCTAGTGACACCCTTTTTCTGACCGTGAAGACCCTCTTTCGTCCGCAGCCACCCCGTACTGAGGAGTGTCCAAGGTGCTCTAAGTGTGTTTCGAGGTTGATCTTCTGAGGGTTGTAACTCAGAGCTTGTGAGGGCTATTGATGAAATGTTAAATTCTATAGGATGGTCATGCCAAGGCCTAAAATAACCTATCTCATTTTTGAGAGATCATATTCTATTTGGATTTGGCACAGTGATCTTGCTCGATGCCAAAACTCGCAGTGTGCCTCAGTTCATAGGTGCACCACAACGTAACTTTGAAACCACTGATCTTGGCATCAAATTATCTGTACCATTAGCTTCAAATGGGTAGGTGAACCCTAGTGGAACCCTTTTTCTAGCTATGGAGACCATCCATCATCTACAGCACCCCATACCGAGGAGTCTCCAAGGTGCTCTATGTGCATTTCGAGTTCGATATTCCAAAGGTCGTAACTTGGAGCTCGTGAGGGCTATTGATAAAATATTGAATGCTATAGGATAGTGATGTTAAGGCCTAAAATTTCCTATCTCATTTTTGAGAGATCACATTCCATTTGGATTCAACACAGTGATCTCGCTCGATGCCAAAACTCACAGTGTGCCTCAGTTCATAGGTGCACCACAACATAACTTTGAAACTGCTAATCTTGGCATTGAATCATCAGCGCCATTAGATCTAGATGAGCAAGTGAACCCTAGTGACACCCTTGTTCTAGTTGCAAATACCATCCATCCTCCACGGCCACCCCGTACCAAGGAGTCTCCAAGGTGCTTTAAGTGTGTTTCGAGGTTGATCTTCTGAGGGTTGTAACTTAGAGCTCGTGAGGGCTATCGATGAAATGTCAAATGCTACAAGATGGTAATGATGAGGCCCAAAATAACCTATCTCTTTTTTGAGAGATCACATTTAGTTTGGATTCGGCACAACGATCTCACTCGATGCCAAAACTCACAGTGTGCCTTAGTTCACAGGTGCACCATAGTGTAACTTTGAAATCGCTAATCTTGGAATTGAATCATCAATGCCATTAGCTCTAAATGGGCAGGTGAATTCTAGTGACACCCTTTTTCTGACCATGGAGGCCATCCATTGTCTGTGGCCACCCTATACCGCGAAGTCTCCAAGGTTCTCTAAGTGTGTTTCAAGGTTGATCTTCTAAGGGTCATAATTTGGAGCTCGTGAGGGCTATAGATGAAAAATTGAATGCTATAAGATGATGATGTTGAGGCATAAATTAACCTATCTCATTTTTGAGAGATCACATCTCCTTTGGATTTAGCACAGCAATCTCACTCGATGTCAAAACTTGCAGTGTGCCTCAATTCATAGGTACACCACAACATAATTTTGAAACCACTGATCTTAGCATCAAATCATCAGTTCCATTAGCTCTAAATGGGTGGGTGAACCCTAGTGACACTTGTTCCAGCCATGAAGACCATCCATTGTCTACAGCCACCCTATACTGAGGAGTCTCCAAGGTGCTCTAAGTGCATTTCGAGGTCAATCTTTTGAGGGTCGTAACTTGGAGCTCTTGAGGGATATCGATAAAATGTTGAATGCTACAAGATGATGATGTTGAGACCTAAAACAACCTATCTCATTTTTAAGAGATCACATTCTGTTTGAATTTAGCACAGTGATCTCACTCGATGCCAAAACTTGCAGTGTGCCTCAGTTCATAGGTGCACCACAGCGTAATTTTGAAACCACTAATCTTGGCATCAAATCATCAATTCCATTAGCTCTGGATGGGGGGGTGAACCCTAGTGACACTCTTGTTTCAGTCACGAAGACCATCCATCATTCGCGGCCACCCCGTACTGAGGAGTCTCCAAGGTGCTCTAAGTGTGTTTCAAGGTTGATCTTCTGAGGGTCATAACTCAAAGCTCATGAGGGCTATTGATGAAATATTGAATGCTACATGATGGTGATGTCAAGGCCTAAAATAACCTATCTCATTTTTGAGAGATCACATTCTATTTGGATTTGGTATAGCAATCTCGCTCGATGCCAAAACTTGCAGTGCCTCAGTTCATAGGTGCACCACAGCATAACTTTCAAACTATTGATCTTGGCATTGAATTGTCAGTGCCATTAGCTCCATATGGGTGGGTGAACCCTAGTGACACCCTTGTTCTGACTGCGGAGACCATCCATCATTTGCAGCCACCCTATACCAAGGAGACTCCAAGGTGCTCTAAGTACATTTCAAGGTCAATCTTTCAACAGTTGTAACTCGAAGCTCGTGTGGGCTATCGATGAAATGTTGAATGATAAAGGATAATGATACCAAGGCCTAAAATAACCTATCTCATTTTTGAGAGATCACATTTCATTTGGATTTGGCACAATGATCTCGCTTGATGCCAAAACTCGTAGTGTGCCTCAGTTCATAGGTGCATCACAGTGTAACTTTGAAACCACTGATCTTGGCATCGAATAATTAGCACAATTAGCTCTGAAAGGGTGGGTGAACCTTAGTGACACCCTTGTTCTGGCAGTGGAGACTATCCATTGTTTGCAGCCACCTCATACCAAGGAGACTCCAAGGTGCTCTAAATGCATTTTGAGGTCAATCTTCCAAGGGTCATAACTTGAAGCTCGTGTGAGCTATTGATAACCCCTTACCAAGTTTGGTGAACTCATCTAATTAAGAATTTTAAAATGTAGCAAACATTACTCAAAATTGCAAAATTGCAATTTTGCAACTTTTTCTTGTGAAGTGAAAATGAGTGCAAAGAGTCAATCAAGGGTTTGATCACGACCATACAAGGTTGGAAACACCTATATAAGGTGTGAAATGATAGCATGCATTAATGAAGCTAGTTTTGTTAAGTGGATCAGTATGGGTAATCTCATCAATGTGAGAAATGTATAGATGTTATTCATATGGATATGGTATTGGGGAACCAAGTTAAAAAGGTTTGATCCAATCAAGTCTCCTAAGTTGGGATATTTTGAGGTTATGTTGAAATTGAAAAGTTGTAGTATGAGGATAGTAACAAAGTGAAGGGCTAGTTATCAAAGATTATGAGTCTAGGAATGAGTTCATGATTGGGAATAGAATTTATGGTTGAGGAGTGGAGTCCTTAAGTGTGTTGAGATTAGATCTGAAGCCAAGAGTTAGTTTCAAGGTTGAAGGTGGAGTTTAAAATCAGATTTGGGGTTATGTGAACCTTGTGTAGGAGGTTAAGAAGTGTGTTTATGTCATGATAGCACTTCAAATTAAACATTGCATCCAAATTTGATAATAAAGGTTGTTAAAATGTTATTCACAAATTATTGCATTTGAATCAAATATAACAAACATGATTAAAATTAATGATATTCAATAAACATGAACAATACACATGATCCATGATAAATTGAACAATACTAGATACTAAATTAATATGTATATCATTGTGCACATAAATGACAAAAATATATATCAAAATACTATATCCATAGATAAATTACACAAATATATATCAAAGTTCATGTATCCATAGACAAATTACACAAATATATATCAAAATACATAGATCCATATACAAAATGTGGCTGATCATGCCACCAAAATTTGTATAATATCAATGTTTTTGTAAACAATGTGGCATATGCCATCTCAAAATGTCTCATGACACATCCTATGACAACTATACTATCCTAGGCTGGTGGTGGATGATCAAAATGTAGCCTTTTCACTATACTAGGTGGATTATATGCCTCCTACATAAACAAAAAAGGAAAACCCAAAGTTAGACTACTAAATTTATATGATTCTTTGTATCTAACATTGAATTACTCAAATGCATAATGATCTTTTTTTTTATGATATTTTATACTATTAAACTTTTACAATAAATACCTCTCTCATTGACCTCCTACATTGGTCAGGAGTCCTCTCGTATGCCCTCGGCAATGCTTGTACCTTGTTGTGTGGCCTGTATATGTTCAAATATGTTTGTTAGATGAATCTATAACTTAAACTATAACATTGCAATTCATAGCATGCTAAATTTATAACATATTTAATCAAGAATTCAAACTACAACTTACTAGTGTAGGCTCATCATCAGGATATAGTGGTTGCATCATTAAAGATACAAAACTCTCCTATCCAACCTCGTGTGCACTAGGAGTTTCCTATGAGATACATTATAGTAGTTGTTAATATCACAAAAATTAGTTTTGAAATTATTTACAAAGACAAGGAAAATAAAAAATAAATGATACTTATACATATAATGGGGCTCTCAATGCAAATGGAAATGCCTAAGCATCTACGACGTGAAATCTACATGGGCTTATTGCCAATAGCCATGCCCTATACAATAAAGAATGTAATTAAATTTTAGTACCACAAACATTTTACAAGAATGCATCGATATTTAATCAAATGGAAAGCACCTAATTACCTTTCATTTATCAATCGGTCATGGCTCATCCCCCACACTTTGTCCCCCAAGGATAGGTGGTACCTGCAAGGTAAAATAAAGATTAGAAACATATATGCTACAATATCAAATAGAAAAAATAATGAGAACACAACATAATGTACTATAGATGTCTCAAGGCCAAATGAAATAGCTGAGAGTGTGGCATCATCAACCTATCTTAGCTCCTCCTCAGTCATCAATTAAACATGAATGAAGATCACATACATGTACAAGTCAGTATGGAAAAATTAAAATTACTCTATTATAAAAATTAACTTTAAATTTCATATGTCATAATAAAAAAAATGTATACACATACCGACACAAAAAGAGTCCATGCCTCTGCATGCCCCTTCTCTCTCGCATTAGGGTCTATAGCCTCTGCATGTGCATCTATTGTATCCTCATCTAATACAAACTGATACCCAAGAAGATCACTTATGAGTCCTAGACAAATATTCTTGCATGTAATGCAAGTATGAGGCACACAAATGTGTGATGAGCTAGCCAATGATAAACTTGCACCATCATCATCAACTCGGGGAGGCAAGACTGACCTTTCCTAAGATATCAATAGGCTACTTAGTCTATGGATGACTCTAATGGTCTAAGAGCTAGCCTCTATGATAATATTAGGATGCTACACTCGAGGAGGGGGGGAGACATTCGTAGGGGGGACAAAAGTGCCAGCTTTCTTCTACTGGGAAGAGGGTCTATCCTGAGGAGCTCCTAGTCCTACACCCATGTTGGGCTTCATGCTCCAATAATCGCCTTGAGTTTCAACACAAATTATGCATACAATTTTCTAAGGAAATAAAATGGAACCTTTAAATTGCTGTGTGGAGGGATGTCAAAAATCATCCACCAACGATCCTAAAAGTTTGCACGTATGGCATCATTTGTGCACCATTTAATCGATAGTTTGGGCTTTTTGCGGTCAACTGGTAAACTAGTTTTTGAGTTTACAAAAAGGGCAACCAAATCATCCTTACTTATATTGAGGGCCGCAACCTCATCATATTACAACCCATCATCAAACATCTCATGCATTTCGTCATGCTAACCAAGAGCAACATTTTGTTCCTCGGTAAGTGTTTCAATGTTACCCACTATGGTGTTTAATATGGATAACATAGGAGCCAATGTGGGTACAGTATTATATGTTGTTTGCAAAGCCCTCAATTCAGTGAGATTTTCAAATATCAAATCCTCGATTCGAGGAGGGTTTTGAGGGGGTAAAGGATCATTTGGTGGACAATTTTACACAGTCACTGGATTGTTTGGTGGGGGGTTATGAGGAATAGTATTCCTTGCCTCAGTATCATCATTTTGGTTTGATATACCTATTAATTCACAAAACATAATTTATATTAAAAAAAACCTAAATTTTAACAATTTCTATCGAAAAAACCTAAATTCTAACAAATTCAACTAAAATTAACAAATTTATAATAAAATTTGATAAATTTATACTAAAATTGATTAAAACCATTTAAAAAAATACCTATTATCTTGTATCTAATTACAAAATGGATATTCGAGCTTGAAAAATGCTATATCACTATCAAAATAGCAACCCTTGGGTTGTGTTTTTTTAAAATAACAATACAGTTATTAGGTATCTGATTTGATATCGAATACCTAATATTATTGGATATCCTATCGGATACCCCATAAGGGTTGGGGGCCTACTTTCCAAGTTTGGTACCAGGATGGGTGAAAAAAAGTCAGAGCAGATTTTGAAATGCTTTTAGACATTTTCAATCTCTATTTTTTTCACATCGCCACTTTTTTGGCACACCATGATCCTGCACATACCCTCAAGAGCCTCAGTAACCTTTTTCTTAGTGCTCTGCCTAGTTTTCTTACTAGCCCCACTTGGACTCCCCATCCATGCATTACTAAGAGACATTATCTCTTCATTACTCTTCTTACCCAGACTGGTAGCCATGACACATAGGCTAGAATTGACCTATTCCATTTTTTGACCACTTTCCTTTATAAGGTGACAAAGTTCCTACTCATATTCTTTAAGCTTCTCAAGGATGTTACCAATTTACACTTCCATATGGTTTCTCCTAGTGCATTCAACATTCAATTCTTTCTACATAACACCCATTTTCTTCTTGAGAGCCATTATTTTGTTATACATCAAAGAATCACTTTGAAGAGAAGTCTCTGCTTTAAGATTAGTTGTTCTTGTTTGTTACAAATACTAATTTTATCTATATTTATTAACTCTTGGAGATGTTAGAGTTGATTAAATGAACTTTTGTTTAAAATTATCATAGACCAATGTGCATTAGTAAATGATTGCACATATATGTGTTTTATGTCTTCATCCATCATGGGTATTGTGGTAAAGATAACACTCTCACATGCTTATGTAGAAGTTGTATTAATGAGAGGGTTTCAGTAAAAATTTGTGTGTTGATGTAAATTGATTTTTTGTCAATATTCTTGCATGCATGATTAATATATTGTGCACATCATAAGCTAAAATAAATTCATACTACATTTAAATTTTGAATGTGATAAAATTTGGATCTCTTCATGTTGATCAAGGAACACTTGATGATTCTATTTTCATATGTTTGATGTATGCATCTGGTTATCCATGATATTATGTAAATGGTTTTATAATAAAATTATTTTTTATTTTACAATTTTATTAATCTTATTAGTTTTACTTATTTAGACTTCCTTGATGTTGGGATGGGTACCTTTCAAGTTAGGAAAGATTTTGGGGAAGCTCAAAAACTTTGTGGTGGGGTGGAAAAGAACTTCTATAATATTCTCTCTCTTTTTTGTTTGCTTGTGCTGGTTCTCAAAGCTCCTATTAGGAAGATCATCATTCTTAAAATATTATGACATTCCTTGTAATTGAATTATGCTCTCTTTGGTTGATATTAGGTTAGTCAATTGATGAATCTTGTTAAACCATCATTTGTAAATTAAGATCTTGTTGGTTTATCTTATTTTGTCATGCTTGTATTTATTCATTTAAATTTAATAGATCATATATATTTTGTATATAGGTCAATGTACATATCAATCTTGAATCTTGTAGAAATTTTTGTATATAATGGAAATTGTTATTGGGACACTTGTTGTATAGGCCACTTTCCTTACAAAACATCACTAAGTTTGGATATGACTCAAGTTTTAGATAAAAAATCTTCATTAGATGTTAACTGGTGTATTTTAAGGATGGAATAGGGGTTTGGTCCATTCAAAGCTTAATATCACCAAGGATATTATGTAAATGGTTTTAGAATACAATTATTTTTTACTCTACAATTCTATTACTCCTATTGGTTTTACTTGTTTGGGCCTCCTTGATGTTGGGTTGGGTACCTTTCAAGTCAAGAAATATTTTGGGAAAGCTTAACAACTTTGTGGTAGGGTGGAAAAGAAATTATAGAATATTCTCTCTATTTTTTTATTTTTTGAACAGGTGCTCTAAGCTCTTGTTAGGGTGATCTTTGTGATCAAGACATTATGGCATTACTTGTAATTTACCGATACTCTCTTGGGTTGATACTAGGTTAGTCAATCGATGAATCCTATTAACCTATCATTTATAAATTAAGATCTTTTTGGTTTATGTTGTTTTGTCATGCTTATATTTCTTTATTTAAATTTAACGTATTATATATATATTATTGCTAGGTTAATGCACATATTGACCTTGACTCTTGTAGAATTTTTTGTAAATAATGAAAATTGATAATGTGACACTTGTTGTGTAGGTCACTTTCCTTACAAAAAATCACTAAGTTTGGATATGACTCAAGTTTTAGGGAAAAAATCTTCATTGGATGTTAACTGATATTTTTTAAGGGTAAAATAGGGATGTGGTCCATTCAAAGCTTAATATCACCAAGAATATTATGTAAATGGTTTTATAATACAATTATTTTTTATCGTACTATTCTATTACTCCTGTTAGTTTTACTTGTTTAGACTTCCTTGATTTTGGTCTGGGTACCTTTCAAGTCAAGAAATATTTGGGAGGAAGCTTAACAACTTTGTGGTAGGGTGGGAAAAGAACTTATACAATATTACTCTTTTTGGTGTTTGTTTGAATGGGTGTTCAAAGCTCCTGTTAGGAAGATCATCATGCTTAAAATATTATGGTGTTTTTTTGTTATTTATTGATGCTTCTCTTGGGTTGATATTAGGTTAGTCGGTTGATGAATCTTGTTAAACTATCATTTATAAATTAAGATCTTGTTGGTTTATCTTCTATTGACATGTTTGTATTCCTTAATTTAAATTTAATGGATTGTACATGTTTTTTGATTGTCAATGTACATATCAACCTTGACTCTTGTAGATTTTTCTATATATAATGGAAATTACAGATGTGGCACTTGTTCTGTGGGTCAATTTCCTTATTAAACATCACTAAGTTTGGATATGATTCAAATTTTAAGGAAAAAATCTTACTTGGATGTTATTGATGTATTTTAAGGATGGAGACCAACTATAGGTGTGTGGTTCATTCGAAGCTTAATATCACCAAGGATAACTTTAAGAACCCCCACCCCCTCAGGCAAAATTGTAAAATCTTGGTGAATCCAACAATTTTTTTAATTTTTTTTCCTTCTTTTTTTTTTTTTTTTTGGGGGGGGGGGGGGGGGGGGGGTGTGGATATTTTCATATTGATGGGCACTTTTCTTCAAATTAAGAAAAAGAATTATATTGGTGATTTTTAATGTATGAAAATTACTTAAAATTATGGCAAATAATTGATTATTGCGGGGGGAAAATATAATGTATGATGTGAATGTCTTGTAAAGGAAAATATTTATAAGTGTATAGGTGAAAATGTTCACTATATCAAAATAATTATTTAATTTTATTGACACAAATTTTATCTAGCATTTGAAAATCCCTTAATTTTAATTGTTAATATTTCATTATTTATGAGAAAATAAATATTATATTGGCAATTTTTTTGGTCCTTTGAAAAGTCACATTTTATTAATAGCCACTTTTCAAGATTTGCAAGTCATTATTGGGATGATGCCAAATGGCAAGTGATTAGAGATCTAATTAAATAACATCATATAGAGAGAATAACACCTTTCTTTGTTGCTAACTTGTTTGTACACTCTGCATGGTAGCATTGATAAGGGTGAGCACATTGACATGTCATACATATCTAGCTTCCATTATTTCATAATTTTAAATCTACTATTTTGGGTTGTTTGATGATCATAGATCAATGGCTAAAGATTTCTTTTGGCCCAGAATTTTGAAGAAAATCTAGTTTGACGAAAGGTCCCCAAAATGGAGATACGTATCACATCTTAACCCTATGTGTAGGTTATGTAGATGGTTAATAATTTTGCATGGTCTTGACCAAATTTACATAAGAAATAAATGTATTTTCACTAACATTATCTATGTGTGATCCACTTAGCATGCATGACTCCCAATTTGGTACCGACAATATTAAATTATCAATTTTACATAGTTGTGCATTTATGGGAAAGATTTATAGAGAGATATGATTTTTTTTTAATTGAAGGAAAATAATCAATAGAGTTATAAAAGGAATTTTTAAGTATCAAGGACTATTAACATATGATTTATGATTCTTTATATTCTCCCATTTACCTTAGTTAGATAAAGTGTTGGAGCTACCTATGGTTGAAATTATGTGTCTCAATTAGGTATTTAGGTCTTATAATTTGATATCTAGATTTCTAAAGATAGACACTCCTATCTAGTTGGGAAACACATGTGTGATGGACTAGAAGGTCATTTTAGGCTTGATCTCAAACACAACCCTCAAATCAACCTGTAAGGAGGCTAGGGCTTTACAAAAGAGGTTTTTAGAATGTTTCCAGGCTCAATGTTCTAACAAATGTTGGTAGATATTGAGTTAACATGGATATTACATCCTAATTTTTGACATCTCTTCTAGACCTTGGAGGAGGCAAGGTGGATATGTTGATGTTGAGGAAGTTTTTCAAAGAAGAATTCCTAGGGGATGTTTATGTTTCTATCTATGCAAAAATAGGTGTAGAGATACCTTGGGTGAGCTAAATACCAAAGATTATCTAGCCTATCCAAAAAATGGCCAAGCAACCTTTTATTTTTAGATTAAATTCTAACTAATTGATGCAACATTGGAAATATGTATGGATTGGCAGGGATTTTCTCTAGAAATGGTTTCTCTTAGATGCATTTTTAGAGTATGGAAGACTATGAATTCTTAGAGCTTATCCTCTGTAATGAATTCTACTCAAACAAAGGGAACAATCCTTAGTGTTACCCATGGTTGGGTACTCTATGGCTCTCTCTTGGTATTTTGGCATACAAGGTTTCTCTTCTTCTTTTATATCATCATATTATCAGTTCATCGCTAGTGTCCTAATTATTTCTTTTGACTAGTACCTCATAATATCCCTTGTTTTGGATTTGAAATTTTGGAAGGACTTCAACTATTGTAAATTTGTGGAACATATTAACTAAAAAAATTGAAGTTTATTTCAATTTGCATTCTGTGGTATTTTTCAATTTTATTCTTTTGCACCTAGTAGATTCTAGTTGTGAATGAAATGACCCAAACTGTATGCAATAATTTATGGATACAATTAAAATTACAATGTAGTACCAAGTTTGTGAATCTAAAAAATGAACAAAACTAATATATGTGTGTGTGATTTTATGAATTGTTAACAAAATAAAATTATAATACAATAGCAAGTACTCAATTGATAATTAAGAGTTAGTTGACTAGTTAAAGGTTGACAATGATAAATAATTTATAAAATAAAATAGTATGCCTATGCCTAACTTGAATCCTCTAGCAATTGTCTACAAAATATTATATTTGGACATTGGTCCAATGGTGCATATTACTTATTTTAATTAATTGTCAAAATAGATTATGCTTGGAAATGTTTTATAATGTATAAATTTTATAGTGCCTCTCAAAAAATAATGAATGTAGTGCATCTCCCATTTGATGGATGAAACCTTGATGATCTTTCCTTATAATGATCATGATTGGGACTCGTAAGTGGTCAAAGCCCTTGGGGTGATTTGATTATTGTTGCATTAGCTGGTAGTTTATGCTTATGCCTAATTGATGAGATTTTAGTTCAGGATTATTGATGGATATTGTTGGATTTACTATGATGTGCTTATGCTACGAATATATACATCATTCTTGCAGTAAAATTTAAAATGGTGCAAATGAGTGATTTAAATATACCATTTTAATAAATTTTAATTAAATCATTATTTATGCAAGTTCATGCACTATTGCTTCAACTATATTATTATCGTGCATCTCCACTTGATCAAGCTATTTATTGTGCAACACTTATATCCTTGATAATGACATGTGAGTTAGTGATTTGATTATTCATACCTAGACAATGTTGTCCCAATATTGGTGACATATCTATGTAAATTAAAACATAAACCCTCAAGTTAATTGGTAAATTTAGATTCATTATGTATTTCTGATTAGACATGTGAGTGTGTCTATGCATTTAGGAATCCACAGTGATCACAAAAGTTATTAGATAATTACAATTTAATAGTTTAATAGGAATTTTATATTTTCTTTTAACAGAGCGGTCTTAATAGATCTTTGTAAATCTCCTAATAGAGTCCTTACTTTGTTGTAAATGTGAAATCCTCTAATAGGGTGAGATCTAATAGTCTCAAAAGCTTTTAAAAGGGCAGACCCCTCACAAGGTAGATCATTAGATATAGTCAAACATTGTAACCCTAATAGGTTAACTTTATTACTGTAGTAGTGAAGATTTGTGGGTGTCATCCCCACCCCAGTTTTACCTTCATTCTACAATATTTCTAGGTAATCAAAATCTTTGTGTCATGTGATTACTTTTCATTCATGTAAATGATAGATTAGATCTATATGATATTATAGTTTGAGTTTATAAGTTCTGTATGCATAAAAAATTGGATATGAGATGGTAAATGTGGTGAATGCATTATGGAGTTATTGAAAAGGTTAAAGTGTTACAGATCCTGATTCACCCCCACCTCTTAGTATCTTAGTGTCTAATCAAGACTTCCAACAAATATAATTTATATGTCACTTTGTAAAAATGCATATATTACTTTGTAAAAATGCATATATTGGCTAAAAGTGAATTTATTATCACTTCTCACATTTTATTTTAGGATTTTTGGAGAAAATCTTCCAAAACCCCCTCATGAGCTTTTCTTATTTTGTTCATTGCAAGAGATTGGCTTGACAAATTTACGTGAGAGTGGTCTTGTTGGATCTATAGTGGGAAGATCTTCATTTGCCAAAAAAATTGTTAGATTTGCTTAACTTTTTATTTTACTATGGTTATTTCCATTTTGCCCACTTGGTTATGAGGTAAGGCTATCTCATTTTATATTTTTGGATCTATTTTAGTTCTTGTTTTTTATAATAAATTGATTGGAGGTT
The DNA here is from genome assembly GCA_028749045.1 of Cupressus sempervirens. NCBI lineage: Eukaryota > Viridiplantae > Streptophyta > Pinopsida > Cupressales > Cupressaceae > Cupressus > Cupressus sempervirens. Next base: position 310,981,362 of record CM053788.1, read on the forward strand.
GAGAACTATTGTTCCCCTCTGTTTTGATATGATAGTTCTACCTAGTTGGGTGGGTATGAACATTTGAGTATATTTTGGGGTTTTAGTTTGAAGTTTGTGTCGTTATACTAGACATTTTTGCATATGATCTTGGAACTTGACTTTTATCTAATTTTGGGGAGTTTGAAACCATTTGGATAATGGGTTTTAATTTCATTAATTTCTAACATGGCTGATTTATGAGCAATTTTTACATCACCTCATTTTGTGTGCCACCCAATTTTCTTGAGTATTTCTTGGAATTTGTTTTGGTTGTGGATCTAGAATATATGTTGGGTTTCCAATATGACTATAGTTTTGTTGTACCATCATTGGGATTCATGTAGAATTCATACTCCCAAATTTAGGTCAATTGGGTGAGTTCATGATGCTTGGTGATTTTTTATTGGGATTCATGTTGAATTCGTACTCCCACATATAGGTTGTTGAGTGAGCTTGTTATACTAGTTTCATTTATTGCATTTCTCATATCCAACCACGAGTCAACAAAGTGATAAGCCTCACAACTAAGCACATGTCCTCAAAGAGTGGATTATGCTCCATTGAGCATAGGAGTTTGTGTGATGATGAGAGGATAAGATTACTTAGGTGTATCTCCTAAAGAGATGTTGTAGACACTATGTGCTCAATTGGAGTACAAACAATTGTGTTGTCTACATGACAACTTAGATGAATATGAAAACTCTTGCGTTGTCAACAAGACAACTCATATAACTATGCATACTTCTAGGTGTCTATATGATAATGCATTTAACCTAAGTAAACTTAAGCAAAGTGTAGTAATAATAAATTATTTACACTAACCCCCCCCCCCCCCCCCCCCCCCCTCCCCAAAAGTGAAACTTAGGAGAATGCCCTTAAGCTCAAAAAAACTATGATAAAAATGCATGATGGGTCTGAGCTACTAGGTTATGCTAGGTACACATGTAAAAATGAAAAGCTCTACATATAATGCAATGCAATCTCTCTAAAAACTAAAAAAGAGGGAAAACCTCATGGGAAAAACCCTCCCCCAAAAATAGAGATAAGTACAATAAAGAAGAGAACAGCTATGTGACCCCCCCTGGTGTAATATCTTACACCCCCAAGAGATCTCACAAATAAAGATACTTGACCTTAATGAAGGGTTTGGTGAAGATATCTAAAACTTTCTCTATTGTAGGATAATACTGCAATGCAATGACCTGCTCATTTATTAGCTCTCTAATGTAGTGCATATGAACCTCAATATGTTTGGTTCACTGATGTTGAACTAGATGTTTTGAGATCTCAATAGCACTATAATTATCACAATGAATGACTATTGGTTTAGATATGTCAAATTCAAACTCCTTTAGAATATGTTATAACCAAATAGCTTTTATAGCTGCAGTGACAGCTCCTCGATACTCAGCCTGAGTTGAAGAAAGAGCAATAGTATTTTATCTCTTACTCTGCCAACAAATGGGGTCAAAACCAAGATGAAACATGTAACCTAAAGTAGACTTGTGAGAATCAAGATCCCCTACATAGTTTAGGTCTATATAACCAATCAATTGAAGTCTAGTACCTACTGCATAGTGTATCCTATGTGTATGTGTACCCTATATGTAGTGCAAGATACATTTGGCGGCCTTCCAATAAAGCTCGTGTGGCTCTTGCATGAAGTGAGAAACTATGCCAACTACAAAAGCTATGTCAGAGCATGTATGTGTCAAGTAGATGAGACTCCCAACCAATTGTTTATATAATGTAGCATCAATAAGTGGAGTGGAACACTTTGCCTCTAACTTAACACTTGAAAGAAAGGAAGTAGGTGTAGGCTTGTAGTCACTCATGCGAAAGTGAGAAAGAAAATCAAGAGAATACTTGGGTTATGAAAGTGTGATCCCTGATGGAAGATTGTGTGATCTCAATACCAAGAAAATAATGAAGTAAACTCAAGTCTATCATAGCAAATCTATCCCGTAAAGAAGTCTTGACATTGGCAATGATGGATGAAGTACTTCCTATAATGATCAAGTAATCTACAAAAATCACAAGTATCAAGTGTGAGCCATCCTTTTGAAGAATGTAGACGTTTGAATCTGAATGAGACCTAGTGAATCCTACTAAGAGTAGGAAGGAATAAATCTTGGTACACCAAGCTTGAGGAGCCTAGTTAAGGCCATAGATAGAATTTTTTAATATGTAAACCATAGTAGAATCCTGAATGAAACCCTATGGCTGCTCCATATAAATCTCCTCAAGAAGATCACCATTCAAGAATGCACTCTTTACATCAAATTGATGAACAACCCATCCACAAGCTGTAGTAATTTCTAGTGTCAATCGCATGGAGTTCCTCTTAGCTACCGGTGCAAAGGTCTCAATATAATCAATACCAAGAACTTGTGAGAAACTTTTGGCAATAAGTCTAGCCTTATACTTATCCACACTTCCATTTGCTGCAAACTTGGTTTGATAGCTCCACTTAAACTGAACCAACTTTCTTCCCTTAGGAAGAGCAACTAAGTGCCAAGTGTTGTTTTTCATTAAAGAGTTATATTATTCCTCCATGACCTTGTCCCATTCAAGAACCCCTGGTGCTTCCTTAAATGATTGTGGATCTGAGGTAATGGAAATATATGCATGTGGAAATGATTTGTGTTGTGACCTTTTCCTCCTAGTATTTGAAGGATTCCCCACCAGTGAATCCACTGAATCAAGTGTTTGTTGTGCCCAACAAGGTCTAGTGGAAGAAGAAGGAATACCCTCAACTGTTTGTGGACCCTACGAAGGTGATGTCCTATGAGTCAAAGTTGAAGGAAAATCATCTTCCAAGTCACTATCATCACTTTCCATGAAGGAGGAAGAAGGAGTTGAAGGAGCCAAACTTGGACAAGTTTCTTCAAAGTGAACACTCCTCTCAAAGAAAAATTCATGTGTCTTTGGATCCATGAGTTTGTATACCTTAAGGTGGTCAGTATATCCAACAAATATACAAGGTTTTCTTTGAGGTTCTAATGGCTTCTATTTTTGTGGAGGTATCCTCGCCCATACTGGACAACCACAAACTTTAAAGTGTTTTACACTTGGTTTTCTTCCACATCAAGCCTCAAAAGGTGTAATTCCATCTAAGGCCTTATGAGGACTTCTTTTTTGGATGTAATTGGCACAACACATGGCTTCTGCCCAAAAACTTGATCTAGAGACTTATGTTGTAGCATACAAGTGGTCATCTCCTTAAGAGTTCTATTCTTCCTTTCAGCAACACCATTTTGTTGTGGAGTGTATGCAACTAAATGTTGAAGATCAATACCCTCATAAATACAAAAGTCTATAAGCCTTGAGTTTACATATTTTGTTCCATTATTTGTTCATAGAATCTTGATGGCTTTCCCTGATTGCTTCTCAACTTGAGCTTTAAAGGTGATAAACTTGTCAAACACTTCACTCTTATGAGCAAGAAAGAAGACCCAAGTGTAGCATGAAAAGTCATCAATGAATGCAAGAACATAGTGAGCCTTTCCAAATGATGGTACTGGAAATGGGCCAGCTACATCACTATGAACCAATTCAAGAACAAAAATAGCTCTCCAAGACTTCCCCTTGTCAAACTTCTCCTTGGGATACTTGCTTGCTTCACAACCTATACATACACCCTCTAAATACTTGACTTGAGGTAGACCTATGACCATATTCTTGTTGCTAAGTTGTTGAAGGTAGTGGTAATTGAGATGTCCAAACCTCTCATGCCATAGTTTACTTTGTGAATTTGAGTGGGTCAACAAGGCAAGGGAAGTGGACTTAGGCACAAAATGAGAAAAAGAATAAAGTCTTGTATCATGATTAGCCTTTCCAATTGCCACCATAGAATCATCCTTTAGATTTTTCACCACAACTGAATCAGGAAGGAACTCCACTTTGTTCCCACATCCATAGTGAGTTATCTAGTAGATTGAAAGAAAGTTGGTGCTAAGGTTGGGAACTTGAAGAACATCCTTGACGACTCCATTGTCAAACTCAACATTCCCTTTTCCTTCAACTTCCACTTGTGTGTCATTTCCTACATAGATGTAAGGTACAAATGATGGTTTCAAAGAGCATGATGTGTAGCTCCTAAATCAAGAACCCATTCCTTAGAATTTTTTGTACTTGCTACCAAATCTTGTCCCTTACCTTTTGAAGTGGCTGAAGATCCCTTATCCTTATAGACATTTGGTACATCAATTTTATGTTTCCTCATTAATTTTAGCAACTCCTCAATTTGTTTATCCTTGCACTCATGATCGTCATGACCATTCTTCTTACAACAGGCACAAGTTTTCTTCTCCCTTTTATTGAAGTTGTTCCCCTTCTTATTATTTTTGGAAAAAGACTCACCTTGTTGTGAGGAATATTTTTGTCTGAAGGAAGATTGATGTGAGGAGGAAGATTGTTGTGTGTCATCTTGTGGCTTAGCCTTCCACTACTTTTGCTTCTTGTTAGAATTTTTACCACCTTGATTCCCTTGATTTACTACCAAGGCTTTGGTCTTGGAAGACTAGAGAATTCCCATACTCACTAAATTTTCACGTTCTACGACAAACATTCCTAGAAATGACTCAAATGAAGGCTTAGTGAAGGCAATACCCATTGTTAACTTGTGAGTATTATAACTGGAAACAAAAGCAACATATTCAAGAGGAAAATGAGTCATCACATGTTTGATCAACCTTCCATCCTTGATGGGTTCACCACAATCCTTAAGTTGTGCCCTATACATGTCTACTTGGGTAAGATAATATTTGATGGTGTCAAAATTCCTAGGATCCAATTTGCAAAGATTGTCCTCAATGGTGTAGGCCATATCTTCATCTACTATCCCATACAATACTTCAAGTTTATCCCAGAATTCTATTGGATTGTTAATGTTCCTAATGTGATATTTGACAAGATCTAAGATATTCTTTAACAAGGTTCCTAGGCCCATTTCTTGTTTTGATGCACAGTCTTCTTTATGAGACTCATTAACATCATCATTAGGTTTCTTTGCTACACCAATTACATAACATAATGAACCTTTTTCAACTAATGGTTCCTTTATCTTTTCTTTCCAAGTAGCATAATTATGCGGTGTTAACTTAGAAAAAGAACCCATAATGCAAAAGAAAGAGCATAGTACCAAGGAGACACAATAACATAAGACACACCCCCTTTTCACTCAATCAAAGAACACCCCCAAATGAATGCTTTAGCCACTTTATACTTAGTGTGATTACAATAGGCCACTTGTCAAAATGGACAAAAGTGAACTTCTAATTTTGTTGTTTACAACCTCCTCTTGGATTTTAAATTTGGTACTTAGTAATATACCTCAAATATACAACAATTTTGAAGTTTGATCAAAGCAATACAATGCAGAAAAGGACCTATTTTGAAAAGTGGTATTTTTTTCCTTACAAACCTATAATCTGATTGCAGATTTGGAAAGTAGATAAAAAATTATGCACTTTCAAAAAAAGAACCTAAATATGTGTCCAAATGAGCTTGTACAGAGCATTTTAAATAAAAAAAGGATTGGACAGGTATAGTCACCAAAAATTAATTTTTCTAACAAATCCATGCAACAAAATTAGAAAATAATAGCACCACTAAAAAGTTCAAGAAATTCTAGTGTAAATCAAAAAAAATTGCACTTGATTTGGAGTAAAGATGACTGAGATATGTCCTCCTGAAGTTGGACTGTCAAATCAAAAATGCATATGGTAAGGGGTTTTCTTAGGAAAGCACTGTGTTAAAATTGACATCCAAACAACCATCACAACAATACAATTTGGCCTACTTGTGATAGTCAAACGACCATCAATTTTAAGATAGTAAAATGATGACATCAACAAAAAAAGAGGGCTCAATTGGCTGATGTGGCAGTCTGTATTGTACAAACTACTGATGTGGCAGTCGATGTGTTAGATGATGTGGTAGAAGGTACAATGTTGATATGTTAGTCGAAGGCTCTGATCTGGCAATGTGACATGTCTGCAAATGTGGCTGATGATGTGGATCTAACTCAGCACCACGTGGGATGCTGATGGGGTAGCTGACATGTCCTTGTGCATTGGTGAGGTTGCTAATGTGGTGGCCAGGAAACTTGTCAGCATGAGGAGTGATTGGTCTATGGTTGCCATCAATCGAAGGTCAGAGATTGTTGGTGGGAGGTTGATGGAGTGCGATCAACTGATGAAGTGTGATGGTTGGCAGTGGAGCTAAAGTGGGTGGTGCTGATAGTGATCATCAGTAGGTGGGGGATGTTTAATCCCACATGAAAAGTGTTTCATTATTTTTTGTGTTTAAAATCATGGAGCCATAGTGAAACAAATAACTTGTAAGCTATCGGTTATAATGTGTGAATGTTGGGTGTGAATGGTTTATGTCATCACCAGTTTGTAGAGGAATATGTTGATGGTGTTATGGAATATTCTACATGGGTCGCTGGGGTTTGATCACCCAATTCGCCTGCAAAAAATGCTCCCCTACAGACCTGATGGCCAAAATTTTCCAAAAAAAAATGCAAATTCAAAAAATGTAGAGATACAAATGAAAAAATTTAGATCTGAAAATCAATTACATAGATCTAAAAGATCATACCAATTTTGCAAATTAGGCCTTTGAGTTCTAATTTGCAAAAACATTTTGCCTCAAATTTGACTATAGCCTAGGTTAGGCAAATTTATAGTCAAAATTCATCAAATTGACGCTTTGGATGTAATGATGAGGTTCGGTTTGGCTCTAGATGGTCCCAATAACTACATATACTCGGGACTTGAATTGTGGTCCTTTGAGAGGTGAAGCAAAAATGGTCTCCAATGGCTATGTGAAGAGAAGCTCCCTCAACTCTGATACCATGTAAGAATTTGCCTTAGGGAAAAATAACACCAAGATCAAGAAGCTCAAGCACTAGCAAAATATGGACCAATAATGGATGACCTAAATAATGATAAGAATAAATATCATATGTACATACACACTAGAAGTCTCTATATATAAAAGCATCTAGAATGACTAGGAGTCAGCAAAGTGATAAGTCTCACAACTAAGCACATGTCCACCAGGAGTGGATTATCCTCCATTGAGATAGGTGTATCTTGTAAAGAGGTGTTGTAGACACCATGTGTTCAATTGGAGTACAAACAAATCTGTTGTCTACATGACAACTCAAATGAATATGCAAACTCCTGTGTTGTCAACAAGATAACTCATATAACTATGCATACTCCTAGGTGTTTATATGATAATGCATTTAACCTAAGTAAACTTAAATAAAGTATAATAATAATTAATTATTTACACTAACACTTCTATAAGGTTTATTGGCCAACTGATAGGTCTAGCACTTCCTAATAAACCAAATTCAAAAGTTACACTAGGAGGCCTAAAAGGGGCTCATTCCTAGTAGCCCTATTTTTCCCAAATGAACACTAAACTTCAAAAAATTCTACACAACCACCCAAACCTATAGAATATTTTAACAGATTAAAACCATATCTAAATCTTAGATATTGGGTTAAGATCTCAAGTTCAAGGCCTTTTCCTACCAAGCGCTAGTTTCTAGGCTTTTCTTGCATAACAATGTTTTTTGGTTGTTTTGATGGCTTAACTCATAACATTCATCATATTTTATTTTTTATTATTCATTGGAAACATTATATCTCCCTTTCCATTGAATCTCCAGCTTCTAGCACTCATAAAATGACCTATATGTTCTTTTTACAGATTGTCAACCTGTGATCAACAAGAAATATAGTGACCAAAAGTTGTCATTGAGTCATACACAATTAGAAATCATAAAACTAACACCATAGGAGGTTTCAATGCATCAATATCCTTCTTTCCACTTAGCACTAGGACTTCTCACTGTTAGAGTTGAGAGAAACACAATATTAACATTCAAACCCCATTACAGTCTAGGGTAAACAACAAGTATAAACAAACACAAAAACTTAAAAGAATCTTCCCTTATTCGAACCCACATAATATTTCTTCCTTCACATAAATAGATTCAACTTTCTAAAAACAATAAACAATTACTTACTATCACCATACTCCAAATTTAGAAACAAGGTTGTTGACTGTGTACAAGATTGCTTTCAAAAGAAATGTAATTGTTCATTCCACATCTATACAAGGTATCATTAAATTTTAAGGTGGGATATGAACAAAATATATATATCCTTCCCCTATCCTTACAACTTCATCTACCTAAAATCTCACCAAATAAAGCTCTACTTCCACATTTTGCAAGAAAAGTTGCAAAAAAGTTGCATGACAACTTTTTTTTGCAAATTTTACATTTTTTTCAAAAACATAACATCAAAACTTCACCAAGGCTACCCAACTATACCAAAACATGAAAAAAGTTTATGAAACACAATATTGATGATTTTTGGTCAACTTCCCATGTTTGATCACTCATTGACCACCTTTTGACTTTTCTTGTAACCTTAGTAATCATGCAATCCCAATGTCAAAAATGCATAAAATGAAAATCTAAACTAACTTGTGTCAATTTGGACACTTCTTGATCTTAAAATTCTTCTCCTTGGTGTTTGACCACCTTATTTAGGACATAAGGCCCCTACACCACTCTATTTTTGTAGATTTGGTACTCCTCAGTGTGGAGGTTTTATGCTTTCATGATTTTCTTCTCGCATTTGTATCTTGTTGTCAGTTTAATGTCGCATAGAAAGGGAATTCTCTTACATGATAGAGTGAAGTTTCACACAAGTAATTCATTTATTCGCATGGAAGAAAAAATCTCATGTGAGCCTAGAAGGGAAACTCGCCCAATTCTTGGAGAAAGCTCGCGCAAGGGACTTTCTAATTTTCACAAGCTTGACTATGTTTTATCTCATGACAAACAATGGGCATTCATGGTTACCTTCTAAAAGTTTGAATGTTGGATTTGGATACACTTTTGGGTCCTATATCTTCCTAGATCAAAATATATCAGTTCAAGATGTATAAAATATATCATTTAAGTATAAGTGGTTTGTATATACGATAATTCATTTGAGATAGGTTCCAACCCTCTAGGACTATAGATAAAGATTCCAGCTTTCTAAAGTTGACAAGATTTTAGACTTAGCCTAATTTTAAGGTTTTAAGACTCTATACTTAGCCAATTTCAAGTCACAACATTTGTATTTTTGCATGGTATCAAGTAGATGAGTTGTTGTAATCTTGAGGCCTCATCTTCTACAGGCCCATTTGAGGGTCTTTGCTTCTATTCTTGATTATGTTATGGTTAGTTGCAAATGGAATTGTATGTTTAACCTGTTGACATAATAGTCAAGTTTTTTATTAGTGACACACACTTATTTAGATTGCATATAGCCACCAATCTTATTGAATAGTTTACAGTATTTTCCATATAATTCAATTGTCACCGAGTTCTATAGTTGCTATCGAGTCTTTTGGACAAATCCTAGTGGTTACTGAGAAAATTTGGTCAGTGTGAAGTCCAACAGTTTAAACTATGCATTTCAGTATATGCTGAGTTTATCAGTGGTTATTGAGCATTGCAATGTCTACTAAGTTTGCAATTCATGTGATGCGAAGCCAGCATTAACCGAGCTACTTTATGCTAACCAAGTGATTCACTGTTTGCCAAGTTGCACAATATCTATTGTGTCACCAGTGCAAAGTGAGTTCAAGACTACTTGAAAGTGATCAATATGGACTGAGCTTCTACATCTACCAAGTGCATGACGATGTCAAGCATTAATAGTGGATGTTGAGTATTAGAACCTCATCGAGTTAGTCTTCAAAACTCGAGTGTCTCCATGTGGACTAACTTTGTAATATTTGTGTTAACTTGTATCATGGCCAACTTTGTAATTATGTAATTTGGATTGATATATATATGTAATGTATTGTACCATATCATAGTGTATGCATGGACGTAATGTGAATGTGAATGTGAAAAGTTCAATTTATGAATGCAACAAAAAAAGAGCTAATTGTAAAGGCCACAATAGTATAAGTAGCGGTAGAGACATATCTATCATAGAAAGGTGATCAGTAATAAAGGAATCTCTTTTAGCAAACTCAGTTGCAAATTAGAGATCTACTACTGCTTCATCCTAATAGGTGAACCATTCAAAATCATTTAACAAGGTAGACCTAATAGTCTTTCATAAATATCTTTACCAAGTGCATACTTTAGTGTATGTTTGTAAATCCTCTCACAGGGTGGACCTAGTAGTCCTGATTGCTCCTAACGGGGCAGATCATTAGAAGAGATCAATGTAAGCCTTAACAAGCCAAATTTATGCTGTAGTACTAAAGTTTGTGGGTATCATCCCCACCCCAATTTTACTTTCTATTTGGAAGGTTTCTAGGTCAACAAATCTTTGTGTCAATGTGTTATTGATGCTTTCATGTTTTCAGTTTCTCATGCATGCAATTAGATTAGTTGTGATGAATTAAGTGCTAATTAAATTATTGGATTAAGAATTGAAACTATTAAAGTTTTAGAAGTTATTGATTCACCCCTCCCCTCTTAGTAACTTAGCATAGTCTTGAATATTTCCAACAATTGGTATCAAAGCTTTGTGGTTCTCAGGAGAAAGTTTAACAGCTTGAGCAAAGATCAGGGATATGGAGATATTCATATTTGACAAAGCTATTGACAATGAAAAGTTAGATCTGGAAATGACCATTGCCCAACTCAAGAAAGCTAAGGAGTGACTTTCCTAATCCCTAAAAAGAAGAAAGGAACTTGAAAATCAAATGAATGATCATCTCTACATTAAAGAAATAATTGAACACTTTCATCCTTCAAGAAGCTCAGATGAAGCAAATGATGGAATCAAAGAACTCCTAGAGAAGAATGGTTCCCTACAAGAAGAAGTAAGAAAGCTAAGAAGAGAGCAAGAGATTTAGTCAATAAGGTTATGTGAAGTCTTGGAACAAAGAGGTTATGTGAAGTCTTGGAACAAAGAAACAATATAAAAGAAGAAATAGATGGAAGGAACAATGAAATTCAGAATCAATCCCTTCAACAAGAAGACCTTATTGATCAGCTCTCCAATGCAAATGAGGAAATCGTGAGCCTAAGATTTGAAAATGAAAGAATGAGCAATGATCTAAATTCTGAAAGACAAATCAATGAAAGAATAAAAAATGATCTGAAATCTTTTTAAAAAATCAATGAAAGATTGAGGAATGATCTAAACTTTGAAAAGAAAATCAATGAGAGAATGATGAAATCTCAAGCAGACATGAATCAACTAAATGAGCAAAACCTCTATAAGAAAAAAGAAAAAGCAAGAATTGGATACAAAGAAGAGCATGAATCCTCCAAACAAGGTGCTCAAAAGAATCAAAGACCTACTTGCAATCATTGTGGTAAGATAGGTCATACATCAAACAAATGTTGGAGTAGTGGAAAAGCAAAAATCAATGGAAATGATACAATTGCAATCAGAATGGTCATAGGGCTAATGAATTCAAAGAGAAACCAATATTTGAAGGCAACTATCATAAATGTAAGAAACATGGACACAAGGCATCAGAATGAAAAACCAAGACATTAAGTTCTGCATAGCAAATTGTGAAAGCAATATTTGGTTGGGACTACAATAACTAGTGTAGATGTCATTACTATGGAGAATTTCGACACATTGGTATGAATTGTGTTAAACATCATATGAGGAAAAGAGATACTACCAAAAGATGTTTCATTTGTACAAAACTTGGTCATCTTGCCAAAAATTGTATGAATACTGGTAGAATTGAAGATGAGAAGAAGGCAAAAGCTAATAACATCTGAAAGAAAATGAGACAACAATGAATTCCTAAGTCTACCGAGGATACTAATCTAAGCAATGATGGTCAAGTCACTCAAGAATTGGGTGACTACCATTTCTAATTAAGTTCTCAAGGAAGAATTGGAACCAGGCCATCAAAGAACACATCCGAATCAGTTCCAGTTGAAAGGTGAAAAAGATCCAAATCTGTATACAAGATATAAAGGGATCACTAAGCAAGAACAGTATCAGTTATTACTGACTTACCCTCTCTACTGAGTAAGGTTGGGTCATAGACTCTACCAAGAAAGATCGAGAGTAATATAGACACCTATGGTTACCGAGTCGTAAAGATGTCACTAAGTATTCAATGTCGTGTAGTGGAAAATAGTTTGTTAACATATCTACTTTCATACCAAGCATTAATGGAATTTTTTTATCAAAACACATGGAATCAAATTCATTTCTTACCATGAATTTTCAAGTGTTATTGTGAAGAGCAATTTTCAATGCGATCAAAGCAACTTGAGTGAATTTTTGGCAAAAGTTTTTTGAAGTTCTCTCAATCTACCAAGCAAAAATGGCATCCAGCAGTAGCAAGGTCAAGTGAGGATCTAACATGTTGGTTCGAGGAGTTGAATGGAAAGTGCTAGATTTCAAACTCACTTCTACGACTGCTAAAACCCTTGATCTAAGTAGAGCTCAATCCCAAATTCCTCCTAAGGTACTTCTTATAAATGACATTCATACTCATTTCAAATGTGCTATTCAAGAAAGTGGTACTCTAGAAATGGATGATGCCCTAGGTCAATTATGTGTAAATAAAGCCTTAAAACCCAAGCATCAACATCTAGAAGCAAAAGGGTTGACACATATCCCTCATATGCCCTGAGAGTTTCAAATTAAATGGATTAGGTTTTTCCTTAGCCGGGTGCATAGCAAGCAATTGTGGTTAGAACAACCAATTCTAATAACAAAGAAGATGATTCATCAAATCACTAGCCTCCCTATGCTAACCAAAGCCAAAAAAACAAAAACCCTAGGTCAGGTAGAGTTGGAGAAGAAAACCCTAGCTAAATGGGATGATAGAGGTATGAAAATCAAAAGTGTTGCTGATGCAGAATTAAAGAATTCATGTTATTGTACACAAGATATACAATTCAAACTGACTAAATAGTGTGTCATGTGAAGCTGTGGATTTGGCATACAAAGTGGTTAAGAACAACTTGTCGTATGACCTTGCCGACCTATTGTTGAGACAGTTCAACAAAAACATGGAAAGTATAAGAACATCAAAGAACAACTCGTGCAAGTTTGGTTCATTGTTAACCTACCTATTCTTTTATGTATAAAAGTTCTTCCCTTCTAAAGGCACTGTAGTCTGGAGAAAAGATGTGCCTATGCTCTACCAAATAAATGAATATATTGCCAAAATGGGTGAAAACTATAGTAACATCATGGAAAACTACTTTGATGTATTCAAGGAGAAATGAAAAATAGTGTAGGATTTTGAAGAAGTTAGTTGAAAATTATAAGGATGACGTATGCTTCATGGTGGACAATGACAAGTGTATATCTAGACAGTTAAGCCTAGAGTTGCATGTGTGAAACCTCTTGGCTATGAGGTGAATATTGATGAGACAAAAGATATCATTGAAGCCTTGGTCAATGAACCAGTTGATCCCAAAGCCCCTTACTTTGGAACATATGATGAAGCCAAGGCCAAGATTCAACTAGAAATAAAGCTCCCACAGGCAGTCAACAAAGGAAAGAGAAGGATAGCAAAGCTAAAACCAAGTGTACCTCTCTTGTTAACTGAGGGAAAAGGTGAGGATGTTGAGGAAGTAGAGGATGAGGAAGAATTTGAGAAAGAAGAAGAACCTTTGAAGAAAAAGGGCAAGGTGATCATCACTAAGCCAACAAAGCCATCCACTACAGTCTTCAAAAGGAGGTCATGAAAGAAAGGAGGTGACATTTAGTAGACCTCCACCCACCTTCCAGGATAGGTTAAAGTAATTAGAAGAAGGAGTAGGGATAACAAATTTTAAATCATTGAAATATGAGATCAAAACAACAAAAGAGCAAAAGCAAGTTGAAGACCTGGTGCTCAATAAAATAGGTAAATGGAAATACTCACCAAATCAAGTTGCTTCTCAAGTCCCCAGTGAATTATTAGAAAAGATAAAGCCAAGATGGTATTTGTCTATGCAAATAGTCAAAGACATATATGCACAAACCTTGAGGCAGTTATTACCGAGCATATCAGATGTTGAGGTGAAAGAGTCATTTAAGAAAAATGAAGAAAAATTGACTCTAAAGTTTAATACTTGTCTGGTTTTAATCAAGGACATTGAGCATGTTGTTAGGAATGCTACAAACACCTGGAAAAATGTCTATCATCTTCATAAACCAAGTAAATTTTCAATTCAAGTAAAGGATGATGATGATGATGAAGAAGATAAGGAGAAAGATGAGGAAGAGAATCTTGAAGAAGTGACTCACTTTGATAATGAAGAAGATGAAGAGGATCAAGGAATAGAGGTTGTTGAGGAAGAAAAGCAAGATGATTAGGAGATTGGCCCAATCAAGATAGCTGCAACAATCATTGCCTCACTTCCTCACTCCCTAAGCAAACCATTGAATACATCAAGTATGGAGATAGCTTCAACAAGTTTGATTATGACTACTAGTGATACATCAAATGTCCAATCACTCTTTGCCCTAACTCAGCTCAACACATCACTAATAGAAGTGACTTCTACTTCATCCACCAAGTTGCAGACTCCTTCATCTACCAATTTGAGTACTTCAGTTTTGAGTTCTCCAATTTTGACTTCTTTAGTTTTGAGTTCATTAGTGGTAAGCACACCAATTTTGGCTACTTCAGTTTTGGGTACTACAATTTTGACTTCATCAATTTTGGATTCTTCAAGTATTTCTATAAGTATTCCATCAGTTAGTATAGTATCCATTTTTACAGCAAGCCCAAGTATGTCTACTATTGTTTCCATTCCATATGCAAAAGCAATAAGTGCAAGGATAGTTGAGCCTAAGGTTCAACTGAGCACAAAATTTTTGGGGAAAGGAAAGGAGATAGAGGAAGACATTGATTTAGATGAGGAAATAGTAATCCGCAATTGGGATATTTACAAGCTTACTCTAGACCAAATGCAGACATTTGGTGAACTCCTCCAGAAAAAGGCTAAACAACAAAGACTAAGAGAGGAGAGAGACAAAGAGTATAAGATAATTGAAGATGCCAAGAACATTTTGACCAAGGCAATAGGACTTGAGATTGATTCTTCTCAACCTATTTTGTATCAGCTAGCAGAAGAAATCCAAAAATTCAATGAGGACACCAATGGTTAAGATAAGCTAGTGGAAAAGGCTGAAAAGAAATTTAACAATAAAGTGTTGGAGCACATTGCTCAGCAAATAGCCATTCATCAAGTAGAGCTTTCTACAATTTTGGTCAATCTTGAATCATCCTGTTCAAATGTATCATCACTTTTTGGGAAACTATGTGATGTCTCTGAGATTACAACCGAAATAAAGGAAAAATTGTCCAAAATAGATATAGATATAAAAGCTAGTGCTCAGTAGTTGCAACTGGACCCTAGTTCAAGCTCTGCACATTTTAGGAAAATCAAATTTTTGTTAGACATGCAAGCTGAATTGCTAAAAGAAGAAGCAAGGATCAGATCAACATTGATTGACATACAAAATTTGATCCTCCCAAACATGGATGCAATGCAAAAACATATTGTATATCTTCAAAAACCCTAATCCAGGATAATAACTTCTCAATTGCGGACCATATGATTGAACTATTAGCAGAGGTACAAATTACACTTCATACATGCAAGGTCCTACAATAAAATTGGGATAAAACCTTGGCAATCATTCTCAAGGTACATTCTGAATTCTTATCCCATTTTGGTGTTTCTATAGAAATAAGTTAGAATAAATATTTGGCATTATTATAAAAAAGGGGGAGAGACACATAGTATGAGAAGAAAGACATAAGATAGTATGGGGGAGAAATATGTTATGGGGGAGAACTTGTAACAAGTGTGAAATGATCAGTAAGACATGTTGTATATAGAAAAAGATGTATAGTATACTGTATATACCTTACAAAATCAATTTTGAAAAATCTCAAAAATATAGTATACTCTACCAAGCTAGTATCACGTGGTGATGTTCATACAAGGTATTCAGTTTTGGCTAATAAGTGTTTTTGTCACTAATGCCAAAGGAGGAGATTGTTGACGTATCAGTCAAGTTTGTTAATAGTGACACAAACTTATTTAGATTGTATATAGCCATCGAGCTTATTGAACAGTTTACAATATTTTCCATGTAATTTAGTTGTCACCAAGTTCTATAGTTGCTATCGAGTCCTTTGGACAAATCCTAGTGGTTACCGAGTATATTCAATAAGTGTGAAGTCCAATAGTTTAAGCTGTACATTTCAATATATGCCAAGTTTATCAGTGGTTACTGAGCATTGCAATGTCTACCAAGTTCACAATTCATGTGATGCAAAGCCAGTGTTAACCGAGCTACTTTATGCTAACCAAGTGATTCAGTGTTTGTCGAGTTGCACAATATCTACTGAGTCACCAATGCAAATCGAGTTCAAGACTACTTGAAAGTGATCATTATGGACCAAGCTTCTACATTTACCAATTACATGATGATGCCAAGCATTGACATTGGATGCCAAGTATTAGAACCTCATCGAGTCAGTCTTCAGAACTCAAGTGTCTTCATGTGGGCTGACTTTGTAATATTTGTGTTAACTTGTATCATGGTTGACTTTGTAATTATGTAATTTGGATTGGTATATATATGTAATGGTATTGTACCATATCATAGTGTATGCATGGATTTAATGTGAATGTGAATGTGAAAAGTTCAAGTTATGAATATAGTAGAAAAAGAGTGAATTGTAAAGGCCACAATACTAGAAGGAGCAATAGATACATATCTATCATAGAAAGGTGATTAGTATATAAAGGAATCTCTTTTAGCAAACCCAGTTGCAAATCAAAGATCTACTACTACTCCATCCTAATAGGTGAACTAGTCAAAATTCTTTAACAAGTTAAAGCTAACAGTCATCCATAAATCTCTTTACCAAGTGCATACTTTATTGTATGTTTGTAAATCCTCTCACAAGGTGGAACTAGTAGTCCTAATTGCTCCTAATAGGGCAGATCATCAGAAGTGATCAATGTAAGCCTTACCAGACCAACTTTATGTTGCAGTACTAAAGTTTGTGGGTATCATCCCCACCCCAGTTTTAATTTCTATTTGGAAGGTTTTTGGGTCACCAAATCTTTGTGTCAATGTGTTATTGATGCTTTCATGTTTTCAGTTTCTCATGCATGCAATTAGATCAGTTGTGATGAATTAAGTGCAAATTGAATTATTGGATTAAGAATTGAAATTGTTAAAGTTTTAGAAGTTACTGATTCACCCCTCCCCTCTTAGTAACTTAGCATAGTCTTGAATATTTCCAACATAACCATGTTAGAAACTTTTACTTTGGGCTTACAAAGAACATCTTGTTTGGGATTGATAGTTTTGTTTCCCCCTCTTGGAATTTGTGGATGTTATATGGATCTTCTTTGAGTATTCTCATGATTCATGTGATCTTTGGTTTTTAAGTTATCATTTGGTATTTGAGAATCTTTGAAAGTGTTTGTAAGACTTCTATTGGTGTAGGTGGACATGTGAGTTTAGCCATGATCCCTACTTTATTATCTTGGATGGACATTTCATTCTTGCACTTGGTTACTTTACGTTGTTGTTAAGTAACTTATCTTAAGAATAAAAAAATTATTTAGTGCATATTTTATACTTGTATTGAGGATCTCTTGGTGGGGCATTACAATGAAAGCCTTGATAGTTTTATTACATAAGTAAATTTACATGTTTATCTCAAATTAGACCACCAATGTAGAGGAAACAGAATTTGTCCATAATGACTAAATAATAAAGTGTGTTGGACTCACACTAGATAAAATACACAATCTTATACAAGTCT
Organism: Cupressus sempervirens; assembly: GCA_028749045.1. Lineage (NCBI taxonomy): Eukaryota > Viridiplantae > Streptophyta > Pinopsida > Cupressales > Cupressaceae > Cupressus > Cupressus sempervirens. The sequence continues at coordinate 310,999,206 of CM053788.1, forward strand.
AGAATAAAAGTCCCATGATAAAATTTAGATGTTTGCGCTCGAGAAATCTAAGACTAGTATTTGATCAATTCAAGAGATATCAAAGAATCTGGATAAAAGACTATATACATGCTTGATACAAGACATTATGAGTAAAAGATACACACAATATCATTGGTTAAAGAGATAAATTATACCAAAATTTGAATCCATAAATGAAGTCATTCTACCAAATATTTAATCTATTGCATGTTCTTTTGACAGTTTATGGTTTGAATTTATTTTTTATGTTGAGTGATTACCTAAATTATTTGTTAAGAAAATTATATTAACATGAGATAAAGAATAAATTGAATTCTATTAGTATATAGAAAAAATACTACCTGGCCAAGAAAGTTGCCTAACTTTTTGCTTATAATATATAGATTGGTTCTACTACTATATAATTTATTTTGAAGTAGAGAATACTAAGCGATTGTTGCATTAGACTAATTATCTGAAAAAAAATAGATGAAATTGATAGAACAAAAAACTTGTTTTTTTAGATAGTGCTTGCTTATTATGGAATACCAAACACAACCTCAAGATGACAGTTAAAGAAACACATTAATCACACATAGAAATATACAATCCATTATTTCAAAGGGAGGCTTTGGGGGGGACAATGAGTCTTCAACTTCTCAATTATCCTCAGGCCCCAAATGGAAAGGGTCTAACATTTCAAGACTAATTTTAGATTCATTCTCCCATGCCCCAACTCTATCTTCTAATACATATATGTCAATCTTGTTAGCCACAATAGGAGTCCAAAAATGCAAAAAATTGAAGAGGAAAAGAAGATTTCTCTTAATAGTCGAAAGCTACTTGATTAGTCTTAATGGGTCCATTATTGAGAGTATTGGATAGAATGGAATAAATCAGACACCCAATATAGGAAAGTCATGGTGGCAAGGCACAAGAACAACGAGGTAGTCTCTAATGTTGGCTATCACCCACTCAAAATCTCCTAGGTGCTCTAGATTGAAGAGCCTCTTGTAGAGAGTACATATGCTAAATTTATCCACCTCAACCAAATCCTCCATGGTAATGAATTTCTTACCCAAAATTCTTAAAACTACTCTTAATACCAACAAATGTGTGGATAGGAGGACCTCTTTCACTTTTTCACTAGTAATTGGCTCATCAAAAGTGATTTCGAAACTCAACCCCCACAACTTGATGAGAGTGTTCATAGTGAGAATCCTTTAGATCAATCTGATGCTTCTGATCAATTTGATGTTTCTAGGTTTCTGATTGGACCAAATGGCCAAGAGCATAGTCTCCTCACAATGAATCAAATGTGATCAACAAATCTTTTAGATTCCCAAAAATGAAAAACAAGAAATATGATTGAATATTTTCTCATATAATTCATGCAACCTATACAATGAAACCTATCGAAAGTCTTATGTAAAATAAGTCTTTGAAATATGTCCTACACAAACTCATTAGGCTATTTGAAAAATAACTGAGGATAAAAGATTAGATAATGGTTAACATTAGTAATATCTAGAAATATCAATTTGAAACCCTAAAGTCTATATTCTAGATGCAAAAGAACAACTTAAAAATTGGTAACAGAACTTGTATGATAGCTTACCTTCCTAGATGACAATTTTCCATTTTCCAAAATGCTCGTATGAGTCTAGATTGGCTCTTGTATGATAAAACAAAATCTTGTAAAAGTTTGTACGATACATATTTCAACCTAGTATGGAAACTTCTAAAAATGTAATTACTTGTATGCCAATATATTAAAATCTATATAAAAATTAGAAAGATGTATGATTTTTTTAGAAAAAAATTGAGTTCGAGCAAAATGAGGTGAAAATTCAGAAAGATGGGCCCCACAATAGGCACCATAAATGTGTGTGTAAATATTGGTCTACAATTGCAACACAAAAATTCAATAAGTCATTACTTGCATGACTAAATTGGATAGTTAATCAAATGAAAAGTATATGAAATCATGACAAATCAACCTATTGCCTCCTATTCAATATGAGATTGCTATCAGATTGCTAAGCTAGCAGTGATTGTACATGCTATTGAAATGAAGGATTTTCATGTATGCAATCTAAGTTTTAAATAAAAAAATTTAAATAAAAAAATATTGTTGTAATAATTAGATGGATTAATCTAAATGAACACATAATGATTGATAATCTAAATAGTATGCTAAAGTAAGATAAATTTCCACACAATAAGCAATAATCTCCAATTGTTGATGCATAATATCTCTAGAGAAAATCTAGCATAATAATTTCTCTTCAATTACAAATGAGAAATGAGGGAAGTAACTTTATTTTTATAGCAGTTCCAAGAAAACCAGTGGTCAAGATTGATTGAGATAAACGGTTGAGATTAATCAAAATGTGAGTTGAAAATGAGTTATCACTTAGGCACCTCCATATTAGTGATTGTTTTAAGAGGTGGAAAAACTGTTAACTAACCTAATTTTGATTGGTTTTAGAAGTTAGGGAGTTAAGAGATCAATCAGATCTGTAAAGCTTAGTTAACAATGATCACCTTTTCGTGATTGGGCATTTCTTTCATTAACTTGCTCTTTTGATTTTGAGTTAACTAATTTGTCTCCTTTATTTATTTATTTATTTTATTTAAACTCAACTTGGATTTATTCTTGATTTTCTTAGTTTTGGAGAATAATTGAATATTTATCTCAATTAACTAGATTTTCTCAATTTATGAATATTTAACTCAATATTGCCAATTAATGTCGATATTTATGGATTAAGTAATTTTCAATAATTATTTCAAGTGTTGATGATTTATGAACTTGGTGTTTAAATTAGATAAATGATAGAAATTGAAGTGGCTTTACAATTATGACTTTTTGGATTTTGATCAATATTTCAGAATAGGGGCCCCTAGTTTAGAGTACCAATTTTAGGGGTCATCCCTCACAATGAATCAAATTTTTTACAAGATAAACATTATAAATTAAATAATCCCAATATCTTTTAATTATGTTTTTAAATTTCATAAGAAGATACAAAAAATTAAAATAAAATATAACTTATAGAAATTAATTAGAAGAAGAAGAATTAGAATACATTTTAAAAATCAAATATTCTAATAAAAGAAGACAACATTTTAAAGAGGTCAAAGTCAAGATTCATTATTATTATGTGATAAACTATTATTAATATTAAGCTTGTGTAGATTCAAACCCAAGACCTCTTGGATAAGAGGCTCACAATTTACCATTGTGTTGTAGGCTCTTGCCTATTATTATATATTATAATTATTGTAACTATAATTTTTAATAAAATCTAAATAATAATGATCTTTAATTTTTTAATAATATTAATTTAATCAATAATTTTATTATCTTATTTATATGAATTCCATTTAATAGTTATGTATTAAAAATGGAATAATTCTAAATTAGAAAATTAATTAGTCTTTAGGTAAGACGTTTTATATTACAATGACAATGATTAAAATATTAAAAGAATCAATAAATATCATTTATATTGGTATATAAACATAAAAATTAGAAAAATAATCGTATTTGCACCCATTTGTCTTGGTTTAGTTTCCCCACTTTTTATTAGTCTTTATCTCATCCTATGAACTTGATCCCCCAAATAGTATCTATTTTGTGCAAATTAGCTTGGTCCTCTACCATCATCATTGGTCAAGATTGGGATATCCACAAGATTTAGGTCACAGTCCTTATCAACTAATTTTTTTTTGTGTTATAACATCACTTTTGACTAGAACTTGGAACTAGTAAGGTCATAGTGGGGGACCTCATCCCCATGGTAATACCTTGTTTTAAGATCACCAATTTATGGTTGCTATTCGATGAGGGATTTATTCATCCATTGAGGGAACACTATTGAAGGGATCATCGTGTTCTTATCTACCACCATCATGCCACCCACCTATCCACTAATTTGCCACCATCTAGTTATCCACCACACACCACCCTCTCTTAGTCTCTCCTCCATCCTCTACAATTATTCCCATCAACTCCACTCAAACTCCTATTAATCCTCTTCACCCCCATGCGATGATCCATTCCATCTATCTACTCCATCTACCATAATCCTCTTTCTTCACATCATCAATATGTTTGTTATCACTTGTTGATCACATAACCACATATTCTTACTAGTCTCACTAATAACCTCCAACAATTGTCCTTTTGTCTACACCTATCCCTTCCAACATTTTACAAGGTTCAAACACAATGACCACCGTGACCATCTGTGTCCTCAACACATGTGCACCATCGCTTGAAATGCACATTATTGACAATTCCACCTTTTACAAATTCGAACTTGCATTCCCCTATCACAAGGTTCAGAACATAACTATTGTTGGAAATATAAGAGGAGTAACTGAGAGGGAGGAATGAATTAGTAACCACAAAAATAAATCCTAGATCCCTTAGATGTCAATACAAACCAAAATATAACTTCTGCTAAAACTCAGTTAACACAGAGGCACTCAATCAATACTAACAATTTATTGTCACTCAGCAAGTACTAAAATATCAACTGTAACTTGGTAAATACTAAACATGCAAATCTTAAGATATTAAGTGTGATTAACCTTAATTAACTTAGTTGCATACACATAAAAGAAATAACATGAATACAAGTGACGCTAGGATTTAACGTGGAAACCTGATTTGGGAAAAACCACCAATTGCAACTAGTTACTATTTTTCACTCTTCTAAATTGACCCCTGTTAGGAGCCAACCTTGTTAAAGGTTACAAAACACACTATTAGGTGTGACACTGTTAAAGAATTTAATCACCCTATTAGGAGTGGCCTTGTTAGAGGTCTTTAGACACTTCAATCTAGAAATGTCACCTTGTTAGAGGATTTGGCAAATGACTATTAAGCTAATTGTGTTAAGAGATTTGATACACTGCTACAATTATTAAAGAGTAACACTGATATGACTTGATTGCTGATGCAACTGTATTGTTGATTTCTGATCTCTGTTCTGGCTTGAATACTTGATCGTCCTTGATCAGATAAAACTTTGTAGCTCAGTCAACTCAGGATACTCTGCTATCCTTCTAATTCACTTTCTTGGTTTATCTTTTCAATCCCATGCTTCTCATATTCAATCCCACAACTTGATCTTATACTTATATCTTTTTCCTTGTCAAATTGGCTTGAATACACTTACAAATATTCAATAGTCATCCCTTAAGCCAACTAGACTTAACAAATAAATTCATTAAACTAAATTAACTAATTTAAGAAAATCCTTCATTAGCTGACCCAACTCGGTAGACACTAACTCTGAAATGTTTTTCTTGTGTTAAACAAGTGAACTCAGTTAGCACTACAACTTCATAAACTTCCTTTGATAACCGAGTGAACTCGGTTAATATTGGTTCCATGCCAACTTTCTTTTGTTAACCGAGTGAGCTTGATTAATATTAAACATTTGCGAACTTCTCTTTGGTGCCCAAGTGAACTTGGTAGACACTTTCTTCTGAACTTGGTTAACTTTGGAATGCTTGACAGACACTATCTTCATTGCCTGAGTGAGCTCGACAGACACTGACTAGTAAAGTTATGACATTTTGTTTAACATCAAAGACTATACAATTGATTAAATGTTTTCAATAGCATCATGAGCTCGTGCTCAATTAATTATAAATTTTAATTTTATTTCTAATTCAAATGATACTTTTTTTTAGTAAAATTAATCAATATGTCTTAATTACAATTAATCTTAATTTAATTAAAAACATTTTCGTAATTATTTTAAATATAATTATATATTATAAATTAACATTTATATTTAGATTATTTAAAATAAATAATACTATTTTTTTTTCAAACAAATTCTTTTTTGATAATAATATTTAAAATTCAATAAAAATACACCTTTCAAATTAAATACATATTGAATTAAAATGTTCAAAATAAGTAATCTTATGTCTCTCATATGTATATTCTATTAAATTACTCATTAAAAATTATTTATGGTAAAAAAAATAATTTTTTAAAATCAAAATATAATAAGAAATAATTAAAAAATAAATTATAATATATTTTTTATGTTACATATTGAAATGCATGGATATAATTAACAATGATACTAGCAAATAATTTGTAATAATTATAAATTAAAAAAATCAATAGCAACTTTAGAAAATATAAAACATAAAATAATATATGATAAAATAAGAACTTATGTGATTGATTACAAAATTGCATCCTCCTCAATTCTACATCATTGATTTCAAAAAGCTAGTGCCTCATTTCATATATAGAAAATAATATAATAACAAGTGTCACATAGTGGCTTAGTACTTGCCTTTAGCTTTAATATAAATATAATTTTAATTTAATAAATTTATTATAGTTTATAAAATATTTTAATTAATAAAAATATTAGATAATTATAGTTTGCTATAATGATATTAATTATAATTATAATTATAATTTTATTTATAAATATAATTATTAATATATATTCTATTGTATATGTCATATGATAATATTATATTAGAAATATAAAAATAATAATATTTTTATAATAATAACATATAATAGTATTTCTTAAACTATTAAAGATATCTTTTTAGTATTTTTAATTAAATGACAAATATTATATTATAAAAAAATTAAATAAAATCATTTACATTAAGATTATTAAACATTATGCTCCTAAAAAACTAACTCTTATTAATTTTACAATCTACCCGACCAATATAAGAGCTAAATGAATTCAACCAATGAATCTTAGGAAAATAATTTCTTAAAATTGTAAGGTTAACAATCATGTTATTTTTATTGTTAAGATTAATTATTATTCATGTAAATTCGACCCAATAACATATAGAGTGTAGGAAAGCAAGAACCTAAAACACAATGATAGATTGTGAGCCTTTCATATGAGAGGTCATGTATTCTAGTCAACTCGAACTTAATACATAATAATAATTAATAAAATCAATGTTAAAGATTGTAGTTTTTTACATCAATAAAAGTGTGTTAAGAGATTGTTAAGTTTTTACATCGACACAAGTGTGTGGGAAGAAATGAGCGTGGCAAAGAGTCTGGTGGGTAGGGTGATCTGATTAGGGTAAGGAAGGGGCGTTGCGGTGGGATGAGGGCTGAATATGCCCCACAGTGGAAAGCAGGCAGGCTAACGTTAACAAAACGCAGTCTTATCTCAGCAAATGAGTAAAAGCCCGCAGTGAGAAAGCCACGTGTTCACCCCGATGCTTAAGCGGAAGAGAGTTGAAGATTTGCTTTGGGTTCCCGATGACATCCGCTAAAGCGTGAGGGAATTCCGTTTTATTGGAGACATCGGCGGAATCCTAGTTAAGTTGGTCAAGGGCTGGCGCTACAGCGGGAAGTTGAAAAACACATGCTTTTGGAAAACACCCACCATTTTCGCTCTTCGCTGCGATCCGACAAGGGACAAAGATGGCCTCTTGCTTACCAGGTATGTGTTTTCTCTTTATTCCTTTTGATGGGTTCTCTGACTTTGGCTCTTAGGGTTTCTTGCTCTCTGTTTTCCTTGTTTCACCGACTTCATCTTTGAGCTGGGGTAGATCAGTGCTTAAGATTCTGAGTTAGGGTTACTAGAAGAGGAAGGGGAAGGATTTGCATCTCTCTCTCTTCTTCGCTGGCTTGCATAATTTTGTAGAGAGTTGTTAGCTGAATCTTGTAGTCTTTCTTGGGTAAGTTATTTTCGTAAATCTGTCTGGAAGCAACTGTGTTGTTACGTTTTTTTTGATGGATGGCTTCTCGAGTGACCCAGGTTGGAATCTCGGAATCTTAAGTAATTGAAAGTTTAAAAGGGCTTTCAGAGTAGAAGATCTTGTTTTCAGGCTCAAGGAAGTCGTGTAAAGGGCTTAGATAATGATATCGGGTAGGAGCGTGGTTTAGACTGTAAAAGTTTGGAAGGAAGGGTGCGTCTGTACGTGGAGTTTGTACCATGGAGAAGATTAGCGGTGATCCAGTGTGCAGTGAGAGTGGGAAAATTGTTGAAGAGCAGGATGGGTTTTTGGTTGAGCGAGGTGGTGAAGTTGCGGAGAAATATGAGAGTGATGGAAAGGAAACTGTGGATGCAAGGTGTTCTAGCGGTTCAGAATTAGAGGTTACGATGGAGCAGGGTAATATGGAGGCAGACGTCTCAAAGGAAGGCTTGGTTTCAGGTATCAAATATGATACCTCTGTTAGTGATGTTGGAAATGTTAGCAGGGAGGGAGACCAATTTCAGCAGCAAGAGATGGCGGAAGGTCTTAATGATGTTTTGAATTTGTGCTTAAACATGACAGTGAGTAATTTTTACGTCAGTGACACAGTGCCACAGCCCTGTTACCCAGTAAACGAGAATAATGTACATGATGATGCTCTGATTGGAAATGAAAACAGGGAAGGCAATGATATACCCAATGAATCAGTAAATGTAGATTCTGAGTTTCAGAATTTTGAAGTCGAGGTCACAGAAGCAAAGGTGACTACAGTTCAAGACGATCAGAGTTTCGTTAGTGAATCAAACAGGAAAAATGGGATAAATGAATCTGAAGGTGTCTCATCTTTGGAATATCCAGAAAACAATTTTCTACAAAATAAAGCTTCTGTTGCACCGGAAGAAATATTGATACTTCAGGAGGGGGTTTCAGTCACTGGAGAGGTGAGTGGTCTCAAATTTTTTGCAGACTCTGTTGCGGTTGGGTCAGGGGAGAGAGAGGATGTACGTGACCACAGCGACAGACAAGGCCTTGAAGAACAAGCTAGAATGGGAGTTGAAGATATTGAAACCAAAGTAGAAGTTCGAGATGGAGATGATGGTCAACTTGAACTTGGAGATGGATGTACTGCAGATGTCCACCAGACTTCTGTGGAGCAACATTTTGATGATGCTACTTTTGCAAAAGAATATCATTCAACAGAAGACAGTTTAGTTGTTGCACCTCATATTGTAATTTCAGCTGATGAAGGATTACAAAAGAACATTGGACATGAAGTGTTGGATGTAAACAAAAATCCCAAGGATATCTCAAATCCTTTGGTAAGAGAAGATGAGACCTGCAAGCATGATGAACCAGTAGTGGAAAGTTCAAGGTCACACAAATATTTACAAAAGGGACTCTGTTTAGATGCATTTCCTCCATCACAGGAAGCAAATAAGGAAGAGCATGTTAAAGGAAATCTACAAGCTGATCACAATGAAGAACCTTCAGCAGAAGTGTTTTCTGCAACAAGTTTAGATGCAAAAATGCAGTTAGGAGATAGTGTTTTGACCTCTGTTGCAGATGAAAGCACTTATGAGGAAGACATTCCTTTAAGGGACTTGATACAAACTAAAGGGAGAAAATTTGAAAAATCTATGCCTGCTGTTGGTTTCATTTCTGGGACTGAAAATATAGAATATAAAAAGCCCGAGGCATCTGTATCTAGGAAAGCAGACATGGATCCCAACCCTAATGAGGATGCAAAATTACAGAAACAATTGGCAGATGCATCTATGTCCAATCACAACTGTAAGACAACAGCATTTGAAGCTACTTCTGCTGGTACTAGGAAGTTCCTTGAACTGCTTGAAGAAGAGGAGAAGAATATGCAGAATCGGTTGTCAATTTCACCATCATCACAGCGTACCAGAAAATTTCACCACAAAAGGTCCTCTGCTGTAAATGCGAACACTGAAAGGATTAGTCTTGGTTATTGTCCTCCAGAACACAAATTTTCTGTTGGGGACTTGGTCTGGGGCAAAGTCCGGAGTCATCCCTGGTGGCCTGGACAGATTTTTGATCCCTCAGATGCATCAGAAAGTGCAAACAAACTTTTCCAAAGGTTACGGAAGGATCGCTTGTTAGTGGCATTTTTTGGTGATGCCACCTTTGGTTGGTGTGAGGAATCTCAGTTGATGCCTTTTCAATCTAATTTTTCTGAGAAGGCCAAACAGACCACCGCCAAGGCATTTCAAAATGCAGTAATGGATGCATTGGATGAACTTTCCAGGCGAGTGGAGTTGGGTTTGACTTGTTCGTGCCAGGTTGAAGAAGCTCGTCTCATACTTGAGACCAAAGCAATGGATAATTTTGGAATACGCCAAGGTACAGTTGTCAACAATCACAAAGACATTTTGCAGGCTGCCAATACATTTGATCCCTTCAATTTTCTCTCTGCTATCCAAGCTTTCGCTAGATTTCCTCATATGGAACGTGACTTGGAAATCACTGTGGCTTGTGCTCAAGCTTCTGCTTTCCTTACTTTTAAAGGGCTTGTCTTTTCTGGTAAGATTTCATTGGGGACTTCAGATAATCAAATTGTTTCTGTAGAAAAGCAAGGTTCTCCAGGTTTAGGTCCCTCTTCACAAAGTCATTGTGTCTCTTCAGGGAAGCATAAACGCAAAGCAGAGGAAAAGCATTTAAGGAAGACAAAAAAGAGGAAAATCAATGACTTGATTGCAGAATGTGAACCATCACAAGAAGCAGAGGAGGACTTGAATGCTGATGATATAACACTACTTGAAATGGCAGGAAGGATTAAAAAAAGAAAGATCAAAGACTTGATTGCAGAGCATGAACCATCTAAGGAAGCAGAAGAGGATATGAATGACTGTGATGAAACACTACTTGACATTGCAGGGGTGAAGTTTCCAAAAGGAATTCGAGCAAACCGTCAGAAATGCCAACGTAGTGATCCGACTTCTAAAAAATCAGGAGGAGATGCAAATATTGCTAGCATGATGGCCAAGATTCTCAAGAAAACTACGAGTGATGCAGCAAAATCAATTGAAGGAGGATCCATACAAAGAAGTGAAAGTCCAAACGATCATTCTAAGGATCTAAAGTCAAATAAAGAATTTAATTCTATGTCTCCTGGGTTTGGTCCAGGTGTAAAAAGGACTTTCAAGTCTTTTAAGTCTGGAGAATTCACCAGAAAAGTTGCAAGTGATGTGGCCAGACCTACAGATTCGAAGAGCAGCAGTGCAGCAAATGGCCAGAAACAATTTGAACATGGTAGCAAGTCACCAAAGAAAGTCGACATGGATATTAGTAGTTCATGGCACACTCAAAGAGGAACTACTAGGTCCATCAAAGAGAGTAATTCTGCCCACGAACTGTTGTCTGAACTTCTAATAGTTGCTCGGGATCCTTTATTTTGGGTCAAGAAGAAAAAGATGCCTTCTGGCTTGATAAATTCATTTTTACAGTTCAGAAATGCTGTTTTTGAGAAAAGCTCCACAAACTCAGATGTGGGCAAGGCTTCTATGCTTAATTTCGTGAATGAACCCAATGAGCGAAAGCCTCCCAAAGCCTCCAGCAAAATTCCTGGCTCCTCCTGTACTGCAGATTCGAAAGATCTAGATTGGACTGATAAAGAAACATCTTTCAGGACAACAAGTCGTGTGGGGCAAGCAAAGTCAAACAGAAAAGCTGATTTTTCTATCAAAGGTTCTCGAAAGAGAACAAAGCGCACTGTCAGATTACCTAGCCCTCCATGGTCGAGCAAGAGTTTGAAAAATGAACCCCAAGATAAGACAGGTGATCGATATGGGAAAGGGTATTCAAGGAGATTACCTGTGGGATCACCAGCAGCTTGTTCCACTGGCAGCAATCTTGACCAAAAACCAGCAGCTCTTTTTATGAGATTTCCCAAAGGCTTTGCATTGCCTTCGGAAATAGAATTGAAAGCAAAATTTGCCCGTTTTGGTCCCCTAGAGATATCTGAAACCAAGGTATTTAGACGATCTGGCTGTGCTCAGGTTGTATTTAAAACAACATCTGCTGCAGAAGCAGCGTTCAACTTTGCATCAGAAAATAAAGTTTTTGGATCCGGAAGAGTTAGCTTTAGGCTTAGATATCCTTCCTCTGGAACACAGACAGATACAATTGAGAAGAAAGATCATGGAGAACAGAGGAGAATTATTCAACAGGATGGTGCACAACACCCTTCTTTGAAGGATACATTAAGAGATGGAGATGGTCGTCAAGCTACCATACCACAGCCCTCAGATTCACTTGTGCTATCTACAGAGAGACTGAGCACATGTAGACCAAACACATCTGGGGAACCTCAACTTTTGCTCATTCAACAGAATTTGGAAATGCTGACTTCTATGCTTTCTCGCACAGACTGTACATCAACATCAGTCACTGCAACATCAGACAATATGACACCAGATTCCAAACGAGACATAATGGATGAAATGATGTCACTCCTACAGAAAGTCAGTGCACTTGTTGCTTCACCGCCCTAGGAGCATTTGAATAGTAGTGGACAATTCCAAGATAACAATGATCGATTATGTATTCTTGTTGTTTGTATATGTAGATGCGTGTTCAGAGGAGAATTGTTAGATGTATGCCAAATATCTTGAATTTAGTTTCTGATTTTTGTCTATAGAATGAATATGCCTCCTTTTTTGGGAAACTTTCTAGACTGCTCAAATGATGTATAATGTTGGTAGTGGGCAAACCTATTCTGAACAATAGCTGGAATTAGACTCCAAATTTTATCCATGTCAGTATGCTTTGATTTCCTTTTCATTGTCTAATTCTGATTTGAACAAATAATATATCCTGTCTGTCTGTCTTTAATAATGATTTGCATTTCTGCTCCCTTTGATAAAATAGATTTGAATTACTGTGTGTATGATTAGGGCAGGATTGTCATCTTTTGAAATCACTTATTCCCTTTTTTAAAGAAAACAAATCTCATCAGTAAGCATTACGTCCAGGATAATTTTAAATATCAGAAAATTACAAATCAGATTTATATATCCTATCTGAGCTGCTTTTAAGGGATGATTTGGTCTATTTGAGAAATTCATTTATAACAATAAGCCAATTGTAGTTCCTTTAGCTGGAAAGCATCCTTTAGGATAAGTTTACAAGTTTCTACAGGATTTATCCGTTGAATCACATCAGACAGAGAACGGATTAGTGACATTTGACTACCCTGACCCATATATATTGTAAACTTAAGAGGAAGGATGTTGAATGTTAATCTCCAATTTGGGGTATCAGAATATTTGATCTATAATCCAAATGTGCTCAATATCAGTCCAGTACTTCTGTTTTTGGTATGACTTCTTGCAATTATATTTTCCCTAGTGATTCTTGAAACACAGTTGGTATTGCAAGAATTGAATTTTTGTCATTTAAAACAAATATTGTGTTTTTATTTAAAATGATTTTAACGTGCAAAAATGGCACATGGCTATATACAAGTAAATTTTATACACTTATATTATCTAAATTTTCAATTATCAGCTGAGTTGTCTTTAGCACATGTGATTAAATATATTTACAAATTCAAACTTGAGGGCATTGCTTACGAGAGGATGAGAGGATATAAGAGGTAACCTGCACAGTGGAGATTAACAAGGTGGAAGGAAAGAACGATTTGATTCAGGAACTGAACATAATTGGACTATTCATCAGACCTTAACTCAACCCTAACTAGGCACTTGAAGCTCTGCTATGTATTATTTGACCTTCTTTGTTATTATCATAGTTCCTGGACTCTCCAACATTCTCCAAGTCCTGGTGAGTCTCCAGTCAAGTGACCCTAGACGAGTCCCAGGGGGCCCAGGACTCTCCAGGAACTTGCTCTAGGCAACAATCAGGAGAAACTGGCAGGCAGTCTGGTCAGCCTTGTTGAGTACGAATCCAGGAACTTTGGTTACTATTTAATATATTTCTAGTCTTATTGCAGTGACCTATTTTTATATATTTTTATCTACTCTCTGGATAACTTATCTGTCCTCTGGATAATTACTACACATATCTTGTTACTTCAGTTCACTTATAGGGGAGAAAGTAATCCACAGGTTTTAAGGTCACATCTTGATGTCAAGTGTGTGGTAGCTTCTTTATATAAAAAACTCACAGGTTGAATTCTTTATGTAAGCTGATAAGTTCAGAGGGATATTTTTACTGAAATTTTCTTGTTGAGGTCTGATATTTTTACTGAAATACAGCTGGACCTCAAGGCATAAAGTAATAAATTAATAATTGGTCCCCAGTGAGCTTTATAAGATGCAAGTACCTTTACCAATGAAGCACTACACACCCATACTATAGTCAATACGGTGGGCATTTGCATCATGTGTCATCACAATGGTTTTATTTTGAAGAACCCATCTCTCATTTCTGTCACGGCCGGTGACTGCAAGGGGTATGCACCGAAAAATCTCTGCTGGGGTTTGATGTCCATGAGAAGATGGGTATGGTATGCTGTATGAGTACTCTGCAGTATACTACTAGAAAGATGGCACTTGTTATGTCTGCGTCCTTGGTAGGGGGTGTATAATTGTGCTGCACAAAACAAGCAAAAAAGTAAAAGAGGGGAGCTAGAGGTTTTGAGCCACAAATATAGCTATAAATAAATAAGACGGAAATCAACATCATCCATATGTCCATTTGCAGCTACTCTTAAAGGTTTGGTCTGGCTACATTTTCCATGTAAATAAAAGAGAGAGAAAGCTCTGCTGGTTACTTTTTCCGAGTCTGCCATTATGGGGTCTGTACTAACTAGCTGATGAGATCAATTCTTATTTTCGATGTTGGTCTTCTCAATACTAGTTGAGGTATTACGGTTACAGATGGATCCTAAGTTCATTGCTCTTTTAGTTTACTTCTGCATGTTAAGGTCCCTACTATCGTTGGGATGGTGGGTTAAATGACCAGTCCAGGGACATAATTTTGGGAGCAATAGTCTGAAGTAGTTCCAATAATTTAGGACAGGTACTACCGGTAGAAGTTTGCTAGCCTAGGTATGGTTTTAAGATCATAATGCTTCAACACCGACCTTTCTTGTGAAAAGAGAGGTTTGTCCTTGGGACTGAGTGCAGTAGTTGAGAGGGGGGCGTAGTGTAACGCAGTTAGTTTTGAGTCTTGCTGGCTGAGAATCCCTTAACTGAGGGTGAAAGCTCATCCATCTAATTAATTATGATAAGCGGTGCTACTAAACTAGTTACCAAAGTTGACAAAGGAATGTCTTACCAATTTTTTCAATTGGTTTTGCGTGTATACTGAGATGCTGATATTCATATACATGGCAAATAACACAATATTGTGCAAATCTGACATATTCTCCCCATTTTACACACATGTTTGACCTAACCACTTTCTTATTGCGCCTATCTCTGCAACCAAGGTTTCGGCTGTCATTTCATTCCAAGACAAGTCAAGGGACAGAGGGAAAACTTCGTGGTCAGAAACTTGCTCCTTGCCGATTAAAGAATTGGCCGACAAGCCCTAAGTTAAGGACACTTCTGGCACGATTTAACGTTGTTGCAGGAATTTAAATAGAACGGACTAGTTCAAATCATCGTCTAATTCAACAATCAAGTTTTCTATCATTCTAAGAGCAATCAAGGGCAATACATTTCAGGTTGGTGCAATTAAAAAAAGTGTCTTTTAGTCACTTGCTCCTTGTTTTGATATTATTTGATTTCAAGGAGTTGATCAAGGCAAGTTGCCCTTGGAGATTATAAGTAAACGAGGTATTTATCAACATTGCTTGCTAATCAAACATAAAATTGGGAAACTGAAAATTATTACATTATTTCATATAAATTGGCTCTTCAAATATAATAAAGAAGCAAATATATAGAAGATGCAGCAATAAGTTTAAACAGTTATAACTGAAAACTATTACATTATTTCATATAAATTGGCTCTTCAAATATAACAAAGAAGCAAATATATAGAAGCAGCAATAAGTTTAAACAGTTATAAATTGTTATACAAAATTGTCAGAACAAAGATTTAACAAAAAACCTAAAAGAAACGAAAAATATAATTTAATATTAATGAAACTTGATGATAAGATTATAACATCCTCCCCTTAATTTGAAACGGTTAAGCTAAACATTTTTTTGAACTTCTCAAACTTTTGTCTATCCAATGCTTTGGTGAGAATATTTTCTAGTTCATTTGTAGTGGGACAAATATTGCTATCTTTTACATGATGCTGAATCAAATAAAACTTTGATGTTGGATTTTAGCCATTTTGATAATATACCGACTCTCAATGAAGAGCTGGGTTGATGAAACTTGTGGTGTTTGCAAGTCTTCAAGAATGCTTTGAAGCCATAAGAATTTGTGAGTTGCTTCACTACAATATATTCAGCTATAAAAGAAGGGATAGCCAGGACTGATTGCTTTTTAGATCTCCAAAAGATTGCAGCAGACCCAAGATGCATTAAAGAATCAGATGTAAATTTTTTATTTGTTGAATGACTTGCATAATCTCAATCGGAATAGCCAAGCAAAGAAAATTGTTTTTTCTTGGACTATTTGAGCCCACAATGTTGATTACTTTGTAGATATTGAAGAGTTCTTTTGGTAGCTAATCAACGGGCTTCTCTAAGTTGTTGCATGAATCTTGAAAGAACTCCAACAAAAAAAGAAATATATAGACGAGTAGTTGTACCATAAATCAAATTCCATCGAGTTTCATCTAGGTAGTTGCATCAACCAATACCGATGAGTTATCTAATGTAAGTTTAAGATTTTGCTCCAATAGGAGTGATTGTTAGATTAGGTGAAAAACTAATCTCCCAAGAACACCTGCATGCATAAACCTGTCACATGGATGAAGCAAATAACAAAGGCAAGGAAAAATCAAGGAGGCCAAAAAGCCAGATCCATCTTATGGACATGCAAAGAGCAATATCTCATATAATCCAATAAGTGAATAATAAAATACAAAGAGGTGAATCCTTATAAAGGAATCATGAGACTCGAAAAAGGAAACTAAAGCCTAAAAAAGCTAAGGTTGCACAATATAATTAATAAAATATTAATTATATGCACCTACAAGATAGCTTAAGCAAACTAGAGTAATAGGCAACTTAATTAATTAAATCAAAGTGATTTAATTAATAAGTTAGAACAAATAATTACTCTAGCACCCCCCCTTAAGCGAAGCTCAGGAGGTAAGCTAACCTAGCATAGCTATGAAAGAAGAATTGGGTCCCGGCAACAAGGTTTGATCAGGTACCCAATCACAACAAAATCTCTATAAAGTGGAGAAATAGAGAAAACCACATGGGAAAAACCCTACTCCAAAAAGAGATAGCAAAGAATGTTCCAGAAGAAGGAACAAAGAGATCAGAAGAGAATCATTGAAGCATATGAAGAACCACAAAACTCTGTCAAAATGCTGATCTGTAGAACCTCCATGGAAATAGAAGGCACGAACCATCAACCAAAGAAGCATAGAACAACAATATAACCTCCCCTTAAGGCAGGTGAGGTGACAGGCAGCTGAAAAGATGGGCCAAAAATCTCCTAGAACACAGGAGCCAAACACATCGAGAGTGAGGTACAAACACCAATAAAGGCACGTGTCATCGACACTGCATGAGAAAATAGAGAAAGAGGGCCTATAAGTGGCAAACAACTATCCCCCCCCATGGCACTTTATAAAAATAGTGCGAGTACAACGAATCACAATGATGAAAAGGATCCCGAAACGCAAGAGTGGCACTTTATCTCAGTGCGTTGCATAAAGATGCTTACAATGAATATCAACAATGATTAGAAAAAATATAAGGCTGAAACAACAGAAGGTAGAGCCCAAAATGAAGCAACTGAAGCAACAAAATCGATCTTCGGACCTGAAACAAATAGGATATCCACCAGAATGCTAAAACGCAAAAGACTGAATAAGATGTGCCTAGAATAGAATCTGGAACAATAACCAGCATCACTGGAAAGAGCACAGAAAGAGCTTTCCAGCGATATAAAGAACTCCAAAATCGGAGATCAGAAGCTCAAGATACACCTCCTGGAGTGCAAAATAAAACATCTGGCTTTGACTGCCAAAACAGGCAACCAAACTACATCAAAACCCAAAAACACCTATACCAACATCTTCGTCTCGGAACCAGCTTTCCAGAACATTTTTCAGATAAAAAAAATACGTTTGTATGCTCAAGTTACGGAGAAAAAACCTCCAGGGCCTTCAGAATGCAAGGAAAAATTATTTTTGGCCTAGGGAGATTAGTTTTTCACCTAATCTAACATGGTATCAGAGCATGCATAAATCTGTCACATGGATGAAGCAAAGAACAGAGGCAAGGAAAAATCAAGGAGGCCAAAAAGCCAGATCCATCTTATGGACATGCAAAGAGCAATATCTCATATAATCCAATAAGCGAATAATAAAATACAAAGAGGTGAATCCTTATAAAGGAATCACGAAACCCGAAAAAAGAAACTAAAGCCTAAAAAAGATAGGGTTGCACAATATAATTAATAAAATATTAATTATATGCACCTACAAGATAGCTTAAGCAAACTAGAGTAATAGGCAACTTAATTAATTAAATCAAAGTGATTTAATTAATAAGTTAGAACAAATAATTACTCTAACAGTGATAAGGGGCTTGCAATCAACCATGCCAAACTTATTCAAAAGCTCAACAATATATTTTTATTAGGTACTGAAAATAGATCGGGATTTATAAGTCACCTCAATACCCAAATAGTAATGAAGATGGCCCATATTAGTCATGTCAAAACTTTGTTTCCTTCAATTGTTCTTTCACATTTTGAATAGTATTCTCATCAGTTCTAATGATAAATAAATCATCCACATAAGCAAGGTAGACAACAGTATATATCAATCTTTGAAACAAAAAATATTTGCATCATCAAATTTAAAATGCTTGAAATTCAACTTCAAGAAATGCTCGATGAGTTTTTCATGCTAGACTCAAGCAACTTGTTTCAAACCATACAATGATTTGACAAGCTTGAATAGCTGGAGTTCTTTTCCATTGATTGCACATCTTTCTAGTTGAGTCATATATATTGTTTTCTTAAGACCACAATTTAAGAATATAGTTTTGACATCCATTTGGTGATTTTCCACCCACTTTGAGTTGCAAGGGCCAACAAAGCACAAGTGGTGGTCCATTTTGATGTAGGTGGGAAAGTTTCATCATAAGCTATGCCCTCTTTTATAGCATAACCTTTGACAACAAGTCAAACTTTATGTTTGTCATCTGTACCATTTTCGTTATATTTATTTGTAAAAATCTACTTGCAACTAATAGGTTTACAACCACGTGGAGGATCAATTAACTCTAACGTGCCATTTTTCAAAAGAACATCATACTCATCTTGCATAATTTACCTCCAAACTTCCATATTTTCAGCTTCATTATAAGAAGTTGGTTCAAAGTCATTGATGAATTGAGTTCATCAATCGACTCAATATTGGATTGAGCCTGTAGCCTTGCCTTATAGGAGCTTCTTGTACCTATTTTACATATTTCATCAGATCTTAAATCTTTCAAAGTTTGTTGGACTTGTTTTGCCCACTAATGAGAAGTTTTTGATTACACAAAAGATGTGACCATTTCATGACTAGATGTTTCATTGGTAGTAAATGGTTATAAAATTTGAAGCTCATCATTATAGGGGGTTTCTTCTTGCTCATTTATAGATGGATCTACTTGAGTAAGAATAGTTTGTGATATAGATTTCACATGTGAATCCATTAAAGGTGAGCCTAAATGAGTTGGCTTCCCCCCATAATCTAAAATCTCACAAGAATTCCCTATCCAAGGAGAAAACTTTGCAAATTTATCATGTTGTTTTAATTGGCATTTAATAATTTTAGTGCTTTTGGAAGTTACACAAAATACATCATGACGTGTAATAATGAATTTCTTGTTAACTTCACCATACAACATATAGGCTTTGGAAGATTAAAATAGCCAAGAAAAACACCCTTAAAAATTGTATGATGGTGTAATAATGAATTTCTACATCTTTAACAATATAAAAATTTCCTATCATTTTAATTGTGATTTTTCTTCCATTGATCTCTACCTTTTCTGCTATCACTATAGCCACCTCTTGAAGAGATCTTATTTAAAGGTTTCTCTTGATACAAATATTTTCACTTGTATTGTATTAGCTACTTTCCTTCCAAATGCTTTCTCATGTTCAACTAACTTTTCAATCAATATATCAGAAGTAATTGCTTTCATTTGGTTGCTTTCTTGAAGAGACTCTAGACAAGGGGAACGTGTTGGAAGAAGTGCTTTAGTAAAAGTTGTGAGATGTATATAAACTTTCCCACCAACATTATCAACATCTTGTTTTATGACTTTGATTCCAGAAGCTAGACTTATAACGTCACCATTTTCCAACTCAAAATTAAATAGTTTTAACTATAATTTAATAAACTATGATCATGAATGAGAATCAAATAATTTTTAAATTTTTTTTGAAAGGAAACCCAAGCAAATGTCCATCCCTGTATATGTCTATACACATCTCCATTGATAGAAGTTCTTATTAAATCCAAAAGCTTTTGATTTTTTATATAACCTAATTTTTCCTTTATAATTAGTTGGTTCTACATGTTGAGTATTTCCATCACATATTTTGTACCATAAATCATTAAATTGAGTGTATTTTCTACTTTTTAATGTCATTCTATCCAAAAATCTTTTCTACATAATGCTTCCCCAAATCAATGGAACAATAGTTTGTATCGTGAATAAAAGAATTACACAATTTGCAAATTTAAATGAATATTTTTGTCAAAATTTAGCAAAGAAAACAAGAATTAAGATCTTTATTAAACGAAAAATTGATTTCACCTTAATCAATTTTCTGTTTTTCGTAAAAAAGCTCCAGTCTTCAAAACCTTCACATATGAATGTATTCCAAAGCTTTGATAATACTATTAGCCCAAGATTGAAATTAAAATAGAAAGACTGGGAAACTAAAAACTATAATGTTATCCTATAAATTGTCTCTTCAAATATAGCAAAGAAGCAAATATATAGAAGAGACAACAATAAGTTTAAATAGTTGTAAATTGTTCTATAAAACTTTCTGAAATATAAAACTAATTGAAAACCTAAAAGAAAAGGAACAATGAAAGGATGTTAAGGAAACATAATCTGATATCCACGAACTCTGATGATAAGATATTAACAATAATTCAACATTCAAGTTTTTGATCACTCTAAAGAGTGATCAAGAGCAACACATTTTGGGTTGGCCAGTTAAAGATTAATGTCTTTTTGACACTCTCCTTGTTTTGATATTACTCAAAGAGTTGATCAAAGCATGAGGAATTTATTAACATTGTTCCTCTCTAATTCTCAAAAAACACAAAACAAATGACTATATCAACACAAACGGTAGGATTGGGGCAAGCAAGGGTAACCTTGGGCTAGTTGGGTGTAGGAGAGTGATAAAGAAAACATTATGGACGGTGTTTGACAATGGTGGCACTCCCCTTGGGGATCAAGACTAACCACTTCGTTGAGCCCACGACTGTTCTCCAGATTACTAAATTGGCTAAGGAACAGGGGGCTTCTAATCTTTGGTTGAAGGGAGATTCAATGAACATTGTTAACTACCTAAATGGTGTCTCTTGCCCCTCTTGGAATATTAAAAATATCACTAAGGCAATAATTACAATACTCAAATCTATGGAGAATTACTTTATCTCTCATGTCTATCGTGAATCAAACAAGGTGTCAAACTCCATAGCCAACTTTGTGGTGATGGGTGATGAGAGAATGATGTGTCAGGATAATGATAATCTACATATTGAGTTCATATCAAGCACTGATTATGCCATCATTAGTGGGAAAGAGGGAGTAATAATTAACAAGAATGGACACACTTAGAGGTGACATAATATTGATTTCGAGGTGCACAAAAGAGAGTATGCAGAACATTTGTATTAATAATTCTACTCTCTCGAATACTTTCTGAGTTATTTTGAGAGCTTTCATTTATCTTTGGGCTCTGCAATTTCTTGCTAACTCTCTCTGCAACTACTCTCTATTAACTAAGAGCTATCACAAAGCCATGGAAGGTCAATGAAGATACCATGAGCCATCTAATTGTGACAAATGGAAATGATGCACGAAAGTTTGGGAAATTTTGGAAAGCAGTGGTACCACTACTTTCATGGAGAGGCTTCATGGCAGTAACCCATGTGTCTCTCAACTCTTTCTGAGGAGGTGGAATGAGGACACCCTGCATGTTGGTGGAAGGAGCATTACTATTGCTGAGGAGCTAATTTCTAAGGTGACGAGCATCCCAATTATTGGCAGGAAATTCTATAGGGATCACAAATTCCTGGATGCCGCCATTGAGGAATCTCCTAAAGACCCTAGTGAGAGTGAGGCCCTTGTCAAGTAGGATGGTAAGACCTACTTTTAGCCTGATGGCATTAAAAAGCTCTGGCACTTCATCCTGCATGCATTTGTTTATTACATAACTCTAGATGGGAGGTTCTTTAGGATTTGTTTGCATCATTTTGTTTTACTGATCATTTTAGGCATGGAATCAAAATTTCCATCCCATTTTACCTTTATTCTTCATGAATGCAAGTATTAACGGTATGAGGGAGAAAATTTTCACTAATCCCCCACTCCATGACGACTTAATGCTACTCATTTATGAGTACATAAAAGTCCATTCCTTGGAGAAGTTCCCCGAGGTGAAAGGTATGGAGGATGTCGACGAGGATGTTTCAAACGATCCTCAAGGCCTCTCTAATACTGAGGATAGTGCAGGGATGCACTTGGAGGATGAGATGGATGTGCCTAAAAGTAAAGGAAAGGGTAAGGGGTTAGTCAAAACCCTAGTGAAAGTGAAGACTTCAAAGAAAAAGACTACTACTCTTGTCAAGAAGTAGACTAAGAATGGTGGATTTAGATGAAGATCTCTTTGATGAGGATGATCTTTTGGCCATTGATATGGAGGAAGTTGGCTATAGTAAGAAATAACAAGGGAAGGGAGTGGATAAGTAGAAGAGGAAAATAACAGCCTTAAAGCTTGGAAAATCCCCTAAACCCAAATAATAGGCAAAAGTGGTCATCTCATCGGATGATTATGAAGATGATGGAGATGAAATTGACATTGACATTGAGGAAGAGGTAACCAATAAGGCCACAAAGAATTCTAGGAGGAACCTATAAAAGGAAAAAGGTGGTGACAAAGGTAGCAAGGATTCATATTCCCCTTTAAATATCATAAAGGACCAGTATGAGGACGATTCTCCCATGGCGACTCCAGACCAGGATGTTTCTCCCTCTTAGGATATTCAGACCAAAGACCCTGGTGATGCTTTTGTCCCTTTTAAGGGGAGGAAATTGGAATGGAAGAAAATGAGTATGAATATGGTGAGGTTGGGGATCACTAGGGATAAGATTGACCTTATGCTTGGTGAGGTTGGAACCAGGTAAAATGGAGCTTGAGGAATTAATTAATCCATCTATGATTATTCTGAGTGATTATAGCAAGAAGGAGAATATGGACTTGCTTAAAATGTTAGAAATTGTCTCTTGGACAATTTTAGGTCCATTAAATGGTTGTTTCACTAAATTGTGGACTTAAAAGATAGAATGGGATCTCTACAGGGGAGGATTGATGGGAAAAAATCTCAAGATGTTGCTGACAAGGAGGACCCTTTTATGGGATCATTGGCTGATGTGGCAACTTTCTATAGGTTGGAGGCCAAGGTTATGGAGTTGGACAATAGGATTAATAGTATTGAGAGTACCCTCAAGAGCATTGCAAATCAGAGCTATAAAATTATCAAAGTTTACAATGGACACTTCAAAATCCCGATAAGTAAGTTGGAAGGTAGCCTTGGGTAAAAAGCCATTGTCCCTATTTATGAAGATCAAGGTGCTACTATTGAAAGCAAGGAAGGGACTGGGAGGAGGACCAGGGTTAGCATGAGGAAAATGGCACCATGGACCACTTCAAACATTAAATAGATCAAGGAAACTGCTGAGAAGATGAATCAGCTGGAGGAGTAGGCTACGAAGATGATAAAGAAAATGGGTTAATTCCCATATTATGTCCTTTTGTCTCCAACTTTTGTGTTTTGTTTGTTGTTGTCAAGTGGTTAGTGGTGGGGGAGTTGTCCTTTGTTTCTGGCTCTTGTTCAGTTGTTGGCTCTATTCCTTTTTGTCATGTTTTGTCTTGAGGGCTTAATGATATATCTTTAATTTTTCTATGTACCAGGTTTCAGGGGCCCTTCAATCCATTTTCCTAATAACAAACACAAATGGAAAGATGCAAATTTATAGATTCTACATAAGTTTAGGTACCCACTTATAAATTAGTCAAAGAATTAAGACCTCGTCTTTGATAGGATAGGTATCTAGCACACAAGACTATAGTTGTAGTGAAACTTAGCATTGTTTTGAGGTCTAATAACAGATAGATTTTCAATCCTATCCAATTGGTATCATTCATTAATTATCAAATTAAATTTTTTGGTTAAATATAAATTCTTTGTTTAGTATTTAATTATCCATTATCTAACTGGCTAACTTTAATTAAGATAGGTTAATTATATTGAACATAAAACCTAACAGTCATTGCATCTTTCCCTCCAAGTCTTTTGGTTCTTTATATTCTAGATGATGCTATTACATATGTGAATACACAAATATTGATTATTGCATTGTGTATGGTTAGGAGTTGTATCTTTTAAATAGTTTATTAATAATATTATTTCTATTCTTTGGAAGTGGATATGGCAACTATGGTGAACCTCTATAAATATGATCTTATATTGTCTTGTTGATGTTTAAATCTCTATTTTAGTTTTATTAACTTTATTTTGATTTGTAATTAAGAATTAGTATCATAATAGGTTGTACATGATTGTTTGACAAGAGTGACTCAAGTTTGAATGGGAGCAGTCGCATTTGAAGAACTAAAAACCAAATAGTTTGATGGGAAAAATTATGTATTATGATAAATGAAGATGGATTAATCTTTATACTTAAAATATTTGAGGCAACCATTACACGATAAATATAAGAAATTTGCATCCATGTCTGACAAAGATTGAGATATTTTAAATAGAAAAGTACTGGGAGCAATTCGATTGTGCTTCTCTATTTGTAGCATTTAATATATCTAAACCAAATATAGGTGCCTAGTTGATGACTATATTGGATAAATTGTATGAAAAACCTTTAACACCAAATAACATATTTCTTATTAAGAGGTTGGTTAATATGAAAATGGTTGAGGGTAGATCTATAGCAGAACATTTAATTTTTAAAATATTGTGACTAGTTAGCTTGTATAAAGATTACCTTCGATGAAGTAGTTCAAGCTTCTTTAATCCTGTTTTCTTTGCCAAAAAGCTAGAATAATTAGTTATGAAATTTAGTAATTCTATTTTTGGTTTAAATATCCTAAAATTTGATGATGTTGGTGTAATTCTAAGTGAAGTAATGCTAGGAAGAATAAGGGTGAGACACCAATAGGTAATTCTTTTATTGTAGATGATAGAGGTAGATTGAGTGAAAGAGGAAAGAATTTAAGTGATCATGACAAATCATAATCAAGGCCAAAATCTAGAAGTAGAGAGACTGGTTGCTACTTTTGTGGCAACCTAGACCATGTCAAAAATAATTTTTGGTCATATCAGAAGATTGTGGAAAATAAAAAAGAAGAGGAAGCCAATATAGCATGCCAAGAAGAGGTATGTGATCTTATTCTAACCACCAAAGAAATTATAAATCATGTTTGGGTGCTTGATTTTGAAGCATCAATTCATGTGACCCTAAGCCATCTTATACAAGTTTTTTTCTGCTTACAAAATTAGGGCTAGAATAAGTCATCCAATAGAAAAATAGCAGTCGACACCTTTTACAAACATAAAATCATTTGAGCCTTTGGGGGTGCTACCCCTAAAAACCCCATCAGGGGCATTTCCCCTTAACCCACCCCTGTACTACGATAGGGAGTGCACCTAGGGCTCTACCCCTGGATCCCGCAAGGGGCACTGCCTCTTGACCTCGTCTTGGGGATGCTGGCCCCAAACCCTTGTAATAATAATTTGGGGAGAAATTATGCCAAATAAAGTGGGAAAATTAACCTCCAAGTTTGATAAGGCTCCACATCACAACACATATTTCAAGAGTTGCAAAAGATACATGCATGTTCCTCCCAAGCCTCTTTAGGCCTTTTACAACACCCAGTCTCAATGCAAAGCTGATGTGAGTTAGTCCTCAACTAAGAAATAAAATGTTTATATTTCCAAGTAATATTATTTTTGATCAAGTAAAATAGGTTTTTTACAGGGGTTCCTAAAACCCACCAGTTAAAAACATAAAATAAACTAACAGTTCAAGTCTAGCTACAAAGCAATAGAAAAAACAACAGGCTAAGCCCGACCAAACGAAAGCAAAAATCAAAAGGCCAAAAGCCAGGAAAACAAAAAAAATAAGAAGAGCGATCAGGGAATGAGATCTTTAGTAGCTCCTATTTCTTTAACTCAATCTCTTCCTTGGCCTTTGCCTCATTGGTCTTTGAGCGACAATCGTCCTAAGAAGCCAGCTCATCCCACTTTCTCTTTTCCACTCTACTCTTTCCACTCGGGCTCTCCTCCTGCAAGGATTCCCCCTCCTCAGTCACCCTAGTCCCGTCAATGTCCTTTTCCTCCTTACCCTTTTTATTCTCCTCCATCATCCCATGCAATTGAATGATGTTATCATTTAGACCTTTTATAATGTTAAGGCTCTGACTAGTTGAGTTGTGAAGTGTAGTCTCCATCCTTTCCACCCTTTTTTCAATCTCTAAAACCCTATCTTCTAGTTTGCCAAATTTGACATTCTCTCCCACCCCTTATGGCCTATCTTGACCCTGTAATCTATACTTTATTTCCTCAATTTCATGAAATATCCATTTTAAGGACCAAAAATTATCCACGAGACTATTTTTGCCATTGTTCAAGAAATTCATACCTGTCTCCCATGCATTTTCACTTAGAATAACCAACCCAAGATCAATAAGCTCTACCAACTAAATTGTACCATCCCTACCCTTGAGCACCTCTAGGTTTATGTATTCTCTGACAAGCCCCATCTTGGTTGTACCTACATGGAAATTCTTCCAAATAGTTTTTCTTCCCTTTTCATCTAGAGAAACCATTGTTTTAACCACACCCTCTTCCTCCTTCCTTTCACCCCGACCTTCAGAAAAACTCTCATTATCCTTGCCCTAAGCCTTCTCAACCTCCTCTTCCCGCCCTCTTTTCATTTTGATTGAGCTTGCCT
Organism: Cupressus sempervirens; assembly: GCA_028749045.1. NCBI lineage: Eukaryota > Viridiplantae > Streptophyta > Pinopsida > Cupressales > Cupressaceae > Cupressus > Cupressus sempervirens. The sequence continues at coordinate 311,026,283 of CM053788.1, forward strand.
CTTTCCTACCTACCTGAGCCTTGCTAGGTCCAACCTTTCTCACATTTCCTTCCCTTTTCTAGTCCATCCCCTCTTCCTCATCATTATACTCTTCCTCTGAATCCTACTATTTTTTCATTTTCTCCGAGCCTCTCCCTGGCTTCTTTATATTCTTCTTACCCATATCCTACATGATTTTCACCGCCTCCTCCTCTTCTTCCAAGTGCATACCTACACTATCCTCTATGTTTGATGGGAGGTAAGAGCTCTCCGTTTCCTCAGAAGAAACTGCCTTCTGGGCAACAACCATTCCATGATTTTGAGCTTTAAAATTCTCATATAAGAGTAGTAAAAAACCCTCATGGAAGGTGGGGTTAAAGTAAACTTTCTTCTTATAGTCCATTATACTCTTATTAGTAGGGAAAAACAAATAGTAGGGGATGGAAATCTTGGTTCCGTACCTGAAATGGTTAAATGAAGTGGTGGGTTCAAATCCTATCAAACCTAGTGTTAAGCATGATATAGGATATAATTGCCCTAAGGACAAAGTTCCATAGCGTGTTAATAGATGCAAGTTTGTAATAGGCACCTGTTTTCACAAGCTCCTTCATTTCCTTCAAGTCCCTAGCAAAATCCTTAACCACATTCAGGGAAATTTTCTTGTCCCTATAGAATTTAATGCCCTAGTTTGGGGAGTTAATCACCTCAGAAATAACCTCTTCATTGATCTAAAAATCCACTCCATCAATCTTTACCTTCCCCTCTCTCCATGTCTTCACCATTAGATCAGTGATCTTCGGGTCCCAACTATAAAATTCTTTCAATGAATGACAAGATACTTCCTTCCTTCAACTTCTCCCACACCTTTGAATGCCTCTTCCACTTCTCTACTTCCCCCTCTGGCTCCCTTCTATGTCTCTCTCCTACCATGTTGTTGCAAATAGAATAGCAACACCTCTAATTTTTTTGGTTGCCTTGAGCCAAGACCTGGTTTAACTCCCCAAACTTGTATAAATGTGCTAGTAAATTCTCCAATAATGAAGCCTTTGAATTGGCTCATGCCAACCTCTTAGTACAAAATACGACATATAAACAAAATTAATTACCATTATTACCCTTAATGATGCCCATTTTCCCCTGAATCCTTTCCCGATCCATAATAGTTATTATGTCCACCAACAAAACCTCTCCACTTACCCATCTTTATAATGTGTCCCTCCTTACAACCTCATTTAGTAGCCACATTACCTTCACGATACACATGAGACACGAAGACCTTATCAAAGGATAGAAAAATGTTTTTCATTTCCTCAATAATATTATTTATACTCCAAGCTAGAAGGTGATCACCCCTTAGGCATTTGATAATTTTCTTAGAGTCCCCCTCCAACCATAGACATTTGACCTCAATATCTTTAGCCATTTTTGTAGTTTGGAGGGTAGCACTGGTCTCAACATAATGGTTTGTTTGAAAACCTAGGGGGAAAGTAACTGCCGCTATCCCATACCGCTGACTATTTCTTATCACACCTCCACATCCCACCTCTCTCAGGTTTCCTTTAGCTGCGCCATCAAAGTTGGCTTTGTGCCAACCTTTCGAAGGTAAGGACCAAGAACACTCCCTTCTCTTAGTCTAAGAATCAACAGTTCTCTCAATTTCACCTGCAAAAGGGTTAGTTCCTTTTATAAACATATAGTTTTCCAATAGGGCATTTTGAATTTTTTTATATACTATTCTAATTTTTAGGTTATCATCCTTGAAAATCCTGTTATTGTGTTCCTTCCATATACCCCATCCCAAATGAGGCAAGGTCCATTTGCTTATAGTATGGAGACCAAAACCCTTCCAAGAATAATCCAACTACCTTAAGAATTCAATAGCTAATCTAGGAGCACACCAACTCATCCCAAAAGCTTGACTGAATAAAGACCAAACCTCTCTAGAAAATGAGCATTAGATAAACAAATGGTCCATTGTTTTTGCCTAGTTTTTGTAAAGGACACACCTATTAGGAAAATGATGTTCCCTCTTACTCAAGTTGTCAATAGTCAGAATCCTATTCTGGAGAAAAAGCTAGAAAAAATATTGATTTTTGGGTAAAACAAGGGTACCAGGATTTAGCCCATTTTGCCTTCAAATCTTCCTTCATAATAGCTTCGTACCCTAAGGCCACCAAATAGGTTCCATCCAACGTATCTTCCCAATCAATCTTATCCTGATCCTCATTAAAAACCACCGAGATCAGAATATTCATAAGGGGTTCAAGGTCCATAGAAATGATAGTCAGATCCCTCTAGCCTTGTTCATTTCTATACTTAGAAACAAATCTCCCCTCCCTCTCGATGTAAATGCATGCCCATCTCTCAAATTCAAGGATGAAAATAAGAGGCCCTTGAATCAACCAATTATCTTGCCAAAAAAGAGTTACCTCCCCACTCCCAACACACCATTTCGTCCTATTGATAGCAACATCTCTTGCACTAAGAAGTCCATTCCAAATATTAGAACCTCTAGGAATAGAATCACAAAAAAAAAATTTCTGAGAGAAGGTCTATGAAGGTATTTATCTTCCATGATGTCTCTCCGCTCCCCTTTGCTAGAAAAGATTCTCTGTACCTATTTAGCTTGGAGGGCTCCAAGTAATATTGTTTACAATGTAAGAATTTTTAAGTTTTTCACATGTGGTTTAAACTCACTAATATAATACTTTTTCTTCTTGCATATCCCTTAAACCCAATTTCTCTTATAAAATTTGTCCAGAGTGAAGGCCTTAATTTCTTTTCTATTAGAGGACACATGGTTAAATGAATGTTCCATCTACTCATCCATTTGATATTTTTCCACATCCACATCCTCCTCCTTTTGAAAAAAACATCATTAAAGATAATATTAAGCCATGTACCATTTTCTATTTGTTGGATTCTATTTGTTGTTAGGATTGAATTTTGGGATGATGATGATTTCACAATTCCATATTCATTGTGTTGACACAACACTTCATACTGAATACATGTGTAGAGGTGGTGTGGTGAATGAAGTAGTGGAATAACTTGTATGCAATTGGGACTACATATTAGTTATTTGAATAAACTCTTGGAATTAATCTCTATGCATTGGCTGTAGTCAATAACATCAAAGAGATTGTGTTTTCTTTGTTTCTTGACACAAGGAAGTCTAGAGGAGTTAGTTCTATTTCTACAATATGGTAAGAGTTATACATGTAATGATGTGTTAGGAGGCTCCAAATGGCTTGCCTATCTTTTATAGGACTTCATTATAAGGTCCACTTGGATTAGAGTTGTTTGGTAAGATTTGAAACTCAAAAAATGAGGTGAAGTTGTTAAAATATCATAGGGAGAAGTTGCAAGCTATGTAAAGTGAATCTATTATAGTCTTCTTACCATGACTTAAGACATGCGCGTATGATATTCTCCTTGATAGGGTTTATTGGGGGGAAATAATGTCAGTACAAGGACTATAAACACATTGGTATGGAAAAGAATAATCCAATTAAAGATAGGGATGAATATGAAATTCTTAACTTACCAAAGAATATGTTAGATAATGCAAATGAAAAAAATAAGTTCAAGGGGTTTTTATTTATTATTTTTGACATTAATATAGTTGTAAGTTTTGTTAATTCTATTTTTGTTTGAAAAAGATTTATTAGGAGTGTTTGGAATTTTTTTTTTTGCAATATTAAAATTGTGTATATTTAGAGGTTAAAGTCATTTTGAAGCTAAGCATGGAAGTGAGGGATAGTACTATTCATAGGATTATGGAAGGGATTTTTTATCACAAAATTTTGCACCCTTTCTTGAAGTTTGACCTAAAGGAAACCTTGTGAAACATGGAAACAATCTCCAAGTTGTGGGACTTGAACAGTGTAATCCAGAGAAGGCCAACTTCCTCACTATCAAGGTGCACCTAACTACTTCTTGAAGGAAAAGGGAGAAGGAAATGCATGAAATCAAACTACCTAGTCTAATCTAGAGGGATGATACACCAAATAGTACGTTTAGTCTTATCTCTGTCTAAAATTGCACAATTGATCAATATAATCCCAAAGTACACATATTCAATCCTTGCTTTAACTCAAAAATCACATGCAGATCAGGAACCAATAGAATTTTATAAGGAAGGAGCTTCACTCTATATCATTCAAAGGAAAAACATATAAAACATACAACTTGAAGAATGAAAATTCATTAAGAAAAGGAAAGAAGATATTGCACAATATATTAATGGAAGAAAGAGGTACAATAGATAAATATATTCACTTACGAGTCAAAGAAAATAATAGTAGCAAGGTATATAATACAACCGCTATAGAATCAGAGATGAGACCGACCCTTAAAAGAGTTACAAAATTTTCCTTTATAGCTTAGGAATAACTAAGAAGACCTTAACTAAAAATGTAAAACTCAACCACTGTCTTCAAGTTGCAAAGAACAATAACTATTGATTCGAGGAAGATTTGATTGAATGCACATGCATATGTAGAAAATCTATTTTTTGAATGAACTTGGGCCTTGAAGAGACAGGAACGATGACCATCACTACTCTAACTGGTAGATGGATCACTATGATGGCAAAGGAATTTCTTTTGCATTTATTAGGCCTTGGGAACGTTGAAGGGTGGTTGCAGGTGATCAAAGGATTTGTTCACCATCAATGAAAACATTCTGATAGTGCTTCACAGAAATGCCAGGTCAGCTATGTCATCAAGTCAATTGAATTCAATAGTCAACCTCACCATGTGGCCTCATATCTTGTAAGAATTCTGTGAAATCATCTTGTTTCCAGCTCAGGAAAAGGGAGAAATTATTTCATGTCTTACTTTATGGCTTGCGATCTTACGATTGAATTTAGCATTCAAACCCTTTGTATCATCTCAGGTAACAAACTTGGCCTTTACGATCTTGCGATCACTTACTTATCACATGATCAAGGATTCCCTTTAAATCTTCTCTGATCTCACACCAATAGTTTTTCATAAGATCAAGGCATCAGTTGGAGTTATGATCTTACACTTAGCATTTTATAACCTTTTCGTAGCGTTGCCAACTTATGTCTTAACCCCTGAAACCATATAACACAACTTCACATAGCATTGGGCCTTTCTTTTTCTTTCCTTATGATCTCTCGATCATAGCCAAAAAACCTTGTCATGACTTCATAAGTTTTCTCTTAACTGTTTCCTTTGACTCTCGATTCTATACAAGCAAATTTCTTTCCTTTGTTGTAACTTTGGAGACTCTCAAATTCACTTTACACTATCCTTACAACCATATGCTAACTATAGCCTCATAGCTTTGGAAACTCTCATGGTTTGCCCTTGTGATCTCATGATCATCTATTTGTCACATCTTTAGAAGATTCAATTGCCTTGTGGAATAATTCTTTATGTTTATGCATTGGCCCCACCATTCCATGTGTCGCTATATTAATTTCTCACCTTGGCTAAACTTCATGCATCTCTATAAAGTGAGAAATTGACAACCATTGATCTAACAAGATTTGATAACTATGATTGATTGTGGGCTTTTGAGACATTTCTTCCTTTCTTACGATCTTACAATCTCTTTGCTCTCGTATGGTCATAGGTTTTGTTTTAAGCCTTTACTCTTATATGCTTCTTCATTCATTGTAAGATCAGAACCCTCTACTATCCATCACAAAATACTTACAATGATACACTACTAGGATAATTATGAGATCGAAACCCTCATAACAAACCCCTATGATGCTACGATAACACTGAATATTGTAATCATTAAGAGACTCAAGAATCACCTTCACATTCCTTTGCCTTATCATAAGATCGTAACCCCTCATAACCTCAACAACTTATGTTCATATGATCTTATGCCCTTCAGCTTGTCATAACATCATATCACTTACCATCTACCATAAAACACTTACGATGACAAGATATGAGATGATCAAAAGATCAAAAACTTCAAAAAACACACCCACGATGCTATGATATATGGGATAGTGTAAAATTTGGAGACTCAACATTTAGCTTTATGATCCCTTGCTAGTCTTTACTTCATAACATCGGAAGAGGGAAAATTCAAGGCTTATGACTAGACGCTTGAACCATGATTGTAAGATTGTAACACTTGATGAAAAATATGAAAATGACATACGATCTCCTGCTTAAACAATGCAATCATTGCATTGAGGGGGATAACTAGGGTTTTAGTTAGGATTTAGCCATTTAGCGAAGCAAACTATGCAAACTTGACACCATGAATAGATATCTTTGATTGGAATTTAATGATGGAAACTAGGAAAAAAGGGAGGGGGGCTAGAATGGCTAACATTTCTAGTGACTCAAAGGGGATGCTTTCCTACTAAGCATGGACTTATGGCCTTAGTAATACTTTGGGCATGGAGTCACAAAAAATGAGCCCTGTTCTGCAACAAAAACTGTAACCTCTGCAACTACAAAACCAAAAAAACTTTCTATTTCAAAGAGAAATAGCCTGTGCTCATACACTTATTGAAAATTGAGAAACTACTCTATTATGTACAAAAAATCTTAACCTTTCTTAGAAGTAAGGCTTAAGGTAAATTCCATTAACTAGAATTAGCATAATATCATCATCAGGCCTAGACAACTGAAAAGAATTGGCCTCTTTATAGCTAGTGATAACATATGGGCCACTCCACATAGCATCAAACTTGGAGTGTTTTCCTAGTTTAACTCTGTCTACGTCCCACTTGAGAACAAGGTCTCCCTCCTTGAAAACCCTAGCTTTAGCCTTCCTGTCAAAAATCCTTTTGACCTATTGTTGATGTGTCTCATGTGTCTGCACAACTTGATATCTTTTTTCTTCTAGTTCAATCAATTTTTCCATCTTAACTGTCATGGCATCATATTCAATTAGCTCTACTTGATGAGCTAATTCAAGAGAGGGAAACTCTAGTGAAATAGGAAGCCTTGCTTCCCTTCCATATACTATCACGAAGGGAGAGTTTCCAATTGCTCTCTTAGGTGTAATCCTATCAGCTCAAAGAGTCATTCTTAACTTTGAATGCCAACACCTCTGATTGTCTTCAATTGTCCTTTTGATAATCTTGATTAGGTTCTTGTTGAAGGACTTAGCCAAGCCATTTCCCTAGGAATAGTAATTTGAGGAAGTGCTCAAATAGATACCATGCTCAATTGCCCAAGAGAAAATGTGAGGCCAAACAAAGGATTTGGCATTATCTAATATGATTGTTAAAGGGACCACCAAACTTGGTAACAATTCCATCAAGGAATTCCACTACTAAAGTCTTTATGGCATCCTTAAAAGCTACTACTTCTGTCCACCTTGTAAAGTAGTTTGTTGTAGCTAAGATCCACTTGTGACTAGAGCTGAAAGGTGGATTGACTGGGCCAATAAAATCTAGCCCCCACTAGGAAAATAATTGATCAACTTGAATAGGATGAAGGGGAAGAGCTACTAACCTTTGTTTACCTAAAAAGAAGGCACACTTCTCACATTTCCTTGCATGTTTATGACAATTATTAAACAAACTTGGCCAATAATAACCAACTATCATTATCTTCATGGTTGTTCTAGCTAAGAAGTGGCCACCATTAGGGACACCATGAAACTCTTTGATCAGTCTATCTGTTTGATCAACGTTAATGCATCTTAATAGGACTCCATTGATATCTCTCCTAAAAGGAATCCCATCCAGTAGGATAGAATGAATAGAATGCAATCTGAATTGTCTTCTTTTAGCTTTGTCTAATCCTTGTGGATATCCCCCTCCCAATAAGAAGGTTATCATATCATGTATCCAACTATTCTCATTTTCATCTTCTATATTGGTTGTTCCTCTAATACCAATGCAACCTCTTCAATCATTTACTAGGATGAATCCATCTTCTCACACAATCCTTTACCTCTTACAAACTTTGTATTTTGATGTCAATGTCATGTTTCATGACCTTGGTGATCCATCCAACTATTTTCTCACATATATCTTTGTTCAAGAGTAACTCCTTCACACTTACATTTGGAACTAGGAGCTAGACCTTGTTATGTGATAATAGATGTCTAAATTTATTTAAAGCTCTTATGACATCAAGAACTTTCTTTTCCACATAATTATATTTGTCCTCATAACTCTTTAGCCCTTCACTAAAAAAGGCTATAGGTTGCT